>JAMPIV010018315.1:292500-560909 GCA_024509875.1 Oreohelix idahoensis
GCTACTGGCCAAGCAAAGCAAAGACCACTTAAAATAATGCACTGGAATGCTGAAGGCGTCAACAGTAAAAAAGATGGCTACAGCAAAACATTAGAGCTTGAAAATATCTTGAATGAAGAGCAAGTAAATGTATGCTGCTTGCAAGAAACCCACCTCAACCATGACATAGCCTTCAAAATCAGAGGCTACCAGTGCTACCGATCCGACCGAATAGACAGGCGACAGTGTGGAATACTGACACTCGTGAGAAATAACACAGTGCATGTCAGCTTGAAACATATATGGAGGCGGCGGAATACCAGATGCTTCATCTCAGGATAGAAAGTACAGAATTCCACCTGCTCAACTACTACTATCCGAGCGACCGCCCACTGGCACTAGACACAATCCCAGCAAAAGAAAGACTGATTGTATGCGGAGACTTCAACAGCCACTCACAGAGCTAGGGCTATGATCACATGGACAGGAGAGGTGAGGAGCTTGAAAACTGGCAGGATGACAATGGGCTTATCCTGATTAACCAGCCAATCGACCCACCAACCTTCTACTCGAGATCATGGCACACCAGGCCTGGAGTGGAACACCACACGCGTTGTAGGGAAACAACTTGGATGCAGCGACCACCGGCCAGTCTTCCTAATTGTGGAAAATAAACTTGTCAAGGAGAGCAACACTCTCTCTAGGTGGAACTACAAGACGGCAGACTTGACAATGTACCAGCATCGTACCAGTATACTGGCTAGAGATCTGACTGTAGACAAAGACATCAATAAGTGAGTCGATGAATTCAGCAGATGCATATTACAGGCTGCTCGTGAAACAATACCTAGAGGGGCTCGTAAGCACCACAAACCATATTGGAATAGTGAACTAGAGCAACTGCACAACGACGTGGAAACATCTCGAAAGCAGGCAGAGACCAGTCCATGCCAAGAACACCACAATAACTACCAGCAAGCTAAGGCCAAATTTCAAAAGGCCAAGTTGCAGGCCAGGCGGAGAAGCTGGAAGGAGAAAACAGTGTCCTTGAACTTCGAAAGAGATACAAGGAAACTGTGGAAGCTGGTAATACAACTTAACGATGAGGGGACAGGGAGAAACTCAAAGATTGCACTGTACAAAGATGGAAACATTCTCATGGGAAAACAGGCAGCTGATCACTTTGCAGACTCCTTTGCTAAAGACAACAACATCGAAGTTAGCCCAGAGAAGCAACAGGAGACTCGTGAGAAACAACAATACGCAGGACGAGATGGAACCATACTAGATGTTATGGAGGCACCAATCACATTAAGAGAACTGGAGCTTCCAATATCCAAATTGAAAATGACAAAGTCGCCAGGAGTTGATGGAGTGTCCAATGAAATGATTAAGAACTTGGGAATCACAGCAAAAACAAAGCTGCTGCAGATCTTCAATATCTGTTGGAACTCAGGCAGAGTTCCACAAACCTGGAGGGAAGCAATAATGATACCACTCCTAAAACCAGGAAAAGACAGTTTCACGGCCTCCAGCTACAGACCAATCAGCCTTACAAGCTGTCTCTGCAAAACAATGGAACGTATCATCAACCTCAGGCTACAGTGGTACCATGAAAGTGAAAACCTTCTTGTACCACAGCAGGCGGGCTTCAGGCAGTCTTACTCTACCAAAGATCAGGCAACTTACCTTTCCCAAGAGATTGAGGATGCGTTCCAAGATAAGAAACTGGTACTAGCAGCATGGCTAGATCTAAGGAAAGCATTCGACAAGGTTTGGAAAGAAGGGCTTCTGAAGAAACTGTAGAGTGAATAGTAGGATGTACAAATGGGTGAAAGCATACTTGCATAACAGAAGAGACCGAATACAACTAGATGGCCTCAAGAGTAAGAAAATTCTACTGCGTCATGGCGTCCTTCAGGGAGGGGTTCTGTCCCCCACACTTTTCCTAGTCTACACCAACAACCTGGTTGCTGAACCACCAGATGGAATGAAAGTGGCAATGCCTTAACCTCATGGGCAAATAGATGGTGTGTTAGCATCAACACAGACAAGTGCAGCACTATGCTCTTCGCCCTCTTTCCCAAACAAAATGCTGGTGTCATCAAGATAAATGAAGAGCTCCTGAGGTGTAGCAAAATCTGCGAGAATAAACGCTCAATTCAGTAAGATTTAGGCATAAAACGATAATAAATATATTAGCCCGCATGTGTCTGACGGTTGGCATCTTCGACGCCAGCAGCGCTGCTTTTTGCACAGTGCTAAGCCTATAGACCGATTTCACGGTAATAGTTTGACACGCTTTTAGTTTCGTTTTCGAGAAACACTACTAATATTTAACATTTGCCCGATCTGCTGCATACACTTTGTAGTCTAGCCTTATAATTAACGATTGGCGGAAGCGTGCCGCAAAATAACTATCTGAATTAACGCTTTCTGTCAACTTTAACGCAAAGTTAGTAGTAATCCTTACATTGTTTGGTAGTATTACACGATACAATACTAATTATTAACGCCTATTCTTAACCCGCCCCGTCAACACCCCGCTTCGCTGACACAGTCTGCAACGCATATACACACGCTGTGGAAAAGCCAGCCAAGGCAAAACCACGCAGACAATTTTATTTTTCTCCTAGTGGTAGCATTTCTGACGTAACTAAAACAAGTTAGTTATTTGAAAAATACATGCTAGCGAGATGAAGGAGAGGAAAGATGGCGGACTTGTGCAAAATTTTATTTGAAGATTGACTACGACAAAAATTGGAAATTTTAAACCATTATGAAGTTCCCCATAAAAATTATATGGTAGTATGACGTAGAGTTCGCTGAACAAGAATGTACTTTCAATAATATGATAGTCCCCGAATTAGATAAGTTATTGAAGAAATACTAATATCTACGGACACTCGACCAGACAGACTGGCGTTCCTGCTTATGTTTTTTTGTAACGTTAGGGGGACTCGAGCTGGGAAAAGAGGCAGGGAGGTACATTCAGAATACGCTTGGGTAAAAAGAGTATGACTGACAAGGGGAGCGGTAGGAAAAATGTAATCCTAAACGAAATATCTTTTTGTATTGGGCATCACTAAAGCAGACTGGCCAATCGACCACCAGACGCAGAAATTATTCGAAATTATTTTGGTTTTTCATTCAAACTGCTTTTGAATTCAAGTAGTCGAACGTTTCGATTGGCCAGTGCTAGTAAATATTAGCAAAAGGCTTTGACTATTCATTGCCAGTTGAACTAAAAATTGTATTCAGATACGCTGAGAAACAGCTGTGTTAATTCTAAACTTAAATAAAGAATAAATTCACAGTCTGTGCAGTTCGGAGGAAGCTGAGGCCATTTCTTCACACAGTCAGCGTCATTTGTTTATATATTTCTTGATTGTGGTAAGGATATTTTATGAAATTTAATATGTTTGGTCCAACTACAAAGTTAGATACTGCTATTGGGAAAAAGTGAAGCACATGCCGGGAGCAGACATTGTTGAGTCCTCACATTAAACGGTATCTAACTGATGTATGTTGTTATGATTATGTTGTCATATTATTGTATTAGCATATACTAGTAAGCCTCTGTGTTCAATGAACACTGTTAACATGCCTGAAGCAAATATATCTGAAAAGAAAAGAAGAGAATATCATATCAAAGGAAATGTGGTTACTCCACATTATTGTATTGAGGAAAAGTATATGAACGTACAGTGGCGTATCTGCTATAAGGACCTGAGGTGTGGTCACAGCAAGGTGGGAGTCCTGTACAATTCGGGGCGAGTGCACTTGTAAGGCACGCGAGGCTGACCCCATAACCACGTAGGAAATTAAGTGTTAGAATAAGTGATCAGAGATAAAAGGCCAGGGTATCCTTTTGTTGCAGAGGGTCTATGTTCCTGTTGCAGGCTGGTGACAGGAAACCTGCTGAGTACTAATAAACGCCAACCAGTCTCCAACCAGTCTTATATGCTGTCGAAGATAACAGTAGGAGCTTTGGCGAGTGGTGAAATTGAAACTTTCTGCAACTACACATTGAAATATCTTACAACAAGGACTCCCAGGTGATGTGTTAGACATCTGGGGCATCTCTGACATTTTCTTGTGTTTCAAAATAATACACAGGACTCTTATGGGGGTAGGATGAACTACAGCCCTCATCTACAGTGACTCTCCCTTTATATGAATAAAGTGAATTCTTTTAATATTTCCTACAGGAAAGACATATATATAAATACATAATAACTTTTTAGTTATTGGGCAAATTGTCCCAAAATTTTAATTGTTCTTTTCTGTAAACTATCTTGTCCTTATTTTCAAAGACCTGTCCACAAGCTATGAATGGACAGGCAAAATAAATTGTAAAGAAGATTTGTTGAAAGAAAAACTTAACTGCTAGTTTTATTATCTTCTTTATAGAAACTTAAAGTGTTTGACTGTTGTGTACCATCATTTCATTTCTCCCCTAGACACTAGGTACACCATACACTAGAGCCAGAATCGTGACCGTGTGAGACCTAGGGAGGTAGCGTTAGGTTCTCTGCACATACTTCATCATCATCACTTATAGAGTCAGAGGCCTACATGTGCTTGACCTCACACGGTTAAAGCAAGCATGGCATACGACCACCCCTGGAATATGGGTCAGCTGCGTGGTATCCAGCATCAAACACCACATTACAAGAGCTAGATAAGGTGCAAAACCAGGTGATTAGGGTCATCACGGGGGCAATGAAATCAACGCCTATAGTGGAGATGGAGAAAATGGGGGGGATGCAAGCACTGAGGGAACGCAGAGACATGAAAGTGCTAACACAGGCAGAAAAGTTCCTCTCTATGCCGAGTCATCCAATGAAGGACAGATTCCAAAACCTAGCAATGGGGCGATTGAAAAGAAGCAGCTTTATCCACCAGGCCAAACGATTTCGTAGACAAACCTCAGACCTGCCTGAAGTTGACAGCCCCCTAAAGTCTGTGCCAGAACAAACCCCTTGGAGAGAGGAGCCTGGACTACCAGTACACATCCAGACAAAAAGTGAAAGGAATATTCGACAGGGATGAACAGAACAGCGTGCAACGTAGGACAGTCACTCTCAGTTTCCTGGATGATGAATACCCACAGGACCTCTGGGTCCGAGTATACACGGATGGGTCAGCACAGAATGCAGTAAAGAATGGAGGAGCAGGAGTGTACATAGAATACACAAACAACACTAGCGATACGGTCAGAGTACCAACGGGGAAATTCTGTAACAACTATGACGCAGAAGTCCAGGCAATCAAGGTGGCAACTGAGAAACTGTTGAACACCAATCTCGGTCCACAGCCTGTAGTATTCCTGACAGATGCAAGATCAGCACTCCAAGCACTTTAGTCTAGAAAATTGGGAGGTATACAAGCCCTACTTTCTGAACTGTGCAACCAGCGCAGGGTCGCCATGCAGTGGATACCGTCTCATTGTGGAATACCAGGAAACGAGAGAGCGGACCGACTGGCTAAAGAAGGAGCTGCAGAAGAGCAACCGGATGTACCAGTTACATACCATCAGAAGAGAAAGATGATCAAATCAATCAGAAAGCCACCAACACCAACACAGGATGACTACCAAGCTATGAACAGATCAGAACAATTTGTCATTCTGCGCCTCAGAACAGGACACAACCGACTCCGCAGCCACATGTATGCAAAATTCAAGATTGGCAATTCAGCCATGTGTACATGTGGACAGGCACCCCAGACTGCGGAGCACGTACTTCAAGATTGAACCGAATATGATATATTATATTATGTAGGCGAAGACTAAGTACAGACTGTTCTCGGCTTACGACAGCGTTCCGTTCCGAAGCTTCGGTAAAAGTCGAAATGGTCGCAAGTCAGAGATCACTGTATACTATATGAACAATAAGGATTTATTATCAATTAACATGCCTGAATGTTTATATTATGTACAAATTATTACATTAAATTACGTTACTGTGAAGTACGGTACTGTTGTAAATAATAAATAAATAAAATGTATGACAAAAACGTCGGGAGTCGAAAATAATTGACAAATCATTTCTTGTTCCACCAGCACTTATCCTTGTTAGTGTCATCAGTTCCACACTGGCGACCATTTAGCAAAATGTTCAACCTTTCTATTCTAGGCAAGCACCCATTTATGATAGTCTTATATTCTACAGGTCGTACAATACGTTACTCTCTTTGCTATTATAATCGATAAATATAATATGATTTGTTCGTTATTGGCTCGTGTTTACCCCCTCACATTCAAGGTAAAAATGACACAGCCTCTACAACGCTCCATAATATCGACCCCAACGTTTCAGAGCTTTAGAGTTCAGACCAGAGTTGCGCAATCTTAAACGCGGACTCGTGACTCGTGGCAACTTGCCCAATCTGAATCGACCTGGCCAAGTTACAGGGGATTGGCTTTCACAAGGAATAGATAAAACTCTCGTAAAGCGTATAGCGCGATCTATTGTATAATGTACAATTCCGTTGCAGAGTTTGTGGAACTTGCGTTGTAATATTTGATCAACAAGAAGAAGTATGGTGTCAACCAACTGACAAATGTACTCTGTTGCTTCTTCGCAGCCATGTGACACGCCGACGTGAAGGCGATCATCATGTCTCAACAGCACACGGTCCACACTGTTGTTTATCGATACTGTTGTCTAGGCTACTTCTTAAATATTATTATCTCATTGTTCGACCTTTATAGAACTGGTGACCCCTTGAGGAAATTTATGTCAAAGCACAAACTCGTGCAGTGGCTGTTTCTTAAGCAATTAGTTTTATGCGATGGCAACCTGCCAACCTCATTACAAACTTCATGATTAGTCACTTTTAACGACATGGGAGCACGGTTCTATTCTTTCTTTGTCTAAAGTGTTTATCTAAATTGTTGTCCTTCGTCCGTATTATTATTATCATTACCATCTCCATTTTTCGCTCCTTGTGAAGCAGATTACCCCCGGAGAAAGCCTATGCCAAAGCCCAAACCCCTGCACGGTAGCTTCTGTAGCAATTTGTTTTACATGATGAAGTTGACAGCCACAAGCACAACCCTATCTTCAATCAATACTCAGGACATGAAGACGAAAGTTCACACCACAGTGAAGGGGGGTAGCTCTTATGTTATCTAAAGAAGCACAGAAAGCACTCATTGAATGGGAAGCTGTTGGACCCAGAATAATAACAGCTACTTTCAAAACAGCTAAAAAGAAAATTCATGTAAATGTCATCCAATGTTATGCACCAACTAATGACAAAGAAGAGTCTGTGAAAGAAGCATTTTATACTAAACTACAGGAAATTATGGATAAAGTAAAAAGAAGAGACATCACAATTTTGATGGGTGACATGAATGCAAAGATAGGTACAGTCAACACCGGATTTGAAGAAGTCATGGGAAAACATGGGCTAGGAGTAATGAATGAAAATGGAGAACTATTCGCAAACTTCTGTGCTTCAAATCAACTGGCTATAGGAGGAAGCATGTTTCCACATAAGAGAATACACAAGGCAACATGGATATCACCAGACCATAGAACAGAAAATCAGATTGATCATATATGCATAAACAAGAAGTTTAGATCATCATTGCAGGATGTAAAGGTATATAGAGGAGCAGATGTGGCATCAGATCACCATCTTCTGATAGCCAAAGTAAAAATGAAACTCAAGAGATATGCAACAATGCAAAATTATAGACAACAGTATAATGTAGGACAGCTAAGAAATCAGGAAACAAGAGACAAATTTGCGGTCACAGTATCCAACAAATTCCAAGTGCTCCAACAGCTGGAAGATGTAGAGAATACAGAAGACTATTGGCAGCAGGTCAAAACTGTATGGAAGGAGACATGTGAAGAAATACTGGGGAAAAGGGAAAGACAACAAAAAGCATGGATAACAACAGAAACCATCAATAAGATATAAGACAGAAAAAACAAGAAAGCAGAGTTAAACACAAGCAAAACCAGAAGTTCCAAAGCCAAGGCTCAAGAAGTGTACACAGAAGCAAACAAAGAAGTAAAAAGAAGTATCAAAAGAGACAAGAGGAAGTATATTGAGAAGTTGGCAAGAGAGGCAGAAGATGCTGCAGCCAAAGGAAATATGAGAGAACTGTATAGCAGCACAAAGAAGCTAACAGGGAAATACAAGCAAACAAGTTGCCTCATAAAAGACAAGAATGGGAAACTGCTCAGCAATATACAAGAGCAAATGAAGAGGTGGACAGAATATTTTGGGGACCTTCTCAATAGACCAGCTCCACAAAACCCGCCGGACATCCAGCCAGCAGAAGAAGAGCTACAAATTAACGGTGAAAGACTGTCGTGTGGTGAGTCACTGGGGCAACTACGACAGTAGTTTTTGCCAGGAATAGTCTATGAGATATTAGATATAAGGTCTCTAGAAGTTGGCTCGTTAAGAAAGAAAAAAAGACCTATTCGAGATAGGGACAAGAAGACAGGAATGCGAATGCTTTCCACTAGACAGTGTTTTCTAATAAATTATGGAAAGAGTTCTGTTTCCCCACGACCTTAGCTTCTGCCCTTAGATCCCGTAAAGAAAAAGCCCCCAACCTCATCTGAGTAGAGAAAGGTTCCTATAGGTGAATATGTAACACCGACAGCACGAGTGATACATTAACAAACTCTTGATAATGATCAACTGATCGTTGGGTTTATTAATGAAATATCCACACATATAGGGTTAGTAATGGTTAGAACGTGATGATGGTGAAAGACGATTCACACAAAACACACAGATGAGATAATAAAATTACAGTTAATTAAGTAATAGTTAATTAAGGATGAACTGGTGTAGAGTGAAATGATGATGTGATATGATACGTGTTACCAAAATGGTGAGTACTCTACACAGTCCATGTGTCTCTAAATGCTTCTCCTAGATATGAGGATTCACATGTATGCATAAAATGTCCCAAGTTGTTATACGTTATGTCGAATGGGGTATCTCTAAGTCGAGGACGTTCTGATGAATACTGTTGTCGTACGGAGAACGCTGACGAGATATTTATGTATATTCCTTCACTGTTTGAGTATATCTCTGTAGTGTGGATCAACAGTTAATAGTTGTCATATGAACAAAAGGTCTGTGGTCTAATCTCCCGACGGTACTGGTCAGACTGGATATCTTCACGAAATGTTAGTGATATGTAGACTCATAATCTTGCGTATGTAGTCGTGATTCATATACTTTCGAGTCTGCTTCATAAAATGCGCTTAAGAGTGTGTTGCACGTGGTATAAATATGCGATTCCTCTTTTGAGCTCTTTTGCTTGACTTCAGATAATAATGATCTTTCGAGTGATTAGAGTTTATGATGACTCTGTATTGAACTTGTGATAACGATGTATTGAACTTGTGATAACTCTGTATTGAACTTGTGAGCAAGCAGGATATGGTGATGAAAAATGCTGCGTCCACCTTATGACTTGTGGGTGAGACAATATTCCTTTTAAATTGAGGAATGAAAGATGTCCTATGGCGAATTCTGCTAGCCAAATGTCTGGTTAGACGTCAGACACGTTGCGTGTAGACTCAGACTTCTGATGAACTGAAGACACACAAAAGTCTTCGTAAGTTTTTCACATTTAACATCACTGGTTGACTTTCATTTAAACTACTGCTCATTATTCATCTCCCTCTCTCTGAGTTCAATTCTAATGATGTTAAATATCTTGTGCATGAGAGTGTGTGCATATGGGAGACTGTGATGGTGATAAAGGTGAAATATGAACTATTAATTACCTTCTATCATCCTATCATCTTCTATGAAAATCTTCTGATTTTATTAATCAGTTATGCCAAGAATTATTTGAAACTTATCTTCCGCACATTTTAGCTGTGAGGTTAAAATAAACAAAATTAAGAAAATGTATTAAAAAGTATAAGATCTACTAACCTTCTTTTCCCTTCGCAAAATCCTTTAAGAACACAATTAATCACGGAACTGAATTATCATCCACTCTGAATAAACACGTGTATTAGGCTATGCGTTTTTGGGTTTGATCTCTTCCTCACAAGGTAAAAACCTGGACTGCCTCACTCTAGTAGATTATGCGGTATTATATATTTCTGGAAGTCACCCTGCCCAAGCTGGGCGTCCAATGTGGTCAACCCACGCTTGTCTGAACCGCGGCCACGTTTTCCCCTGGCCAATCTGGGCGTCCAGTGTGGTGTCACAGAAATTACAGTTTGATTAGGATGACCATATGTGTTTTTACCAGATTTATCACGATACAATGTGGGCTTCAAATGATAATGTCAGGCATGTGGACTCAATCAAAGGACTTTATTTCCCCCGATGAAAGAACAAATGTGGTTCTCTAGATACCGGTCGCGAGTAATCACAACAATGAAATAGCAAATGTGGATCGCAAATATGAGATGAGAGAGCAAATGTCGGAGAAAATACAGTCTGAAGAATGTAGGAAAAGATGGAGCAATAAGGCCTTTGCGCTCGTTTATCACAATAGCCCCTCCTCAAGTGTGATGTCAATCGTACTCAGGAGAGCTTAGACTTCTTGCTCGGGATTCTTTAATCCTTTTCCTCATCTTCGTTTTTCTCTCCGGTTTCCACCCTTTCCTCTACTTGTCCGTGCTCTTCGTCCTGCCTCATAGGATGACGGCTTAAAAAATCCGCTCCTACGTTATGTTTTCCTTGGATATAGTCCACTTGGAACGTGTAAGGTTGTAGAACAAGCGACCACCTCATCAGTCTAGCATTCAAATTCTTTGAATTGGCGAGGAAGGTCAGAGGTTGGTGATCACTCTGGATTGTAAATTTCCTTCCGTACAGGTATGCTTGAAATTTTTGTATTCCCCAGACGAGGGACAAACATTCCTTTTCGATTGTGGAATCGTTTTGTTCTGCTCGGTTTAACTTCCGACTCGCATATGCGACCGGAAATAGATTTGGGGGGCTTCTGTCATCTGGCTGTAGTAATGTAGCCCCGATTCCAATGTTACTGGCATCTGTGCGCAAGATGAATTTTCTAGTTAAATCCGGAAGCCGTAAAATAGGTTTTGTGGTGAGTTTCTCTTTTAAGAGTGCATATGCATGTTCACATTCTGCTGACCATGTCACTTTATCTGGGTTTCTTTTCTTGGTTAGCGACGTAAGCGGCGCACAGAGGCTATTAAAATCCTTTACATATCTCTGGTAGAATCCACAGAGAGATACAAATGACCGGACATCCCTTTTAGTGGACGGTCTCGGTGCATTTCTCAGCTTCTCAACGTTTCGAGTCTCGGGAAACATGGTCCCATGGGATATAGTATGTCCTAGGAATTCTAGCTGTTCACACCCAATTTGACATTTGGTTGGGCGGGCGGTTAGTCCCGCTTCTCTGAGTCTGTTAAACAGCAAGGATAGCGCTGATATATGTTCTTCAAATGATTCAGTAGCTACTAGGATATCATCCATAAAATTGCTGATGGCGGGATGATTCAAAGGATCCAATAATTTTCGCATCATCCTTGTGAAGACACTAGGAGCATTGTTCAGTCCAAATGGCATCACATTAAATTTGAAGTGTCCATCTGGAGTACTGAAGGCTAACAGATTCCTCACCTCAGCTTTTACCGGTATTTGATAGTACCCTTTACTGAGGTCGATCTTTGAAAAATAGCGAGCCCTGCTCAGCTTAGTAAATAGCTGGTTCTGGTCCGGTAACGGTTCTGGCTGGAACTGTGTTAACGCATTCAGCTGTCGGTAGTCGATGCACAGGCGGTGTTCTCCACTGGGTTTGCATAACAGCACCACTCCCGCACTGTAAGGGGACTCCGACTTCGAAATTATGCCTTCCTTAAGTAAGTAATCAATTTCTTGCTTTAATGCCGTCGCCTTGGCATACGGAATCGGATAGGTTCTCATTCGGACGGGCGTAGGATCCGTGACTTCCATGTCAAACTCCATCAGGTTTGTCCGGCCCGGTTTGTCTGTCAGAGAGTCGGCGTGGTTTTCCATCAATCTCCTCACACTTTCTTGCTGGGCTTCCGTTAGGGTGGAGCTTATTTTCACATCTAAATGTGATTCCTCCTGTTTCACCGGGTACTCTACGGATGATAATGGCTCTTCTTCCATTTGCATAGCAATGGCCATAGTCATCAGGTGCGCTGGTTCGGCAGGGGCTCGCTCGTAAAACTTCTTAAGCAGATTTAAGTGATAAATTTTCTTTCCGTTCACGGCGATTTTATAGTTGGTGCGAGAAATCTTTTCCGCCACTTTGTAGGGTCCCCTCCAGCAAATCTGCAATTTATTACTGCTACTTGGCAGAAGAAGTAGCACCTTCTCTCCTACTGCTAGTTCTCGGTCCTTCACATTGCGATTGTAATATTTGGCATGTTTCCGCCTAGCCTCCCGTACTTTCGCTGTGGCTAATTCCCAGCCAGTCTTCAGGCGTTGTTTCAAGTCTGTGACGTACTGGAAGGCTGATGTGACAGTGTCGTCTGCCTTGGCATCTGTCCATGTTCTTAGTAATGCTTCTAATGGACCTTTAATAGGTCTTCCGAAGAGTAATGTGGCCGGAGGAACTCCAGTTGACGCATGCGGTACTTCCCTATAAGCAAATAATGCGGCAGGAAGATACTGATCCCAAGTTTCTGGCTTCTCCTGTGCCAACTTCCGAAGAATAGAGGTGGGCGTCCCGTTAAACCGCTCTACTTGCCCGTTACTTTGGGGGTGATAGGGCGAAGTATGGATATGCCTAGTCTTGAATATTCTAAGCACCCCCTCTGTCAACTTGCCTCTAAATTGTGACCCGTTGTCTGTGAGAATTTCATGCGGGAAGCCCAATCTAGTAAAGATATTCAGTAAAGCGTCAGCTACATGCACTGAGTCGCATGCTGGCATGGCTATGGCTTCGCCCCACATGGAACAGGTGTCCACTAAGGTAAGGATATGGGAGTTCCTCTTCTTAGTTCTCAGCAGAGGTCCAATTATATCCACGGCCACTCTTTCAAATGGGGTGCCCAAGATTGGCATCTCCCCAAGGGTCGCGGGTGCCGTCCAGTGTTTTGGTGTAACTTTCTGGCACTGAGGACAAGACTTGACGAAAAGTTCAATGTCGCCGGTGATCCCTGGCCAATAATAGTGGCAGGCAATCCTTTGAGTCGTGGCGCTCATTCCCATGTGTCCACTAAATGGGATAGAGTGGCCCATCTCAAGCACCTGGTTCCTATAGGTTGCAGGAACTACTAATTGGTTGTGTTCCTGTCCTTCATTTCCAGCTCGGCGATACATCAATCCATTTTTCATAAAGTCTCCCTTGGTAGGTGGGTTGTGTGTTCTAGGTAATTTTTTAAAACAGGGCGCCAGTGTGGAATCTTCCATTTGGGCCCTCTTCAATTCCTCGGGGAGGATATTGGTAGGAGGTTCCTGCTCTGCGTCTTTTCTTGACTGTCCTCTAGTCTGTACGGCCGCCATGACTAGTGGTTGAGTAGGTTCTCCAAGGAACACATATCTACATCCCAAGATTAAAGAGTAGATTGGTTCTTCCATGATAGCTGCACGAATCTCTCCTGTCACATAACGAGATTCCACTCTGATAAGTGCAATTGGCAAAATCATGGGTGCAACATCCTTCGTCGGACCTTGGATGTCGACACTCTCTTCTGTTATCTGGTCAGGGGTGACAAGAGATGCCCTGACCACTGCATCAAAAGCAAGTCCTGTGTCATAAAGGCACTCCACAGATTGTCCGTTTACGAGGACTGATTCGATGACAGGAGGATGAGAAACGTTTCCGGTTCTCTGCTCCTTCCGGGGTGACGATTTTGTCTGCAGACAGGCAGCATGTTGGGGAGGAGGTCTGCGCTTGCACTCATTAGTGTTGTGATTGTTCAAGCGACAGTACTTGCACCATTTATCTTCCTGTCTCTGGTGTGGCGCAGCATTTTTCTTGTTTTGCTCTTTGTAGTTATCTTGTTTTGCGTGCTGTTTATGCGAGATGTGTGGTCCTTTGCTTTGTTGGTCTGGTTGGGAGCGAGCAGGTTGCTTTGGCGCCTGATCCGAAAACTTCTTTCTGGCTCCTTGAGACTCCATGAGAGCATTTTGGAATCGCTCTGCCAGTGTAAGAATATTTTCTAACCGGTCAGCGCCGTTTTCAGTGAGAAATCTACGCATTTCCACCGACATAGATTCTTTCAGTTGCTCTATCACAATCAGCTCTTTCAACCCGTCATAGTTCTCGGCAAAGTTTCCCAGTGTACACCACTTCACTAGGTAGTCTTCAATACGGGCTGCGAACTGTGAGAAAGTCTCTCCTGCATCCTTCCTAGAACCTCGAAATTTTTTCCGGTAAGCCTCTGAATGAAGCTCGTACCTCACCAAGAGAGCTTTTTTCAATGCCTGGTAGTCATCTTGCTCTCCGGCCGGAAGTTTATTAAAAACTTCGTAGGCGGCTCCTCTTAGGCCCTGGGAAAGTTTTCAAGTTCCACTTCCGTTCTTCAAGTCCAAACCCTGTTGCAAAGCGTTCAAAGCGGTCTAAAAAGGCGTCCATGGTATCATTCCTTTCTGAAAAAGGTTCCAGCGGAAAGTTCATGGCATTGGGTGGCGCAGGTTGCGAAGTAGGCACACCATCTGAGCGGGGTGAGTACCCTCCATCACAGTTGGAAGCCGCTGCACTTTTTGCCAGCTCTATTTGATTGGTCTGTCCCTGGATTTCCAGTTGCTTCATCATAAGTGCATGCTCTGCTGCGGCTTTCTCTTTTCGCTCCGCTGCTTCTGCTGCTTCTTTCCGCTCCGCTGCTTCTGCTGCGGCTTTCTCTTTCCGCTCCGCTGCTTCTGCTGCGGCCTTCTCTTTCCGCTCCGCTGCTTCTGCTGCGGCCTTCTCCATTGTAAGTTTCTGCATTTCCATCTCTCTTTCATGGAGTTTATCAGTTTCCTCGCTTACATATTTCATCAGGTCTTTTCCACTTAACCCGAATTCACGCCCTGCCTCCATCAAACTATTTCTAATTTTCGCAGCATCTGCCATGATATGCAGTACGGGTTTGCGAAGGGAAAAATTGGCAGTGACCTCCAAACAAATTTAATAGACTCGCACAAGTAATTATCTCTTTAAAACCAGCTAGGTTTAAATTAGTAATCAAGTTCAAATAGTTCTTAAAAATCACTCACTCAGCGTATTCTGAAAAATTAATTAACAGATTATCTCGAAGTTTCTATGAAAAATTTACTAAATATTTATGATAACAGTTTCTCCAGCAGTTACTGAAAAAAAAAATGTTCAGTTCCCTACAGTATCCTCTGTTCTCAAAAAGTGTTTACTCTGTCCGTTTGATACTCAATTTAAAAAGTATCACTCGTGCTTTAGAGATATAAATTATCCCCCCCTATGAAATAGACAAATTATAGTAAGTGTCAGTCTAGGAGATAATCCCTCAAAATGCCAACAAATTTTGCAATTATCGCAATTGTAAAGCAGGGATGAAAATGTGATTTATCACACTTCTAAGTCCGGGTTCACTAATCCCAAGACGAGCCCACAATTGTCGTGTGGTGAGTCACTGGGGCAACTACGACAGTAGTTTTTGCCAGGAATAGTCTATGAGATATTAGATATAAGGTCTCTAGAAATTGGCTCGTTAAGAAAGAAAAAAAGACCTATTCGAGATAGGGACAAGAAGACAGGAATGCGAATGCTTTCCACTAGACAGTGTTTTCTAATAAATTATGGAAAGAGTTCTGTTTCCCCACGACCTTAGCTTCTGCCCTTAGATCCCGTAAAGAAAAAGCCCCCAACCTCATCTGAGTAGAGAAAGGTTCCTATAGGTGAATATGTAACACCGACAGCACGAGTGATACATTAACAAACTCTTGATAATGATCAACTGATCGTTGGGTTTATTAATGAAATATCCACACATATAGGGTTAGTAATGGTTAGAACGTGATGATGGTGAAAGACGATTCACACAAAACACACAGATGAGATAATAAAATTACAGTTAATTAAGTAATAGTTAATTAAGGATGAACTGGTGTAGAGTGAAATGATGATGTGATATGATACGTGTTACCAAAATGGTGAGTACTCTACACAGTCCATGTGTCTCTAAATGCTTCTCCTAGATATGAGGATTCACATGTATGCATAAAATGTCCCAAGTTGTTATACGTTATGTCGAGTGGGGTATCTCCCGACGGTACTGGTCAGACTGGATATCTTCACGAAATGTTAGTGATATGTAGACTCATAATCTTGCGTATGTAGTCGTGATTCATATACTTTCGAGTCTGCTTCATAAAATGCGCTTAAGAGTGTGTTGCACGTGGTATAAATATGCGATTCCTCTTTTGAGCTCTTTTGCTTGACTTCAGATAATAATGATCTTTCGAGTGATTAGAGTTTATGATGACTCTGTATTGAACTTGTGATAACGATGTATTGAACTTGTGATAACTCTGTATTGAACTTGTGAGCAAGCAGTATATGGTGACGAAAAATGCTGCGTCCACCTTATGACTTGTGGGTGAGACAATATTCCTTTTAAATTGAGGAATGAAAGATGTCCTATGGCGAATTCTGCTAGCCAAATGTCCGTTTTTGATAACTTATTTCTGGTTAGACGTCAGACACGTTGCGTGTAGACTCAGACTTCTGATGAACTGAAGACACACAAAAGTCTTCGTAAGTTTTTCACATTTAACATCACTGGTTGACTTTCATTTAAACTACTGCTCATTATTCATCTCTCTCTCTCTGAGTTCAATTCTAATGATGTTAAATATCTTGTGCATGAGAGTGTGTGCATATGGGAGACTGTGATGATGATAAAGGTGAAATATGAACTATTAATTACCTTCTATCATCCTATCATCTTCTATGAAAATCTTCTGATTTTATTAATCAGTTATGCCAAGAATTATTTGAAACTTTATCTTCCGCACATTTTAGCTGTGAGGTTAAAATAAACAAAATTAAGAAAATGTATTAATAAGTATAAGATCTACTAACCTTCTTTTCCCTTCGCAAAATCCTTTAAGAACACAATTAATCACGGAACTGAATTATCATCCACTCTGAATAAACACGTGTATTAGGCTATGCGTTTTTTTTTGGGTTTGATCTCTTCCTCACAAGGTAAAAACCTGGACTGCCTCACTCTAGTAGATTATGCGGTATTATATATTTCTGGAAGTCACCCTGCCCAAGCTGGGCGTCCAATGTGGTCAACCCACGCTTGTCTGAACCGCGGCCACGTTTTCCCCTGGCCAATCTGGGCGTCCAATGTGGTGTCACAGAAATTACAGTTTGATTAGGATGACCATATGTGTTTTTACCAGATTTATCACGATACAATGTGGGCTTCAAATGATAATGTCAGGCATGTGGACTCAATCAAAGGACTTTATTTCCCCCGATGAAAGAACAAATGTGGTTCTCTAGATACCGGTTGCGAGTAATCACAACAATGAAATAGCAAATGTGGATCGCAAATATGAGATGAGAGAGCAAATGTCGGAGAAAATACAGTCTGAAGAATGTAGGAAAAGATGGAGCAATAAGGCCTTTGCGCTCGTTTATCACAAAGACCAACGAAGGAAGAAATAAAGAAAGCCATAAAGCTTCTAAGAGATGGAAAAGCGTCTGGACCTGATGGCATTCCAGCAGAGGCCATCAAAGCAGATATCGACACGGCTACAGAGATGTTATATAAATTACTTGGTAAAGTCTGGGAAAAGGAAGAGATACCAGCAGAATGGAAGGAAGGATATCTGGTTAAGTTGCCTAAGAAGGGAAATTTACAAGAGTGCACAAATTATAGAGGAATTATGTTACTATCAGTGCCAGGAAAAGTATTAAACAGGATTATCCTTGAGACATTAAAAGAGTCCATAGACAAGAAACTGAGAGATGAACAAGCAGGTTTTCGACAAAACAGATCATGTACAGACCAGATAGCCACTTTGAGAATAATAGTTGAACAAAGTCTGGAATGGAATTCACCACTATACATCGGATTTGTGGACTACGAAAAGGCATTTGACAGTGTAGACAGAGAATTACTTTGGAAATTGTTGAGGCATTATGGAGTTCCCCTGAAGATCATTAATTTAATAAAGAAAACATATGAAGACATGACATGCAGAGTTCTTCACGAAGGACAGCTTACAGAATCGTTTGGGATAAGAACAGGAGTGCGAAAGGGATGCCTCTTATCTCCATTTCTTTTCTTGCTGGCAATAGATTGGGTTATGAGATCATCGGCAACACACAACAGAAATGGAATCCAGTGGACTCTGACTAAGCAGTTGGATGATCTGGATTTTGCTGATGACTTGGCTCTTCTGTCCCATAGCCGTAATCAGATGCAGGACAAATTGAAAACACCCGATGAGAGGTCACAGCAATTGGGTCTGAAAATACACAGGGAAAAGACAAAAATAATGCGAATAAATGCAGGTAATGATAACAGGGCTGAACTTGAAGAAACACCAATACAAGATGTAGAATCATACACATATCTTGGCAGTAATATAGACAAAGTTGGAGGGACAGACAGCGATATCAAAATAAGAATACAAAAGGCAAGAGGAGCTTTCATTGCATTGGGAAATATATGGAGATCAAGAGAAATAGGATCCAACACGAAAATAAGAATCTTCAACTCAAATGTGAAGTCAGTCCTATTGTATGGCTCAGAGACATGGAGAACAACAAAGACAACAACCAAAAAGCTACAGACTTTCATAAATGGGTGCTTGCGTAGAATAGAGGGATTAAAATGGTATGACAGGGTTACCAACGTGGAACTGGTGACAAGAGCTGGACAGGTGCCGGTGGAACAGGAGATGAGAAGAGGACGATGGCGATGGATAGGACACACACTGAGGAAACCTGTTGATAGCGTTGCAGGGCAGTCCTTGTTCTGGAACCCCCAGGGCAAGAGAGGCAGAGGAAGACCAAGAAGTACATGGAGAAGAGAGTTGGAAACAGAAGTGAGAATGATGAGGAGAACATGGAGAGAACTTGAGATGATGGCACGTGACAGGAGGACTTGACATGTGTTTGTTGAAGGCCTATGCTCCTTTGGGAGTGGAGGGTTATGACCCTACCATGCATGTTGTAAAAAGCGACTAAGGAAGGATGGGCATGAGGCTGGTTACCCCATCCTGTAAAAAAGCCTTTTAACAAAAAAAAACGTCAACAAACATGGACAAGTCAAATAGAGACAACCCTATCTTAGTCGCCTTTTATAACTTGCCTGTGGGAGTAGTAATACTATTAGATCTTTGTCTTTCCGGGAACTACATGCAGCCTTTCTTCCGTGCCATGTTGTTATAATGTCCAGTGTATACTCTCTCTCTCTCTCTCTCTCTCTGTTTCTCTCTCTGTCATTATTTCCTTTTCCGTCAATGTTGCCTCCTACCATCACATGATCCTAACTTGTCTCCTCTAGTGACATGCCTAAATAAAAGTTGATTCCATCTTTCGGTTGTGTTCTGCAATGAACCTCCATTACGTACTGATTTATGTCTGAACATTCTCATTAGATTGTCCGTGTTATGTTAATATACTTCTGCGAAAAGCAGGTGGTAAGATGCGACTAATATGAGATTGACATGGGGCTGACCTCATCATGTAAAACAATGTTGCTACATAAACCATCCTTTCAAGAGCACATGCCTGCTGCAGTTGTGGTGATCCATAATCAGTCAAAAGGGACATGACGATAATACCACTAGGAACACAAAAGGGTTTATTCATGTGATCAAAGAAGCCGCCTCGCAAACAAATGTCACCAAAAGTACAGTATCTACCACTTTTAAAGAAGTCTGAGATTCCGTACCAAAATTCACGTCTGCAGATCAGCAAGGAAAAAGCAGAGCAACAGAAAGAAAAAGGATTTTTTTTAAAATGATGTCTTAAATATCATAAAATATTTTTTCGTAAAAGAAATAGACAGAAATCCAGGCTTGTGGGGTTTTTTTTTTAAATTAAATGAAATTTTGCATCGTTTTGGCGATGCGCGCATCGTTAAATCTAGACATAGGGTTCGTCGGTTATAATCGGGCGCATGTCTAAATAATAAAAACCGTGTGTTCTGGTTATTCTGGATCTATGTATGTCGTAAACAAATGATGACAATAGGTAAGTGGTGATCTTGTTTTCTTTCCTTACAAGCGCGTACAACTGCCATATTTTTACTATTTACTTACAAAATACGGGTTATATAATAATGGATACTATAACTAAAGACAAGTAAGTTGCGAGAATAATTGTACATCAGAAACTATCTAGTATTGTGCCTTATTTACCGTACATTTACTACACTGGCATAAAAAAAAAATATTAACGCACCCAAGCTACCTTCCTTCCCATACTTCCCAAACAAACAAAAACGAGACAAAACCTAACAAAACTAAACAAAGTTGTACATTTTGTGGATAGTGATGAATGGTACTGACCTTAATATATGCAGTCTTTACTGCAAGTTCAAAATGTTTTTACATTTCGTAATTATTGTAACAATCACATCGAAGACCAATAGTAAATATACATTTATTTTACACTTTTAAACTAAAAGCTCTTAATCGGTGTTGCAATGCCCGGAGCAAAGTTAGCACGAACACAGTGATCTTAAAAAACGGAAATTTATCTATTGATATTTCTTTCCTGTTTTTAAGATAACTGTTTTATTAAATCCCAACGGGCTGATCACCCGTTTGCCAGTCACTTCGATTACGGAAACAACAGCAAATGGATTGATTTGCCATTGCCCTAAAGACGCCAATAGGCGTGATGGGAAACAATGGCAAAGAAAACCTATCTGCTGTTGCCCTAAGACGCCACTAGGCGTAATGGCCACTGACTGCTTTGACGGTCGGTGGCTAAGGACGGAAGAAGAAGAAGAGTTTTATTAAATCGAACAGAAAACCCGCAACAAAACATACTGAAACTTACCACTATGTATCCGTTTAATGTCATCCTTCTCCACATAAGCATTTTTAAAAATCTCCATCGTCGAATGTTAATACCGTAAATAGCAGCCATGTTGTTTCCAAGCGTTGCCATCTATTCCCGCTACTCCCGCTAACTGGAAAGTGGCGGGAGCCGCGATCAACGCTCTTTTGCAACGCAACGCGCGGGAGGCAGAGCTTAGCCTCTATTAAGCGTGAAAAGCGGGAACAGCGTCCCACATTTTTGCATACGCAACGCAACCCATTCTAGTTCTACAGTTACGCAGCAACTGAAGGAAACAAAGCGATAATCGCGAATGCATCTGACTTACTTTGGCACTCGGAAAACTTTAAACCAGGCACACCTATTATCTTGAGAAGGTAAGAATAACCTTTAAGAAGCTTTAACAAATGTGTACAACTTGAAGAGGTGCCACGAACCCCGACGAAGCACAACTAACGAGCAGAGGAACTAACGAGCAGAGGAGCTAACGAGCAGAGCCACAACTAACGAGCAGAGGAATTAACGAGCAGAGGACAATTAACGAGCAGAAGGAACTAACGAGCAGAGGCACAGCTAACGAGCAGAGGTACAATTAACGAGCAGAGGTACAATTAACGAGCAGAGGAACTAACGAGCAGAGGTACAATTAACGAGCAGAGGTCCAATTAACGAGCAGAGGAACTAACGAGCAGAGGTACAATTAACGAGCAGAGGTACAATTAACGAGCAGAGGAGCTAACAAGCAGAGGCACAGCTAACGAGCAGAGGTACAATTAACGAGCAGAGGTACAATTAACGAGCAGATGAACTAACGAGCAGAGGCACAGCTAACGAACAGAGGTATCATTAACGAGCAGAGGTACAATTAACGAGCAGAGGAACTAACGAGCGAAGAACTAACGAGCGAGGAACTAACGAGCAGAAGCACAACTTCTAAATTCTGAATACTGACAGCTTTGAGAAACATCGGCACGAATCTTGAATATGCTGCAAAAATAGTAGTCATTTATAATTCGTAATTCTAATATGGGACGGGATCAGCTGCTACAGCAACATCACCATTTATACCCAACAGCTTCCAAAGCAGAATGGGCATTCAACATGCTAATGTTAAGTCCTTCTGTACTGTGCCATCCGCTCAATGTCTTTCCATGTCTTCTTTATTATCTCTTTCATTTCTGTCTGTTTTTTTTTTACTTTATGTGTGTTTCGTTCTCTCTTTATGTTTCTTACCATGGTGATTCCACAATAAGGACTGAACTGTAATGCATTATCAACAGGTTTCCTCAATGGGTGTCCTATTAATCGCCATCGTCCTTTTATTCCTTGCCTCACTGCACCCTCTTTGTGACGAAATGGACGATCTCTTAGCGATCTTTGGTTCTCTCGTGCAGTATCGGTACATTAGTGGTACTAATTTTTATTATGTGCTGTCAATTATCGCACTTTTCTTTCTCTCTCTTTCTTTCCTCGTTATTTTTCTGCTAAGTACAGTAGCAGATATTTGATTTTATCAAATCACATTTGCTTGGCACTACCCGGATTTGTTGGTTATAGGCGCGGCAGATTAACACGTAAATCGGCCAGCGCTATCGGCTTAATCACCGATTAAGACACGGAGTTTGCGTACTCATACGACAGATAACGAGATTACTGTCTGTGTGACACATGTGAGCAGACAAGTGTGATATAATCGCTTCCGGTCACTTGGTTAAAAGTAATCATGGATTTATTACATTTTAGACAATATGAGTCTACAAATGTGTTTGTGAGAGTGTATGCAAGGCATCAGATGTCCATAAATGGTAATACGTGACCTTTGCAGGCACGCACCATATTTCACGTGGGACTATTTTGAAATATCACACCCCATCTGCATGATTTGAAATGATTGGATCTTTCTGATTAGATTCATAACAACAAGGCGGGGAAAGAGAGGGAATATAGGCTGACCATTTCGCAGTTTTATCTCACTGAATTTCACTCTCGCCAAGACAACATAAGACCTCGCCAGAGTGAAGACTAGATTCATAATTCCTTTTTGGTAACCGGACATTTTATTGGAGAACCAGATAAGACTTACAAAGAACAGGAAATCTCTTTCAAATTTTATTAAGGAACCCCAGGACTAGGAAACTGAAGAAACACGGAGTCAGAGAGCATTTTCATTCTGTTTCATTACTAACATGTGAACTAACATATATATATATATATATTACCATGTGAGGTTTAATGTGTGAAAACTGCTATTGGATGTCAGTCAGTTTAGGCTGGCAACCTCAGTATCTGGAATGATGATTCATGAACCACCACTTCACGGGCTGGTGATTGCTTTATTGATAGTTTCATAAAGAGAACTAAAAGCATAAAGTAGTTCCAGGTTCCCTATGGAGCAGGGAGGGAAAATGAAAAGAAATGATGTACATTCTAAGAATAATACTTACATTTTCAAAGCAGTGTAAATGTCCATATAAACATATTCACTTTAAAATTAATGTAAGTTTTCAAGCTTTAAACCAGTGTAAATGTCTATGTGAAAATATTCATTTTAAATTAATAGAAGTTTCAAACTTTTCCATAAGTGTAAATATAAATGAAACATAAATGAATTTATATTGTGAACACTTTTCAAACAGTGGAGATGTAAATGTAAAACATATTATATCTGTACGTTTAACCTTTTCATTTAAATGTAATGTAAAGCTAAAGCTATTCAGTTTAAATGTAAAGGAAGCTTTATCCCGAGGGATTAAATTTAATTCTCATCGAGTGTAAATTCTGACATGGGATGATAGAATATAAAAGGGGGGCACATAACTGTGTCGAAAAATGCCATACTCAGAAGAGCGTTTCGTTTCTATTTCTATTACCAGTTATTGGTGGTACCAGCAGAAAGTACTATCTCTGGAACCATGTGAAGGTAGAAGTGGACTGACGTTGTGCGAGACGCCATCATAAGAGGGTCTTATGACAGACGCAGAACCAGCTTGGCCGTCACTCCTTGACGTTCTGGGAATGTACATCGCCTGAACTTTGACCAGAGACGAGTGACAGCTGTGTACAGAAAACCTACCCATCAGGGGGAGGATTAGAATCATCATTGGCAGCTAAGTTAACCTATATGCTGCCACTTGAACTTCTTAGCAAAACCCATTCAAGTGATGAAAACCTTTTCATAAATATTCAAATTATTTTCCAACTGTTACAACCTAAAGTGATTATTAAACTTTGTTATTTGTAATGTTACAAATTTAACTTCGATTCAATCATTTTAAATGTGCTACATGTTTGTCTCAGTCAAAGTTACTAAACACACACTCTAAACAGAATATTATATTATAATAAGAATTCCACTGATTAACTCACGGGTGGGGGCTTAACGAGCTAGAATAAACCATTGCTTAAATTCTTCACAAAAGGTGTCGGCAGATTACAGAATTAACGTGCTCAGCAACAGCCAGCATTGTTTTCGCTTATCTGAATATCTCGTGGAGACTCCCATTTGATAGAAGCTTTACTACTCTCCTATCTACATTTCTTCCAAGGGTAATCTTGTGTAAAGATAGACTCCATTGACGCCTATAATAGATACTCTTGAGTTTTGGCCACGGTTGGATCACTACTGCAAAGCAGGGGAGGCAATACCGTCACACTCGTGCTTCTTGTCATCAGTTCTTCTCCTTCTTCGTCTTCTTCTTACATACACTGGTGATACGGTCATACCATTTCAATCCGTCTATTTTAAGCAAACACTACTTCATGAAAGTCTAACTTCTTGGCTGTTGTTTATAAGCTGTTCTCCATGTTTCCCAGCCATACAATAAGACTGGCTTGACATTTGACAAATGAACGATTGCAGAGGGATACAGCAGCACTATGTTTTAATTGAAAAAAAAAAAAAAGAAAACGAAAATGCTTGGTAACGTCCAGGACAAAAGCCGTTGACAACAAAAGAGAACTATGAACTAAAAAGAAAGAAATGAAGTCAGGCACCTCAGAACATGGCCACTAAGGGGTCGTTTACAGCAACACGCCAAAACCCGAAGACATAATGGCTGTCTGAAGCCAAGGTGAACAGTTGTGATTTTAAGGCGAAATCTCAACGAAATATTTCTACAGAGAGCGAACGAAGAAGTACCTGTACGTAACACAGCAACAGTTAAAAATAGAAACACAGTCATTCGCAGCACAGCGCAGCGACAACATGTTATCTGTGAGGAAATGTTCCCGTGGTTCGCAATCCACCAAATCTACAGAATAATTGAAAAGCCACATCCTCTACTGTTTAAATATAAACCGGATCTCAAGTTCAGCTGGAATGTTAATGTGACATAGACGTTTACGAAATACAATAGCCGTTAATTGTCTTTATTGTGATGTTTGTTCATATAACTTAGTTGCAAAGGAGTAGTGAATAAACAGTCACTTTTCAACAATGTTCGACCGTCTGAGAATAAAAGACGCATATTATACGTATTTTATGGCAAAAAATAAAATGGATGAATAGGTTAAATTAATATGCGTAAGTTTGATATGGGACGCTTTCCATGGGTATCGCGTGAAATTACGTCACTGGCGCATAATGTGTAAAAACAAATAAAAAAACAAGTTTGTTTTTATTTAACAAGAGTTTTGCTGACACTTTAAAGGTACACAATCATACATTGTGTTAAACGTTCAGATTTACTGAAAAATGGTCATTTGACGCAATGATGCAACGTATTTCAACGTACGAAAGTTTTACCGTGCGCGTACGCAATAGGTTAAAAAAAAAAAAAAAAACAATGTACTGTAAAATTTAAAATACTTTAATACTTAAAAAAAATGCTAACCTTCATCATCTGAGCCTTCAGCGAACCGTAATCTTTTTGCTGGCGGAGAGCCAAAATCTATCGGAAGAAGAAGGCGCGTTCTAATAAATAAACATGAATAATTTGAAAAAAAAGCATAATATCTGCGAAGCGCAATAAAACAAAGTATGCCTGTACTGGTTATTTCAGTCTGTCATGAAAACTTTGAGAGGTTATCCCGTGTCCTTATGATTCAACTGGCCGAAGAAATTTAGATATTCAGTCAAATCCTACCCAGTACCACCTTTACCTTTTTTTATACCAAAAATATCAGTTAAAATGTTTTTTAAAGAAGGGTATTTCATGGCAGTGAGTATAAAAGTTAGTATTCATAAATTTAAAAAAAAAAAAAAAAAAAAAAAAAACGAGGCGCAATAAGCGGTAATGTGGGAACATTCAAAATTGGTTCAACCGGTGTAGGAGGCAGGAAGGACGTACCCGGCA
Source organism: Oreohelix idahoensis (assembly GCA_024509875.1). Taxonomy (NCBI): domain Eukaryota; kingdom Metazoa; phylum Mollusca; class Gastropoda; order Stylommatophora; family Oreohelicidae; genus Oreohelix; species Oreohelix idahoensis. The sequence goes on from JAMPIV010018315.1 coordinate 318,715, forward strand.
ACACGCAGTGTACAGTGCGTGTTGCCGTCAGGTAGGGAACACTGGACAAGTGATTCATGCCAAGGTAGCAGGCACTTAACTCAGGCAGGAAGCACTGTACAGTAGGAGGTAGGAAGGACGTGCCCGGGCAACACGCACTGTAAGTAATTCTTGTCTCAACAAATATAGATTGGTATATCGCACTGCGTTGTAGTTATTTATTATAATCCATTAGGCAGATATTTCCACCTTTCCTTCCTTTATAGGACAAAAGACTGGAGAGATAAAGAGTAAAGATGTTTTTATGTTTGCGTCATATGTTATTATTCATTTATAATGTGTAAACAAATTTTATGACATTTTTCTAATTTCGTCTAAAAGGTGAAATTATTATTTCAATGTTCATTCTAAACAGGTATCTGTATGGTGCGTGTAGTGCGGTATGGTGCCTGTAGTGGGATCATAATTTGGGCAGTGAATAATAAATATAAGGTAAGGGTGGTCCCATTGCAGATACTGCCGTAGTGGAGTGAAGTGTAAGAGACTTCACTATACTGGGTCCAGCATCGAGAGGGGAGGTAACCAGTTCCCTTTTTTCGCTGCCTTTTCCATCCCTAACTCACGAGCAAAGTCAGGTACCCATTTACAGCTAGGTAGACTGGAGCGTGTCGATACCGTGAATCGAATCTAGCACCTTTGCCAAGAGAGACAAGCGCTCTAATCACTCTTTCAACTGGACACTCAATAAATAAAAAAATAAATAATATTGCATATAATTGTCCTTCTGAACTCTAAATGAAGAGCGTTCCTCACCTAGGCAGACTATCACATTGGATGAAGGTGGCAAACTTTTCAGGGGAAAACAAGCTGCAGACCTGTTTGCTAGAAGATACAGTTCAGAAAGCAACTTACCCATTAACACAGACCATCAGAGAGAGATAAGAAAAGAAATACTGGCAACCATGGGACAGACAGATACTCCTGCCCCAATGAGGGAACCCATCACACTAGAACTACAGAACGCTATTTCCAAGCTTAAGTTTCAAAAGTCACCCGGCCCAGACAAAATCAGCAACGAAATGCTAGTAAATCTGAGCTCAGCAGCAAAGACAAAACTGCTTGAGATATTCAACCACAGCTGGTTGAAAGGAACGGTACCCCAAGTATGGAGAGAAGCCATCACAATACCCATACTAAAGAAAGGGAAATGTAAGACCGAGGCTGCAAGTTACCGGCCAATCAGTCTCACAAGCTGTGTTGGGAAGACTATGGAGCGAATAGTCAACCACAGATTGAAATGGTATTTAGAGTCTGAGCAGATCCTGGTGCCGGAACAAGCTGGATTTAGAGAATGCTACAATATAGAAGACCAAGTTACTTACTTGTCTCAAGCAATAGAAGATGCCTTCCAGGAGAAGAAAAAGGTCCTAACGATCTGGGTCGACTTCAAGCAGGCCTTTGACAAGGTGTGGAAAGATGGCCTTATTGCAAAACTTAGGAGAAGTGGAATCCAAGGCAACATGATGAAATGGATCCAGTCATACTTGCATAACAGGAGAACTAGAGTCACTCTTGACGGTCTGCAGAGCAGAAAAGTGTTGCTCCATCAGGGGGTACCTCAAGGAGGAGTAATTTCCCCAACACTCTTCCTTGTTTACATCAATGACCTGGTGAAAGATCTCCCCGCAGGAGTGAAAGCTGCCTTATATGCAGATGACCTAGTACTCTGGTGCGCTGATGAAAACGTCACCACAGCAAATTATAGAATGCAGCGGGCAGCAGACATGCTAGTGTCATGGGCAGAGAAATGGCTTATCACAATAAACACAGACAAAACCTCTACAACACTGTTCTCCCTCGCCCCCAAGGACAAAGCAGCTAACATACACCTAGGGACAACCGTGATCAAGGAAGAAAGCTACCCCACCTATCTTGGGGTGACATTTGACCAAAGGCTTACATGGAATAAGCATATTGAAAATGCAGAAGGAAAGGCCCGAAGACGACTAGGCATACTCAGAAAATTAGCAGGTACCAACTGGGGAGCAAATGAACTTCTTCTTCTTCTTCTTCTTCTTGCGATCGCATCTTTGATGATTACACCGTCAGACGAGTTCTCATGATGAATTCGACTGTTGTTTGAAGTTCCTCTTTAACTCCATATAGCTTTGAGTTTAGTGTTGAGTCATTGGGCCAGTATATCTTTCTTAACTGGTCATACAGAGGACAGTCTGTAGAACATGCTCAGCAGTTTGTTCGTTTAATCCACATGTGCACAGTGGTGAAGCAGACAATCGTAGCTTGTGCATGTGTTTATTCAGTTTGTTATGCCCTGTCCTGAGTCGAAAAATAGTTATCTGTCCCTGCCGGTCGAGAGTGTGATAGTCGTCTTTGGGTTGGTTCTGTTCTCTTCTGATAGTCTGGATAGCTCTCTTTTTCTCAAAGTATGTGACTTCATTATCTTCTTGTTCACATTCTCCTCCCTTTTTTTTGCAAGTTTATCTGCCTTTTCATTTCCGGGTACACCACAATGAGATGGTACCCACTGAAGTATGGTTCTCTTTTTGGCAGCTACCTTGTTTAGTTCATTTCTCAGATGCGGGAGTTTACCACCCTTGAGAGCTTGCAGGACAGACAGTGCATCTGTGAGGATGACTACCTGGTGGCAGTCAGAGTTGGTGTTATAAATCATATTTGCAGCTTGCTCTAGAGCTTGAACCTCAGCTGTATAGTTGGAACAGAATTTACCAGTGGGAATGTGCCTAGTCTCATAGTGGTTGTCAGGATATGAGATAAAGATACCGGCACCTCCATTCCTACAACAGCATTAGTTGCTGATCCATCTGTATAGGCATGTATCCATGATTGATCGGGATAGCTTTCTTGGATCATACTCAATGTAGCAGTTCGTTTTTGCAGATCATTATACTCACATCCACTTGTGAGACCACTGACTGATGTATTAATTTGGAGGGCACTGCTGGCCTGCTCCCATGGTACAGGGTATAGGGTGGGCTTCAGTGGTGTTGTCTTCATGGATAGGTCTTCTTGATGCTGTCTTATAAGTCTTTTCCCCCGATGCACAAAGCTGCTACGCTTTAGACGTCCCAATGCCAGATCATCTAGTCTTGCCTTCATTGGGTGCATTGGCATACTGTTGTACTTTTCCATCTGGATCATGGTTTTTGTGTCTCTTCTATGGGACAATGTCTGTAATCCAGCAACCTTCTGCATCTCTGTTATTGGTGTAGTTTTCATGGCTCCTGTAATGAGCCTGAGAGCTTGATTTTGCACCTTGTCCAAAGACTGCAGATGTGAGTTTAGCAGCTGATGACCATGCTGCTGAGCTAAACTCTAAGTGTGGTCTTATTACTCCATTATAAATCTTCTTTAGATTTCGTTCATTTGCTCCCCAGTTGGTACCTGCTAATTTTCTGAGTATGCCTAGTCGTCTTCGGGCCTTTCCTTCTGCGTTTTCAATATGCTTATTCCATGTAAGCCTTTGGTCAAATGTCACCCCAAGATAGGTGGGGTAGCTTTCTTCCTTGATCACGGTTGTCCCTAGGTGTATGTTAGCTGATTTGTCCTTGGGGGCGAGGGAGAACAGTGTTGTGTAGGTTTTGTCTGTGTTTATTGTGATAAGCCATTTCTCTGCCCATGACACTAGCATGTCTGCTGCCCGCTGCATTCTATAATTTGCTGTGGTGACATTTTCATCAGCGCACCAGAGTACTAGGTCATCTGCATATAAGGCAGCTTTAACTCCTGCAGGGAGATCTTTCACCAGGTCATTGATGTAAACAAGGAAGAGTGTTGGGGAAATTACTCCTCCTTGAGGTACCCCCTGATGGAGCAACACTTTTCTGCTCTGCAGACCGTCAAGAGTGACTCTAGTTCTCCTGTTATGCAAGTATGACTGGATCCATTTCATCATGTTGCCTTGGATTCCACTTCTCCTAAGTTTTGCAATGAGGCCATCTTTCCACACCTTGTCAAAGGCCTGCTTGAAGTCGACCCAGATCGTTAGGACCTTTTTCTCCTCCTGGAAGGCATCTTCTATTGCTTGAGACAAGTAAGTAACTTGGTCTTCTATACTGTAGCATTCTCTAAATCCAGCTTGTTCCGGCACCAGGATCTGCTCAGACTCTAAATACCATTTCAATCTGTGGTTGACTATTCGCTCCATAGTCTTCCCAACACAGCTTATGAGACTGATTGGCCGGTAACTTGCAGCCTCGGTCTTACATTTCCCTTTCTTTAGTATGGGTATTGTGATGGCTTCTCTCCATACTTGGGGTACCGTTCCTTTCAACCAGCTGTGGTTGAATATCTCAAGCAGTTTTGTCTTTGCTGCTGAGCTCAGCAGATTTACTAGCATTTCGTTGCTGATTTTGTCTGGGCCGGGTGACTTTTGAAACTTAAGCTTGGAAATAGCCTTCTGTAGTTCTCCTAGTGTGATGGGTCCCTCATTGGGGCAGGAGTATCTGTCTGTCCCATGGTTGCCAGTATTTCTTTTCTTATCTCTCTCTGATGATCTATGTTAATGGGTAAGTTGCTTTCTGAACTGTATCTTCTAGCAAACAAGTCTGCAGCTTGTTTTCCTCTGAAAAGTTTGCCACCTTCATCCAATGTGATAGTCTGCCTAGGTGAGGAACGCTCTTCATTTAGAGACTTGACTAATCTCCAAAGTTTCCTGCCGTCTTTCTCAAGGTTCAGCGATGCCGTTTTAGTTCTCCAGCTTTTCCGTTTTTCTTCTAGCTTTGTTCTCTGAAACTCTGCTACAGCCTTTTTCCATTTGTTGTGAGTTTCAAGTGAAGGCTGAGACTCTGCGTCCTTTCTAGCCCTGTCCATAGCTTCCTGACGTTCTTGGAGTGTGCTGGACCAGTATGGTATGTAGTTACGCCGGCATCCTTTGGGAATGGTTTCTTTTGCAGCTTGTAGTATGCATCTGTTGAAGTCTTTTACCACTTCATTAATGTCTCTGTTCTGTACTTTGAGGGTAGACAGCAGCGTGTTCACCTGATGCCTGAATAAACCCCAGTTGGCTTTTTTGTAGTTCCATCTTGTAATGGCTGGGCCTGTACTGAGAGTTGCACTCTGGACAGTAAGAAAGATTGGGCGATGGTCGCTTCCCCCTAGTTGGTCTCCTACTTCTCTACTAATAGATCCAGCTATATCTGGTGTGGAGAAGGCAAGATCTGGTGTTGAAGTTGTGTGCCATCCTCTGGAGTAGAAGGTAGGAGTATCTGTGGCATTATTGACTAGGATTAGGGAGTGATCATCTTGCCAAGTTTCAACCTCTTCACCTCTGTGATCCAGATGGTTATAGCCCCAGCTCTGGGAGTGGCTATTAAAGTCTCCAACTGCTATAAAGTTGGTGGCTGGTACCTGTATAGAGCTCAGACTCAGGGGTTTGTTGTTCGGACAGTAATAGTTCAGGAGTTCTATTTCCATCTTGTCTACCTTTATCTGCAACAGCTGATATTCTGCTCCATCCATGAAGGTTTTCCTTTCGTGTGCAGGAATGTTATTCCTTACAAGAGTAAGTACTCCTCCTTTTCGTCTATCTTTTCTGTCGGATCTGAAGCATTGATATCCCCTTATTTTAAAGGTTTGATCTGCTTTCAAATGAGTCTCTTGGATACAGCAAACACTGACTTGCTTCTCATACAAGATGTTTTCCAGCTCTGTCTTTTTGCTGTATCCAGCCTGCTTGCTGTTCACTCCCTCTGCATTCCAGTGCATCATGACAAGTGGCACTCTGGGTTTCTCTTTTTCTGTTTTGTTTTGGTCAGTAGTTCTCCTCCGCCGTCTGCTGACTCCACAAGACGGTCTAGAGGGTCCTCCAGTAGCTGAGGGTGGGCTCTGTCGAGGCTCAGAGCCCGGCACTGCACCTGCCTGGTGGAGCTCCACAGGGCGAGCACCAGTACGAGATTTATTTGACGGTGTACTCTCCATAGAAAAAAAAAAGCGAGTTGCGTGATACTGTGGTTTCCGGTGCGCCTTCTGGCCCAGTATCTATGACTTTAGCACCTGTTCAACGGGAGAGTGGGCTCATCCCTAATCTGTTTATGTTCCCAGTAGTAGACTATTCGCAAGCAGCCTGGGGGTGTCACTGCTCTGCGCGGACCTTGTTTACCGAGGCAGCGTCCGAGCTCGTATGGTGAAAATATGGTTGCGTTATCTTCAAAATAGCCCTGTCTTTCCTGCCATCCTGCAACTTTGAGTTAGGGAGTTCTGAGCTCCAGTCTCTTTCCCAGGCATTTTATCCTGGCCTGGCACGCATACAGAGGACCCCACTTCTGGTTCTAAGTTAGCAGTTGGGGATAGGTGGGGTAGCACACTGTGCATTCCCCGTCATCCAGGGGGCTCTCCAACTATGCAGAGCTTGCACAATGCTGTGCTCTGGTTCTGGGCTCACCCAAGGAATCCTCACGTCCTGCACAGAGCCACTTCCAGATACCCACCACCTGCCAACCCCCATTGTAGAAATCTCCTGCATGCGGCCATCCAGTCAAGAGCCAGTATTAAGTCTGGTGCCCAAGTGATCCCCCCAAGCTCAGTGTGCAATTCTGGGTTCTCATCATGCTGCAACACAGGGGGGATTGTGATGCTCAGCCATCTCTCTCAACTCTGCACCGATAAGTGACATCGGGGACTTAACTGTGTCTCAGTACTGGGAGGCCCCGTTTCCGGGTACACCACACACAGCCAATTGAGGCAACGGTCGCCGTGGGCGTGTCTTCAGTGGGGAAGTTGTGGAGTCTTCCTGTCCATGTTCTTGCACATCCTAACACTGCCCGCAAGACATCGGAGGTTTGGAGAGTGGCCTTCTCTGCTTTTTTTGAGCCGGGGTGGGCTCCCCGGGCAAGTCTCGATGGGGATCGGGACGTGTCCACGCGCCAGTGGGCCCAGCATCGGCCGCATCTGTTGGAGGACTTGCTCTGCCAGGTTTGAGTTAGTAAATTCCAACTTTGTCATCTTCTTGGCATTGTGATGCTGGGGTGCCTGTGGATTTCCTAACGCCCCGGGTAGAAGCCAGAAGTGTACTGTGCCAGCTCTGGGGGAGATAAAGGGGGTGTTTCTGCGTCTCCTTGTGATACGTAGCCAAGGTAGGGCTCACAGTGCTCTTTCCCCGCCACCAAATTGCCTGCTGGTTACGCCGAGTTCTCCGAGGCTCTAGGCATGTGACCAAGAGTTGAAGGCTATAGGATTGTCACGTCCTGAGTCTCTGTGCCTGTACGATGGGTTCCGATCTTCAGGGAGCAGTCCACACTCGTTCCCACTCCCAGGACTTGTTCAGTATCCATCTGGCTCCTTCCCACCCACAGAGGGCGTGTACGGTGTAGTGCACCGGTTTTATTATCGAGGTTTGCTCCTCTAGATCCGTTGTGTTTAGCCTGAGGATTCGCACCCTCAGTTACCAGGACTACCTCGAGGAGGGTGTGGCTCTTCACCACGCACAACGATCTTGGGGTATGAGAGGTTTTGCTAGGCCAAGAGACTAACACCGCAATGGTCGCTCCTTTCATGAACAGAATTCACTAGGCCTAGGGTGAAGCAAGGGGGGAAACCCACTACCCACAACACCAGCACATCATACCCCCTGTCTGTAGACTTTGCCCCTAGCAAATGAACGAAATCTAAAGAAGATTTATAATGGAGTAATAAGACCACACTTAGAGTTTAGCTCAGCAGCATGGTCATCAGCTGCTAACTCACATCTGCAGTCTTTAGACAAGGTGCAAAATCAAGCTCTCAGGCTCATTACAGGAGCCATGAAAACTACACCAATATCAGAGATGCAGAAGGTTGCTGGATTACAGACATTGTCCCATAGAAGAGACACAAAAAACCATGATCCAGATGGAAAAGTACAACAGTATGCCAACGCACCCAATGAAGGCAAGACTAGATGATCTGGCATTGGGACGTCTAAAGCGTAGCAGCTTTGTGCATCAGGGAAAAAGACTTAAAAGACAGCATCAAGAAGACCTATCCATGAAGACAACACCACTGAAGCCCACCCTATACCCTGTACCATGGGAGCAGGCCAGCAATGCCCTCCAAATTAATACATCAGTCAGTGGTCTCACAAGTGGATGTGAGTATAATGATCTGCAAAAACGAACTGCTACATTGAGTATGATCCAAGAAAGCTATCCCGATCAATCATGGATACATGCCTATACAGATGGATCAGCAACTAATGCTGTTAGGAATGGAGGTGCCGGTATCTTTATCTCATATCCTGACAACCACTATGAGACTAGGCACATTCCCACTGGTAAATTCTGTTCCAACTATACAGCTGAGGTTCAAGCTCTAGAGCAAGCTGCAAATATGATTTATAACATCAACTCTGACTGCCACCAGGTAGTCATCCTCACAGATGCACTGTCTGTCCTGCAAGCTCTCAAGGGTGGTAAACTCCCGCATCTGAGAAATGAACTAAACAAGGTAGCTGCCAAAAAGAGAACCATACTTCAGTGGGTACCATCTCATCGTGGTGTACCGGAAATGAAAAGGCAGATAAACTTGCAAAAAAGGGAGGAGAATGTGAACAAGAAGATAATGAAGTCACATATTTTGAGAAAAATAGAGCTATCCAGACTATCAGAAGAGAACAGAACCAACCCAAAGACGACTATCACACTCTCGACCGGCAGGGACATATAACTATTTTTCGCCTCAGGACAGGGATAACAAACTGAATAAACACATGCACAAGCTACGATTGTCTGCTTCACCACTGTGCACATGTGGATTAAACGAACAAACTGCTGAGCATGTTCTACAGGATTGTCCTCTGTATGACCAGTTAAGAAAGATATACTGGCCCAATGACTCAACACTAAACTCAAAGCTATATTGAGCTAAAGAGGAACTTCAAACAACAGTCGAATTCATCATGAGAACTCGTCTGACGGTGTAAACATCAAAGATGCGATCGCAAGAAGAAGAAGTAGTCCTTCTGAATAATTTTTATTAATTATAATTGTTAAACTAAAAAAAATGTGAAAGAAAGATCTTGGTTGTTATATCACAATGTGTATACAAACAGACTTTCCGTTAAGGAACAGACGTGAAATAAGCGTCATTTAATTACTTACAGGTATCATACTCAGACGACGTGTCAAGAGTGGCTAACGTTCAATCTTAGTACACGTGTTGAAAACCCACATTTTTACAAGCTAATTTTAGGGAGTACATTTGAGACATGAGAAGCGTTACTGGTTTTACGTGAAATACATTATCTATAATGATAACATACAGTGTTATATATTAAAATGTGAAGAAATAAAAGCGCTATGACAAGTACTTAATTGAACTGGTCAGTGATTTTAAACATGCATGCAATAGTGACTTTGGTGAAAGCTGAAGGGTATGCGATAAATTTAACTATTCTTAGTATCTGATTGTAAATCCAACAAATACTCGCACGCACACTATATATATATATGACCTTGTGGGCAGAAGGATGTAATTTTAGAATGATTAATTAATTTTCGATCTAGTCAATGGCGTCTATTTGTGCTCCTGTTTGCAGTATGGACACGGGGATGGACAGATGTGTGAGACGCAGTAGATGTAATCGGAGACGACCGTCGATTTTAGCCTTCTTGGCGCTGGCTGGCACCAGAAAAACACACCTTGGAAAACCGGGGGAGGTGTGGCTCGGGCAGCAGATATCGTAGGAATGTTACCATTAGTGGGCGGACCTTGAGTTGTGTGCGATTAGGAAGATAATCCTTACTAAAATGTGATCTTATGTCATCCAAACTGAGCAGAAGACTCCTGATTTGCGCCCTAGAGTGAATTTTGTGAGAGAAAGATTGGCGAATCAGATGTGAAAATTGTCAACATTAAATGAAAAATGATTTTTTTTACAAAGCTTTCATAAAGATTCGTGTGTGTGTGTTTTTTTTTTTTTTTTAATGTGCTCTTGTATCGTAATTCAAAAATAGCTAGTTATATATAACAACTTAACTCGATTACAATTAAACATATTACGGACGAAAATATAAGCTTCGTTGCCCGCTCCGCTATAAGTGTTCTGGACACAGAAGACCATTGTATGGACATGAGGTAAAGCATTCATATGGACGTGAGATGGCAGGGAAAGCAAACCAGTAACAATTTCGTGCTGAAATCGAATGTGTCGGGCCGAAAGGCGCAGATATCGCAGCTCAGCTGTAAACTACGACACAACGTAAGCCTACATACCGCTTAGAAAAGGCCAGCTTGTAAGAGTGAGATATGGTCGAACGAACGCAAACAACAACACTACAATGCGAGCAGATGACGTTATAAATTATTTGACTTTTTAAGTTAAGATAAAAAATAGTTTTTAATGCTCTTTTGGTAATAGTAGTTACTAAATAAGCAATATACATATGTTTAACAGATTTTTAACTGACGTATACTGATTTTCTTTGGTTAGATCTATATGTCGAAGGAATGTCACTGTAAAGTTTTACTTTATTAATACTCTTTATTTATACACTGCCAAGTAGAAAAATAAACGCAATTATCATGTATTATGGCTTTGGTTTTCCTGGCACATCCATTTCTCCATACATACAATACAGCATTAATTATATTTATGTACGGACTTCCAATTATTTGTTTACATTAAAAATGTTAAGTCCTTCCTACTGTGATGAAATGGATCTGTGTGACACCCCGCTCAAATTTCCCCGCTTGAAAATTAACTAACGTACTCCTAACGTCTATTAATAACTACCGCATTTGAAATTTGTCTCAAGGCCACCGTAAAATAAACCGCCAACAATTTGACTAAAGAATTTGAATTTTTCTACTACACCAAGTTAAAAAGGTTACTACCCCCAAACACACCTCCCCCTAATAATTATTAACGAACGTCGTAAAAATTAACAACCAATCGGATTGTTACCTCGTTTTATAGTGACGATAAAAATGTTGGTTGAGTGAGAAAAATGTCTAATATGTGTTTTTAACAAAAATTAAATAATTTATTCTTCAAAAACTAAAGAGAATTAAAAGGAAAGAGATATCTGGAATTGTAGCGCTGATACTGATTATCATAATACCATAAAGATTTCCCATTAATAAAACTATCTTGACGTCCAAACATTTATTTTATTAATATTTTCAGTTCGGGAAAAAGCACAATTAATTACTTAAAAATTACACAGATGAAAACGAGGAGAAATAAATAAAGGAAACCTATAGGGGTAGATAGAGGACAGCTGGCCGTTTAATAATCAATTCTGATATTAAAAATCGGTCTATAAATAACAGAGATATATAATATACAAATAAATTCAGACGAGCGAACACACTGAACAACGCTCAATGTTTATGGTCCAAAATAAGTTGGTTTTTTGACACGTCTTTTGATTGGCTGGTTGGAATTGATAACTTTTAACCCTGCTTGAATAAGTCCGCCATTTGAGAAAAACTTAAGCACAGACAGGTTGAGAGCAGATGCAAAGCGTTGGTGACAAATGCCTTTGCCGTCTGGACGACACAGCAGTCTGGAATTGAGCCATTTACTGCTAGTCAATCTTGTGATTGTGTGATTATTCTTTACTTGCGGTAAGATAAATAAGTATTAGTATTTCATTAGCATGTAACTGGCCACAGATTGTGCGCCATATTTTGTTGTTCGACATTGCCAGTTGGAAGAGGTTACGACAACCTAAGTAGGAAGTGCCTAAGCAGACTTAGAGGGAAGTGAAACTAATTTGTGTTTGAATATTGCCATAAAATCTTACGACTGTAAGTCCAGAGGCCACTAGCAATCTTCTGCAGTGCCACAGTGTTCTAATGACACATGAAAACATACCTAGGATGTTTGAACAAAAGATTTAACAGGTCACAAGAAGAAAATTGTATACCCCAGCTGATTTTAGGGAGGACAATCAATGCTTAAGGTGACAGGGGCGTTGCAGCCATATGGGAAAAAGAATGTAAACACAGGACGGAGTGAAGTCAAAGAAAATAGGGTCTGGTGCAAATGGTTCGCACACGTGACTGACCCCAGATAATCTTAGTATTGATTAGTTGTGGAATTGTTATAGCCAGCATATAAAAGGGAGGGAATATCCTTCTTTTTCAGGGTTATATTGCCTATTACTTAGTGGTGGCAGGAAACCTGGTGCAGGCAGACCTTGTGTACATTGAAGCCTCAGTAAAGCTGCATGCTGCATCTGTGGTCAGAAGACAACTCTTGTGTTGACCTTGCATAGTCTACAGTCATCCACCTCAGACAGGCTGTCAGGTCAAGTCCCTTTAAATGGGCATATCATACCTCATTTTTACAATTTCCACATCCAGAACAGAAATTCCCGTGAGCGTGATGATACCAACAGACCCTCACATAATTGACTCTGTGTTATAGAAAGTATTAAATCAGACTGTGGGATACACATACAGTGACACTTTAATATACCAGTTATGGACAAAGGGTCCTCTTTATTTATTTATATGTTGTAAATAAAATTTTCTTGATTTGAAAACATTCCTGTCCCAAAAGAATTGAGGTACAGGAAAATAAAAAATTGTAATATATTAATATAACTTTACCAACAGTCTTACTTACTTCACTTTTATTGAGTTAAAGTTATGTTTGACATTGTTCATACATCACAATAGATACATTACCCTAGACACTTGCCACACAACATCACAGAGATTATTTTACACAGAGTGAGATCTTAGAGAGGTAGCGGATAGGGATCCTGAGAACATCATCATCATCAATTAGACTCAGGGAACTTACACAGCTGGACCTCACTTTGTTTACCCTTAGTGTAGTAACATCAATAACCTCTCACTTACCACACCTACCCATGTTGAGTGTTTCCTACCTAGAAGGTAAGGTTCACTGTACAGTGTCCGCTACCGCCAGGTAGAAGGCACTGTACAGTCTTCCCTACTGTACAGTCTTCCCTACCGTACAGTCCTTCCTACCTCCTACACCGGACCTGACCAACAAAAAAACACACATGCACCCAGAGAGAGAGAGACAGAGAGAGGAGTTCTAACACGTGCTAGGAGTTCAGACTGCTGACGTCAACTCTCGTCATTGTTCACTGGACATAATATTGACGAAAGCGACTAGTAACGTCAGTACAAAGGAAAGAAAGGTTGTTTGTAGCCTAAGGACCTATACCAATAAGGAGTAATCAGTCACATAATATTATACTATACACAGCGAAGGTCTATCCGCACAGATTAGGTCGGAACGTTATAATGAACTGGCAATAACACGGTAGAAACACGAACCAAGATTAAACCATAAGCTTGTGTCATGTCAGCCTCGTGTAGCTCCTCGGGGCCTCTGATGAGACACAGAAAATATATATATATATATATATATATATATATATATATATATATATATATATATATATATATATATATATATATATAGATATATATATATATATATATATATATATATATATATATATATATATATATATATATATATATACTGCTCCCTCAGGCATGCCGTACTTCTATGAAGTGAACAAGTGGTTATCTTCAGACTCCTCACAGGCCACAACAAGTTGAGATACCACCTATTCAACAAACTAAAGATAGGAACTATCGATGAGTGTAAATGTGGCATCGAGAAATGACAGATGAACATCTGCTGCAAAAATGCCCAACATATGAGGTACAGAGAAAGCACATATGGCCGTCAGCAGTTACCACCCCTGGACAAACTCTATGGAGATACCAATAATCTCAGAATCACCGTCGCTTTCTTTAAACGTATTCAAGTTAACGTCTAAAAGTGCACGAACAAGGACAAAGTTTGTGCATGAGGCTGGCAATCTCACTGCGTAACAAAACTGATATAGAAATTACCATTGCAAAAGCATGTGAATGCTTTGTGTATCCTTCCTGCAAAGACGACCATCTGCTCTGGTGTCTCCGTGCTCCGTAAGGAGCGCAAAGTAAAATAATGACGCTGATATGGCTTTGCTAAGCAATCAAATGGCCTTATCTAGGACAAAAATAGAAAACTACTTAGTAGCAAGAAAGTTTAACAACATAAAAGAGCAAAGATGGACGCAAAATTTTGAAGAACTCAAAAGATCAGCTAACAAGACCTAACTGGCGTATCAGTTACTACTGGCCCTAAGTACATTAACCTGTTTTTTCCCCTTCTGACATGAAAGTGGTAATTCACTGGGCATTTACTGTGGAAGCTGACATCTGTGATTGGGGTCATGAAAAGATTTAGAGAAGAGGCAAATCAAAGCAGGGAGGGAGAAAAGTCACGAAGCCAGAACATACAGCACACACCTGGAGTCGGCAACCGGTCGAATTTTATCTAGCGGTAGATCCCAAGGCATAATTTTGTAGATCTCTAGTGACCGAGGGGGGAACAGAATTTTTATCCTAGGTACATTTCTGACTAGCTCTCTCTCTCTCTCTCTCTCTCTCTCTCTCTCTCTCTCTCTCTCTCTCTCTCTCTCTCTCTCTCACCGGCACTTAAAGGCGAGGTGTTCCTCGGTTTTAATGGTACTTTCAAAGCATTCCCAGTGAAAACCCACAAGACAGCTTCCTAAAATTCACTTTTAATCGTTAACCGTATGAGGCAGAACGCAATGATTTATCTGAAGTGAAGTTAATATTCGGTAACATATTTCGTTTTAATTTTCCACAGCTCTAATGATGTGATTGCAGGCAGCAGAAGTGCGGCAGAGATAATAGTTACATCTAGGATGGACGTATTCCAAAATCCAGATATTCTGAAAACCGAAAACATACATGATTTTATCCAGGTAGATTTAAAGAGCCCAAAGTTCCTAAAGTAGATTCAGACAGCTCCTCGGTTGTTACCGCTGGTATAAAGAATAAACACAGAAAGAGGTCGAAGACTAATTCTATCTCGCAACCACACAAATGTCGATAGCAATAAGAACAATTTTCCATCACTTCAGTTTGGCTGTGCCCTTTTCTGTCATGTTTAAAACAATTCTCTTTGTGACATTTCAAAGGGATTTTTTTTTTAAAGCATGAATTTCGCTCCCCAGTTCGCACCGGTCTGGCTCATAACAACTAAAAGCGTTTAAAACATAAAGATAACTAAAGAACATGCGTCATTCTACTGACGACATTACCACCAGCCATAGTAGGAAGTTAGTTTCTTGGCGCGTAAACTGTAACCGTGACCTTCGGTTCTATATCGACCAAACAACAGATGACACAACAATACAAATGTGACGAAGCACGCTTGGTGGTGTTTATCTCAGAATAATAATAATTTATAAAAATGATAAGTTCTTTTATGCAAGAATTAAAATATAATTAATTAATTATAATCGATAAATTAATAGTTTTCTTAATGAAAGTTTGTGGCCTATGAAACAATCGCAACAGCTTTTCGGGAAAATGCGGAAATGGCGCGCATTGCACTGAGAAGATTGAAATGAGCAGCCATTTAAAGACCACGCATGTCTTTCAATCGTTTCATGACGCCATTGTTCAGTGTGTCAGAAATATTTTAACCAGCTTTTCGGGGGAATAAAAAACAGAAACGGCGAGCACTGTTCTGTGCTTGGAGTGAACGTTATCTTGAGTACCCATTATCATAAATTACTCGCATACAGGCCAATAATCTACTTTATTCGGACTTCACAGATGTCTTCGCAAGTAAGCCGTCAAGGAATGACGGAGTGGTTTTATAATTTTGTTTTGTAATAAAAGAGCCGTCCAGTGAATATTCATATTTTTTTTTAACTTTCACATCCTGTTAAAACTAAGGACAGAGGACTGAACTTTATTTTCAAAACAAAAAGAACAGAAAAAAATCATCACAGGTAGTAATTAAGGGGGGAAAGTTTTCATTCCGCGCATCAGTTTAGAGCCAAAATATACCAGTGTTCTTATTATCAACAAACCTCAGCCCTTTCCTGTGATTGTAGCTTTGGCCATGACAATCAACAAATCACAGCGATAATCATTTCATCATGTAGGTGTAATCCCCTTCAGAAGCAGACTTTTCTTATGGTCAAATTTATATAGCGCTCACGCGAGGAAGGAACCCAGACAATCTTATAGTATAAATTCAGGACACAAGCTATCAAGGCCAAAAAAATAATAATTAAAGATAACCGTACATTTACAACAAAATATTGTGATTAATGAGCTGTTAAGTAATTAGTCAAGTAATAATTTATTTACCTATTTCAACGTGTCTTCGAAATGTGCTGAAGGTTTAAGGTGTTGGCTTTAATTACTCTCACTTATGCGTGTTCGTAATACAGTAATAATAAAACGTTACGGTAGCTTCAATGAAGAAATTGTGTATCCACAGAACATGATAATATTTTTATCCATAAAACATAAGAACTATAAATCAAACCATAAAAAACCTAAGAGCTTTGTAAACTATATCCAGCAAAAAGGTATACTATTTTTTTAAAATCTTTTTTTAAGTCAATATTATGAATGTTTATTTTCTATTTTGTCATTTCAGCTTCATTTTGATAACAAAAAACGGCGTTCCCGTCTCTCTTCTTGAACTGATTCTATTTGCAGAGCCACCAGACAGAGTTGGGTCAATAAGATGAATGCGTATAATTTTAGGCTTAAAATTTAGTTTGTATGGACGAAGTCTGTTCAAATCTGGTTTTTTCTTGATTAAAAACAATGTGTTGGTCCTATTCTTTATTTTTTCAGAGATTCCCGGGGAACAACACGGATGGCTGCTTATCGTCTGCATTGAAAGAATCTATTGCTTTGTTCACAACCACTCGTACTTAGGATGACCACCATTAATCCTGTTAATTATTTTCGACTCCCGACATTCTGTTGTAAATTTTATTCATTTATTAATTCATTATTTATAAGGTGCAGTATTCTTCAATACAGAAATTCTATGTTATAATTTTTACATTGTATTATTTCACAATACAAAAAAAAAAAAAAGTAAAATTAGTTTTAAACATAGCGAAACAGACCTAAACATTCTGGCATTCAGGTATGTTAATTATTTACAGATCCTTATATTTAATATAATATACAGGGATTTCCGATTTAAGACCATTTCAATTTACGACAGTGTCGTCGGGACGGAACCCCGTCGAAAGCTGAGGACAGTCTGTATAAATCATCATATATACAAACACGCTTTTGTAAAGAAATGGGAGGACAGTGGCATAAAATCACATAAGCTTCACTTGCCTATGTTCATCCGCCATCTCGGGAGTCTGCCCAGTTCAACATAATTTTCCATAATAATTAGGATATTCAGTGTCACTTTTATTTTCCATTTTAGTGACATGTACATCATAATGTTGTTTACAAAATATAGAACATCGTGTGATATATTTACATCAGAATTTGTTTTATATTTTTCTCCTTGAGTAATTACAATACAATTATATTGTATTCAGAGTTTCAAAATGTTAATGTTTTTGTAAATATCTGCTTCATATTGTTGTGTGTGTGTGTCCCCCCCCCCCCCTTATAAACACACATACAAACATTCTTATGCACACATTCACACAACCGTGTACAAAAAGCGTACGCCAAACATAAAACCATTTACGCCGCATCAAGCTAGAAATTCGTTCTAGGAATTACTACAAACATATCTGCTGACTACACCTACAAACAGAAAATTCAAACGCAATAATTTATTATACACGAAAGAGCCTTTCAGACATGTTGGGGTCACAGGCATGTAAGGTAATGGCGTAAAATCAAACAACTTAAACACGGTGTGCTCTGTTGCGTAGCACTAAAGACAATCAGGAACACAAGGATTATTTATAATTTTTTTTTTATGAAGCAAAAGCATGTAAAATATCCTTAAGCTACATTCCTTTATCCATCATAAATAATATTCTTTAAAACCCGGCAACTGTAACAGAAAGAATGAACTCGACTGGTACAAGATGCTAGTGCAAACTAATGATTTGGTCAATACGCCAAGGCAAAGTAACGCTTGTTCAATACACCAAGCCAAAGTAATGCTTGTTCACTACGTCAAAACATAATAATACTTATTTATGATGCCAAAATATGGCCGAATTAAATTAGCCATAAGAACGTCAACATGATACGAGTATTTTAGTCATCTCGTCCAGTCAGTAATCTGTAATGTAGAGTAACTTTATGTAACGCTAAATCTAGCACACACATCAAGATACGAGCACATATATCCGCCGTAACAATGACGGAAGAATTAACGCCAACAAAACTGCCAGCAACTGAAGCATATTTAGAAGACTGAGAAGCTGGAATATATTCATTCCTGTGGCGTGTAATTTGACTAATTACACAAAAGCTCGTTAACCACAACAATTTTTTCGTAAATATACCGTGATCATGAAAAATGTTGCCTTGATAGCCTGTGTACTGAATATATACTTAAAGGTTGTGTGGGTTCTTTCCTCGCGTTAGCGCTAAATGAGGTTGATCAAGAGCAAAGACTGCATCTGGTAGGTGGTATACACCTACGTGATCAAATTCCTGTGCTTTGTTGAGTGTCATGGCAAAAGTTAACATCGTAGGAAACTGGCGAAGTTTTAAGATGATAGTAAGGTTGATACCGTTTGGCTCTAAACTGATGCATGGAATGAAAACTCGTCCACCTTAATTACTGCCTGTTATTTTTATTTATTTATTTATTACAATTGGTTGTAGTTTTAAAAAAAAAAAGAGTCCTCCGTCTTTAATTTAAACAGAAATTTAAAGTTAAACAAAAATATGAAAATGCAGGGGGGGGGGGGGGGGGGGGGGGGGGGTGTCTCTGGCCTCTTTTATTATGGAACTAAATTACTGTATTACATTTCTCCGATGGCGATTTCTTGACAGGCTACTTCCTAAGAGATCTGTGAAATCCTCTGCATGCCTCTAATGGGATGATTATAATGTGTACTCATAAAAACGTTCACTCCAAGTTTCTACTTCTTTATTTCTCACCTGTGCCCGAAACATACCTTCATGTGTGTATTATTTATTTAATCAAAGCACAGCCTGCATATAAATATTCAGTAAATAAATAAACATTACACACAGACAGGTATGTTTCAGGCACTCGTGAGAAAATAAAGTAGAAATATTCGCATGCTTTTGCAGAAGTGGTGTCTGTATAATTTTTTAACATGAGGTTGCCAGCCCCGGGCACAACGTTATATTTGACGACTCTTGCGAAAGGCCTGAGGGGGTAGTAGTCATATTCTTTCTTTACCTTCTCAGAGACCCGTGGGTGGGATCTACAAAGGGGTGTCATGGGGTAGTTGCCACAAAGGGTACAAAAAACCGTAAAACATGTAGACTTGCTGATACGTTACACTCTGCCTATCTGTCTGAAATTTTTTTTATTCAAGTACAAAGGTAGATATCGACGGTCCGATTGACAAAGTGTTAAGAGGGTTGGTCTCTCGCGGCACAGGTACAGGGTTGGATTAACGGAATCAGCAGGCATCAGTCTACCGAGCTGTAAATGGGTACCTGACTTTGCTCTTGAGTTAGGCAAAGAAAAAGGTTAGGCTAGTATGGTAAAGTCTCTAACAAAAGGCTATAGCGAGGACACTCTCTTGAGTTAGGCAAAGAAAAAGGTAGCGAGGACACCTCTCTATGCTGGACCTAGTATGGTAAAGTCTCTAACACTTCACTCCCCTACGGCAGAGTCTGCTATGAGACTACTTTTGCCTGTAACGTAGACAGCGCTCAGGATTGCTTGCAGTATACGTTGTTAAAGTCAAGGAAAACTTTTGCCTGTAACATAGACAGCGCTCAGAATTGCTTGCAGTATACGTTGTTAAAGTAAAGGAAAACTTTTGCCTGTAACGTAGACAGCGCTCAGAATTGCTTGCAGTATACGTTGTTAAAGTAAAGGAAAACTTTTGCCTGTAACATAGACAGCGCTCAGAATTGCTTGCAGTATACGTTGTTAAAGTAAAGGAAAACTTTTGCCTGTAACGTAGACAGCGCTCAGGATTGCTTGCAGTATACGTTGTTAAAGTCAAGGAAAACTTTTGCCTGTAACATAGACAGCGCTCAGAATTGCTTGCAGTATACGTTGTTAAAGTAAAGGAAAACTTTTGCCTGTAACGTAGACAGCGCTCAGAATTGCTTGCAGTATACGTTGTTAAAGTAAAGGAAAACTTTTGCCTGTAACGTAGACAGCGCTCAGAATTGCTTGCAGTATACGTTGTTAAAGTAAAGGAAACATGGAAGGTCCTGGTTACATCTTGGCATTATTACTTAATGCACGAGTTCCTAACCTTTTTTTTTTTTTGGTCCCCGTATTCCCCTTGGCTTTTAGTATACCTTCCTGTACCCCCTATTCAATCTGACAGGAAATAAATTCTAGAGTTTACCACGCATATGCGCGTATCAACATAAATAAACAGATGAATTAATTGTTCATAATGAAACATTGATTCAGTTCATAACTGTTTTTAGCATTATAAAGTTCTTAAATGTTTATAAGAAAATAGGGCAATATATTCATGATATTCTTGATTCTGTTTCTTGTCAACCAACGGTTTTATTCTTGGAACCGTTTTTTAAAAGAGATACCCGGATATGATGCTCAGCTTCCAATTTGCTTTCTGCTCTGAATTTGATTGAGAAAAGGACTGAGAATCCCGATTCACAGAGGTAAGTTGTCGCAGGATAAATAGTTATTTACAAAATATTCCCCGTACCCCCTGGTGATAGGTGTACCCAGGTTGAGAAGCCCTGGCAATGCAAGCCATCTTGTTAAAAGTCTCTCTCTCAAAACACACGCTTGCACACACACAAACACCCATACACGTGTAAATACAAACATACAGGTACACACATAATTCACACAACCACGCGCAATTACCCACACACCACAGATACAAGCTACTCTGGTTCACCAACACCACACAGTTATGCTAAGGCAGGGTTTCTTAACATATTTTTGGGCTATAGACCCCTCTGATGTCCGATGAAGGTTATGGACCCTTATGATTGTCCGATAAATGCTATGGACCCCTTTGATTGTCCGATGAAGCCATGGACCCCTCTGATTGTCCGATAAAGGCTATGTACCCCTTCATTGTCCGATGAAATCTATGGGCCCCTTTGATTGTCCAATGAAAGCTATGGACCCCGTTGATTGTCCGAGGATAGCAATGTACTTCGTTCATTGTTCCATTAAGGTATGAACCCCGTTGTTTGTCCTATGAAGGCTATGTACCCCTCTGATAGTCCAATAAAGCCTATGGGCCCCTCTAATTGTCCGATGAAAGCCATGGGCCCCTCTGACTGTCCAATGAAGGCCATGGGCCTCTCTGATTGGCCGATGAAGGCTATGGACCCTTTTGATTGTCCAATGAAGGCTATGGACCCTTTTGATTGTCCAATGAAGGCTATGGACCCTTTTGATTGTCCAATGAAGGCTATGGACCCCTTTGATGAAGGCTATATAATCCTTCGTGAAACAAAAATGTACATAAAAGCATAATTACAAATTATACATTTAAAATTTTACATTTAGTACACAGACCTCCTAGAATGTATTCACTCCCCCCCCTAGTGGATTCATGGACCACAGGTTAAGAAACCCTGTTTTATCTTCTGTTTGACTCACTTAAATTCTTATGTGCAATAAAGCAGAACCAAAATATTTACGAGCTTGCGTGCCTGCGCATGTCATGCCAAATTCGCATTCCAGGTCTCTTATTTGTACATTTTGCTAAAGCTGATAAACCTGCGCCTGCAAAACGATAACACATAAGACATACACATGCTTCTTTCGCCGTTCAAATCCCAAAGGAGCATAGGCCTCGACAAATGTATGCCAGGTCTTCCTGTCACGTGTCATCAGCTCAAGGTTTTTATATGTCGTCTTTATCCCCTGTATGTCTGCCTCCAGTTCTTTTCTCCATGTGGTCTTTCTCTACCTCTCTTACCCTGCGGATTCCAGAGCAGGGATTGTCTCGTAATGCTATTAACAGGTCTTGTCAGTGTATGTCTTATCCATTGCTAGAGTCTTCTTCTCATGCCCGTGCTCCACTGGCGCTTATACAAACTCACGTTCTCTACTTCAAACTCTATCGACGAGAATGCCTTGTGTCTCCCCCCCCCCCCCCCCCCCTTCCCCCCCCCCCCCCCCCCGCTTCTTCGTAGTCAAGTAGTTTTTTTTTAGTCTGAGTGGTTAGGGTAATTGCTTGAGGAAAATGGGCTAGGTTCAAAACCAGGTCGCGCCCGCGCTCCAGTCTAATAAACGGTAGTCCTATAGCTGTCACATGCATTAGGAGAGTTAAGTGTTATAAACTTCAATATACGAGGTTCAGTTTTATGAGGCTGGGGTGATCGGCTCCCTTACTCGTTGCCTGTCCCTTTCCCTAACTCAAGAGCAGAGTCAGATTCCCATTTACAGCTGGTTTATACTGGAGCTTGGCGCAACCGCTCTAACTACTCTGCCCCAATCAACGCTCTAGCCGACCCAACTGTAGTAAAATCTGTGAGATAATCGCTTATTTCCGTAAGATTTTAGTCCTATGATGAATAAATACACCAGCCCTCATGTGTCTGACTGGTTTCATCTTCAACGCCAGTCGGGCGATGCCTTTTGTGCAGTGAGAATGCTAAGAAAATGACCCGCCGTAAAAATCTAACACGCTTTTAGTTTCGGTTTCGAAAACGTACAATAAACCTTTTAACATCACGCCGATCTGCTGCACGAAACGGGGGGAAACGCTTGTAATTAACGACTTGCCAGAACTGTGAGACCAAACTGGCGTTTAAATTAACGTAATATGTTAACTTTAACACTAACATTTGTAGTAATTCGGACAGTTCTCAGTAGTAAGAATGAGACGATTATAATAATTAACGCAAAACACTACCAAAGTTTTGAAAAACCCCTCTTCGCTCTGCACGCGGTCTCTTTAATATATACACGCTGTGGGCAAAGCCAGCAGAGGCAAACACACAGACAATTTTTCATTTCCTCCTAGCGGTAATATTCTGACGTCACTCAAACTAGTTGGTTTAGTTGAATAGTGAGGAAAATGTTAGAGACGGGGGGAAGATGGCCGACTTGTGTAAAAATTTATATTTGACGATTGACAGTGACAAAATTGAAAATCTAAACCATACTGAAACTGACCATAAAAATCATATGGTAGTATAGCTTAGAGTCCCCTGAGCACAAATATGTTTTAAAAAATATGGTAGTCCAAGTATTAGCCAAGTTATTGAGAAAATACTAAATGTCTACGAATGCTTGACCGGACAGACTGTTGTTCTTGCTCGTTACACATAACGTTAGTGGGGACGCTAGTTTAAAAAAAGAGGCAATGTAGAAATTCAAATTCTATTAGTTGGTATAAGAGTATAGGAGTAAAAGGGGAGAGATAGGAAAAATGTAACTAAAACGAAACATCTTTTTCTATTGGGCATAACTAACGCAGACTGACCAATGGACTACGAGGCACATAGTTTGTTTGGAATTGTTTTGTTTTTTCAAACTAAATTCAAAAAGTTGTAGTAGTACCTGCTTTCATTGGTCGGCTCTAATAGATATTGGCAAGAGGCATAGTGGTCTCGTGGCCATTTGACTAGAAAATTTTATTCAAACAACTACGTTGAGATCAGATGTGATAACTTGTAAAATAAAATACTAATTCACTATCTGGACAAGGCAGAGCAAAACTGAGGCCATATTCTTTGCCAGTCAACGTTATTTGTGACATATTTCTTTGAACTAGTGAGTTTTTATTTCCTGTTACCATCCGGTGACAGGAAACCTGATGAGTGGGTGTAAAGTCTCCATTATAAAGTTTAAGCTGTCAGCTGATAGCCTAAAGGAGCTTGCGTGTGGGTGCTAATCTACATTGTCTCTACATTGATATACTGACATATATTCGACCTACGAAGAATCCCAGGTGACAAGTTATCAGCTGGGACCTCTGACATTTCATCCTAAGAAACTAGTTCCTATCAAAATAACATTGAATTATATGGGGCTTGATGAAAACAACAGCTCCTCATAACAAATGACAATCACTAGCAACTATTAAAGTATTATTCTGTGAATACACCTACAGGAACTCTATATTAACATATATTCATAGGACAAAGAGTCCATATTTTAGTTAAATCATTATATGTAAATATATTTCCTCATTTTCAAAGACCTGTCCAAAAGAGTTGGCAGGACAGGCAGATTAAATTGTATAAAGAAAAAAACATTCAAATTTTAAAAGAAAACTTTAACCACTATCTTATTCATTTTATTATAGTGAGTTAAAGCGTATTGTGTTGATGTTCCATCATCTTCATTTCACCCCTAGACACTAGATACATCATACACCAGCCACTAGAATCAAAATACGGACTGTGTGAGATCTAGGGAGGTAGCGTTAGGTCCCCTGATACAATATATATCATCATCATCATTCCTTTTATAGTCAAGGACCTACATGTGCTTGACCTCACACAGTTAACACAGACACAACTATCTTTCTTGTTAGGTATAACATCTTAACCTCCCCAGCAAAAATTACATTTGCTACACCAACTGTAAAAAAAAAATGGTACCCCACTCTGCTCTTGAGTTAAGAAAGCTGAAGACAGCGAGGAAGGCAACTAAGTGGAAACTCCACCTCATAAAATCTGGTGTAGGTACAGTCTCGAACACTTCACTCCCCTGCGGCTGTATGTGCTATGGGACTACCTTTAACTTTCTTTTTAACCGTTTGGTAGGGGTCAAGAAGGTTACGGTACTCATTGCCACACCCATACTGGTATCGACACCTTTGCACCGGAGGCCAGAACCTCAAAAACGACAACAACATTATAAATAAACTAATACTAATGTTAAAAAAGAAAACAATAATGAGAATATATATATATAGCTGCGCCAATTTAACGCAAACTTTTATCAGTACCCACAAGTCGCATAACATTAATGAAGCTATCGGCAAGATGACCCAACAAAAATAAACAAAAGTGCAATTAATAACGTTTGGCAATTTACCTCACAAATAATCGAACACGAGGCCACATATTATAAATCAACATTTAAAAATAATAGAGTTTTATACACGGCGCACTGAAGAGTTCAAAATTAAACATAAATTTTAAAATATTTAAACGCTTAATGGCTAACCTGCCCACAATGATCGATGTCCCCTTATCAACTTAAATACGGTTAGATCTATGAACAGTCTTTGCAACAACAGCTTAATTAATTAATTATTTAAAATGGTTTGAATAAAAGTTCAACATTATATTCAACATTTTGGTGGTACGGTAAGCCTGAATATTTAAAGAGAGAGATCATATGTAAACAATTATTTGTATTTTTTAGTTCATAGTTGTAGGCAACTCATACTTAAAAGTCTCATATTTCCCATAAACCGCATTTAAGTAATCAATCAGAAGTAGCACGTTTTGTCCCCCCACATCGCTCACGTCGAACAAAGCGACTTATAAGTGGTTGTGCACGGGACTGGCAATCTCATCTTGTAATAGAAACTGCCATAGAAACCACATATTCGTCTGTCCATAAGAGGTTTTACCGTATAATCACACAGTAACAGACTTCTTAAAAATAAAATAAATGCACACACTTCTCATCTCTGTACGTGTCTACGTGCGTGAAGCTTGGACACTAAACTCTGAACTAGATTTTTTTAATAAATAAAATACAAGCAACGGAAACAAGATGCTTCTAAAAGAGCCTTCACACATTGATCACGTCATAAATGACAGCGTGTGGAACTACATAAATGTCGAACTGTCATATAAAGATCTACTTAACCATCATAAACACGCGCAAACGTCACTGGCATGGTCATGTGTCTAGATCACACGGGTTGTCCAATTACAACATTGCTCTAGGGACAGCCCCAGGAACACGCAAAATGGGGCTGACCAAAGAAGTGTTCATCATCATTCTCCGGTTCCCTTCTTACGGAGTATGGAACCACTACTGCTGTCGGTCCCCTCACAGGAAACCTGCAACCAACATTCTCGTGCTCTTGTAGCAGTAGTTTCTGTGGCAACGTGTTTTACATTATGTGGTTGCCAGCCCCTTGCACAAGCTCATATTAGTCGCCTTGTATGACACGCCGGAGGTAGCAGTACCCTATTCTTTCTTCTTCTATTTCCCTTTTTTTTTTTGTGTGTCTCGACAAAGACCCCGGGGACTTCACGGAGCAAAGATGGGCTGGGCAGACAATGTTCAGACGTGAAAAAGAAAGATCGCTGCAGATAAACAACAATTTATATTGTCACAAGACAGGCACATGCGAGAAAATAGAATGTTTTTAGTAGGAAAAAATTTGCTCGAATGATCACTGTATGGGGACTAAGAGATGGACAAGATATCTTGCTAAAAGAAGCAACGGCAGAGTCACGCATTACGATCAGCGAAATTAAAAAAATTAAACATCGACTAATGTTCGGCAATCCCTTAAAAATATACTGAAGCACATTACAAACGCACCACTACAGTTGACATTCAAAAATCCGGCAACCTCCGGACCTGAGGCGTGCCGGATTGTTGAAAATGCCGGATTTTTTTATGGTTATGCTGTATATATTTAACAGAAAATGACTACCTGTACAGTCCTTTAAAGAAAGAAAATTAAAAACTAAATGAAAAGCAAATTAAATTTTCATGTTCATCAACTAAATAACACAGTTCTACAGAATTTTAGTTCAACTGAATAAAATAGTTCTACAGAGTTTTAACAGAAAACAGTGGCGCGCCAACGCGGTAAATTTTAAAATGCGCTCCGAAATCCATGCCGGAAATCTGAAGGAACCGGATTATCGATGGCCGGATTTTTGAATGTCAACTGTATTATATATACTGATGCCGAGAAGCTGGGGAAAAAAAAGTGTGGGAATGGATTTTCCCCGTGTTTGCCATGAGGTAGAGAGCGAATGGCTGCTGGAATGGAAAGTGCATGATTCAACCCACGAGTTTGTGTACAGACTACATGAAAACAATGAAAGTTACACGTGCAACACGATTCCCAACAGCTATGACCCTGAAAATGTGTACGCGTTGTGGCAGTATACTCGGTATAAAAAGGCCGTTGAGACAAAACACCCAGTACATGTGCTTGAAATGCCACGACTATGTGAAAACGACCGCCAACGAGCCATTGGTATGTTGGAGACCGGGATGTACAGCGCAAATAACGCTGTGAAACCCAACGCCCTAACATCTGGCCTTTGGCTAGGATCATGTGTCTAGACACAGGGACCAGTAGTGACATTTATGTCATGAGGTCCTTGTGTGTAAGAACACAGAAGACCACTGTCACGTGACCGATAATTTATTTTACCATCTTGTCCATAATTTGATTACTCCTTTAAATGTTCTGTTTTCCTAAGACATTTGTATTTTCTTTTTCTTTCATTTTCTACCTTCGTGGCCAAACGTTTTCACCTTCTCAAACCCCACCCGAGGTTTGGTTACGTTCCGGCCTGTAGCGGTCAGCGAACGATAGTAGTACATACACGCCCCGTGGTCCGAACAGGGGAATTTCTCTGGTCGCTTTAAAACGTTTGATCACGAGCGGCTAGTACTCTTTGAGGCCTGGGTAACGAGTTTGATCTGTTTCAGGGGGAGATAACAATCGCGGTCAGTTTGTGGGTTGTTTGCCCTTAGATGAGCAAAGAGCACATAATATTATGATTGTCTCTCTGGGGGAATTTTCGCAAAGTTGTTGCTTCTGAAACCTTTGTCTTACCCGGTATTACGATTACACCGATACCTCTGAAGAAATATGCAGGCCAGGTGTCCGGGGGGAGCGTCCTGTGTGATCTATAAGAGTAGACGGGTTTTAATAGACAAAGACATTCGTGAATATTCCTGGCCCGTAGATGACCATCATGAGATAAGGCAAACTTTAACACAGTACTAGAATGTGTTTGCCTATGTTCTAGTCATTTTCGGGGTGAGTTGACATATCTTATTATAATATGATATATTCATGTTAGCTTTTATATATCTGATAGGAAGTGACGTGAATTCATTTTGAGGATTTCTCCTAGTAATTTTATTCAGTGATAAGGTAGCGTTGTCTACGGCCTTAGTAAGGGTGCTTAAACTGTTACGGTTTATCATGGGTTAAATGTTAAACTTATAATAACAGATACTAGGCAAAATCAGTCCACAGATGCTTATCATGGGTTAAGAATAGGCATTAACTGTCATTTCTGTAAGATAACGTCAGAGGTGGATTATTCACTTGAACACAGAATTATAGGAGATAGTCGCTTATTCCTTGTTGATAGATATTTTTAGTGGCTGGGGAGAACCATTTCATGCTTATTTGTGTAGCTAGACTCTAGTCTATAACTTTCACTGAAAGCAGTCACCAGGCATAGATATAATTATATCTTATGATTCAGCCACAACTGTATTATTATAGCAAGAACATTGCCTTTCTATGTACTCATTTTGTGGAATGCTAATATATTTCCCCAAGGGGACATACGATTTATTTGTGTAATGTCAAATGCTGTAATCTGTTTATGTAAATTCATTTAATGTTGTAAGATGAATAAGCATATTCATTTAACTGTAACTACAGGTTAGGTTTCCTTGTCGTGAAATATTCTAATCCACATATATAAATTTAAAAGTAAATGAAACCCCTAACGAATTACTTCAATAAAAGGAAAGAGAAAAGGTAAAAGAGAACAGTGCTGTCACAATGGCGTACAAAAATCCCCCTTTTTCTGCTTCGTCTGCAAATCGTAACGTTTTCACGTTGATAGTAAAAGCCTACTGCATCACTACACGCGTTTCAAAAAATAAAACGTGTACTGCATTTCTTAGAAAAACCTTGAGATAGGCGCTGAGTGATGACCTAGATTTAATATTTCATTCATTCCATTTTATACACGGCGTAACTAAAAGACAGATGAAAGTAGGATAGAGAGAGAGGGACGACTGAAGGCAGGAAGCATGCAACACTAACACGCGTTTCGCGATCAAAAGTGAACGCAAAACCCATGCGTAAGGCATGAAGCATTAACTTTTTTTCAAATAGTCAGTGATAAAAAACACTACTACTACAAGAATCAAGGAGCCGCGGTAGCATAGTGGTTAGTGCACTGGCTTCCTAGCGCAGTGGTCTATGGTTCGATCCCCAGATGAGGCGGAAAAATTTTTAGGCCACAAACGGCTCCTGGGTCGACCCAGCCCCAAATGGGTACCAGAGCTACTCTGGGAAGGTTAAGGCGGCCGGCGTGATGCCGACCACATCACCCCTCGTGTGCCGACGGTCAAGATAATATGGGCCTAACACCATATTCCCAATATGCCCCAATGGGCGTGTAACGGGTTCCTTTACCTTTTTTTTTTTTACAAGAATGAGGTTTAAAAACATGAAAAATGCTTATTAGGAAATATGAAATTCTACTGATTTACATCTAAGCTCCTGACTTTAGTATGACATAACAGTGGAAAAGGCAGGACAGGTGGCGGTTCTAAACAACGAAAAGGAATAAAGAACAAATATACGACTATCTTTGGAAAACACATATTTTGAACGCCGCCATGTAGCTCACTTTAACTTATATATTATTGTACGGCCGGACTTGCTAACCAAGAATATGTTATGTGTTACGCCTTTAGTCTGTTAATAAAATAGTTATGGCCAAAATACAATAGTGGGGGTGCCTGACAGCATGGAATCGTTTCTGCTCATAAAATTTTTTTATAACGTGTTTGAAAAACATTACGTTACGGAAATAGCCTACCATGTTAACTCCTATTTGATTGGCGGGAATGAGATGTAAGACTAAACACGATTAGTTGGACTGCAAATACTAGTTTAGTTGTTAGGGGAAACGTGAGAAGGGTAATATTTTTTGAAAAGTGGGTAAACATGGCATGATTGGTTAGAGCTGCCAATATACTCAATTCAGGGCGTCTGTTCCGGGCCACATCTTGTAATAAACCTACTAAGAAACAGTGCGTTGAGCACCAGTGCATATTTTTTCTAAATAAAAGCCTGGGACAGAGGCAGATCGGAAGTTGTGCCTATTCATTGCCAGTCAACGAAACTGTTTATTTTTCCATGAATTGTGGTAAGCTTGAAATATTTGATATCTTTTTAATGAAAATTGAATGTAAATTGATAATTTATGTCTGTATATATGTGTGGTTCAGTAGCGAACATGAGGTAAAACCTCTATAGTGTTCCAGCCTGAACAGAAGGTGTCGGAGGAAAGTAAAACTACATGGAATTGCCAAGCAGTACACTGACACCTATATTATTGACTAGAAAGAAATAATGCTGGAATTGCAGAGGCGTGGTAATCATTAGGGAGGAATATACTGGTGTAAATTATTTCAGATGAAGCTGACAGTTGGCCTACCGCTCTGAACTCAGTGTTTGTTATGTATTGTGCTCAGTGTAGAAAGAGAGTATAAATTAGTTCTGAAGTAGGAGGTACAACCTTCTTGTTTCAGGGACTGTGGTCCTAAAGTTATTGAGCAGCACCTGGTCAGAGCTTTGCTGAATCCAGAGAGACAGCATACTCCTTGGTCCATATAGCAAACAGTAAGGTGTCTCCAGAACACAGGGGAGCAAACGAGCAGAGGAGTCTTTTCCTGCCGCCATCACGACAGATAAGCCTATGTGGCCAGCGGAGCTCAACATTATGTACCCCCATCTTAAACTAACATTGTATAAAATTAAGAGGGGAAATTAATTGTTTTAATGAACGGAACTGAGAACATCTCCAATACTAGTTCCAACAGAAACAAACACTTGAAGTCATGATGACACATAACAACATAGCTTGAAAAAACAAAACCAGTATTACCTCATATTACTACTACACAACTGACACACATATGATAATATTAATAAAATATGTCACTACAAAGTTCATATTGATAAATCCTGTACATATAAATTGTAATTAAAATTGATTGTGATTCCTGGTTCACTTTGTAGTTGAATCAGGACATATATATTAATGAGAGTACTTAATACATATTGATATTTGAAAATTTACCAGTGACTCATTTAAGATAGTCTTATAGAATGTTACATGTGTGTGAGTGTCACAGTGTTGTCAAGTGTGGTGGAATAAATTAAATTGTTTATCTGTCTGTTGTTGTTGTGACTTACACTTCATCATATACATACCCTAGACATTTAACGTAGTCATCACAATATTCCAGAATAATTCTGACTGAGGCATAATGTGGTAGCAAGTAAGGTTATCTGTAAAACACTACACCTATTAGATACAGATACCTTCACAGCTGATCTCAGTCAGTACACTAAGTCACCTATAAATATTTATAACATCCCACTTTACCACCTTCCTGTATGTTGAGATTGGGAAAAGAGGAGGAGATTTTGCTGTCAGAACATTTAATGACAGTTACATGGGTGTACAAAAGATATTAAGCCTATGCGGGCGCGTGTTGATAATTGATATTTTTAAGGAACAGGAGACATGGTTAAAGACAGCCCTAAACTATCATAGCAATAACTACAATCCCATAGTGGAGCGAAACTTTCTGTATAAAGTTAGTGTGTTTTTGTCGTTGCTTGAAGGTAAAATGTGTCTTTTTTGGGTCTCAGTTTCAGGGAGACCGAATCGCTAGAGCAGACTCCAGTCAGGCGAAGAAAGTCATATACTCTTCGATCTAGAGGGTTTCTGTATACATCTAGCAACGAATCGTCAACCCCGTTCCTGAATCAAAACCCTTTTTTGTCAACGCAAAGTTAAGCTCACGCAGTGCAAAGGAGCCAACGCAAAATCTGGAATCGCCAAATGCAGTAGTAGTTCTCTACTCGCCTATTGGATTACCAGCCAGAGCATTGCGGCTTCCAGAATATCAAAACCGCTCAGCATGCCTATAGCAGAATTCCATATCACCCGCCTTTTTGTGCCTAAACGGGGCACTCAGCAAACCATAGCCAAACCAGTTTAAACAGGATTTACAGCCAAGCAGAGCCTAGCGCCGGATAAGCGCGCCTGGGACTCTTTGTCCTCAAGTGACTTCTTCTGGTGTATTTTCTGGATACTTAAAACCTCTCACGTATGAGCAGCCATCTATGGACAGAGTTCCAGCCCCCCTCTCGCGAGTAGCGGTCACCAACGTTTAGCACCAACAAAGAAAGTTTTGTAGGCTAGTCCCTCATGAAGGATCTACAAGTAATACACTTTCTGGAGCTAGCACATTTGGTCCCACGAAAAGCGGACAGGCTGTCGCTCAGTTCGGTTATTTGGCCAGCTAGAAAGATAGACAGAGTTCCAGCCCCACTCACGCTATAAGGGGAGTCACCAACGTTTAGCACCAACAAAGAAAGTTTTCTTTACTAGAATCTCTATGTATGATAAGAGAAAAGAGTGAGAGCAGGAGATGCTTAGACAGTGAAAAGTGAGTTGAGGCTTGGAGAGAGAGATCATTTTGGTAAATCTTCTTCCAGGTTGTCTCAAGTCCATCTCCTATTTACACCTTATCTAAAGTGTAATCTATAACTCTGCCAGTCATGGTGTCATTGGGTCTTCGTGTGTTGGGACATGTGGTCTTGACCAGAGCCGGGTTTGGGGCGGGGACAATGCGACCTCATGCGAGGAAAAAATATGCGACCTCAAGCGAGGAAAAAAAAAAAAAAATATCTGGCCTTTGGCTAGGATCATGTGTCTAGACACAGGGACCGGTACAGTGACATTCATGTGTCATTAGGTCCCTTGTGTGAGAACACAGAGGATCACTACAGTGACACAGTTTGTCATTGGGTCTTCTTGTGTTCGGACATGTGGTCTTGACCAGAGCCGGGTTTGGGGTGGGTGCCAATGCAACCTCATGCGAGGAAATAATATGCGACCTCATGCGAGGAAAAAAAAATGTTGGAGACCGGAATGAGCTCGCGGGCCATTGCCAGAAGGATGAATTGCCACCACAGTACTATTGCACGTCTCAATGAACGTTACGGAACCACTGGCAGTGCCCGGGGTAGATTTCGGAGTGGCCAACCACGAGTTACTACCCCTGCGCAAGATCGTTATATTGTGCTGAGTCACCAAGGAATCGTTCTCTCCCGGCAAGTCAAACAGCAAGAGCAATAGTGGGTAGACGTGGGCAAGTCTCTCGAATGACAGTCATACGACGACTCAGAGATACAGGCCTTACTGCAAGACGACCTTAAGTTGGACCAAACTTGACTCACAGACATCGTCAGCAGCGCCTGCAATGGGCAGAGCAACATGTCAGATGGACTAGACTGCAGTCATTTGGGGAGGATTCAGTTTTCACCATCGCTTGCCTCTTCACGTCTTCCGTGGAAATGTTAATGCTGTGACATATCGAGATGAGGTTCTGGATGCATTGGTTGCTCCTGCGTTCACAAATTATCCAGACTTGCAGCTTCTCCAGCAGGATAACGCACGTCCGCACACCGCATGCATTACGCAGCAATATCTACAGCAGCAGAACATTGTGACGATTGATTGGCCTGCCCTATCACCAGACATGTCCCCTATAGAACATCTGTGGGACGAGCTTGGGCGCAGTCTACAGGCAAGGTTCTCCAGCTAATCTGCAACAGCTCGAAGCTGCTCTTACACGTGAATGGGACTTGATTCCCCGGAATTTCCTTCAGAGACTTGTGCGTTCCATGCAGAGCCGCTGCCAAGCTTGTTTGCAAGCACGCGGTGGACATACCAGATACTGAGGATAGTGTGAATGAATTTTTTTATTGGTTGCATTTTTGGTTTTCTCCCTTGCCTGCACAGAATGCAATGAATTTCATAACAATCAAATGTACAAATTAATGACCATGCCGTCAATCAGCTCTGCTCGTGGAGTCGACATTGCTCATCTGGCTATCTGTACTCACCCACATAGACACGTGTCTGTCTGCTGGAACCTAATCGGTTGAACAGATGGTATCCGAGTCTGCATCGGCCAGTTCCCAGCATGAAAACGATCACCTGATCTCCTTTTGGCCAGGAGTAGTACGCCTGTTACATCTTGCTCTATGTTTTATCCGTGCCATTCCTCCTTTAGGCCATTTTGGATCACTGCTTGTTCTCTTTATATGATGTTCTTTGTCCAGTTTGAACTCCACCTTCCCATGTGTATGTCAGTATCACGCGGAACAGACGAACATTGACGGCCGGAAGTTGTGCTGAAACATATTCTTCGGCACAGATAAATGAGGAGACAGACAGACAGACAGGGATATAGACAGGCAAGGAGACAGACGGACAGGCTGGCAAGGAGACAGACAGACAGGCAGGCAAGGAGACAGACAGGCAGGCAAGGAGACAGACGGACAGGCAGGCAAGAAGACAGACGGACAGGCAGGCAAGTAGACAGGCAGGCAGGCAAGGAGACAGACGGACAGGCAGGCAAGGAGACAGACGGACAGGCTGACAAGTAGACAGGCAGGCAGGCAAGGAGACAGACAGGCAGGCAGGCAAGGAGACAGACGGACAGGCTGGCAAGTAGACAGACAGGCAGGCAAGGAGACAGACAGGCAGGCAAGGAGACAGACACACAGGCAGGCAAGGAGACAGACGGACCGGCTGGCAAGTAGACAGACAGACAGGCAGGCAAGGAGACAGACAGACAGACAGGCAGAAGGACAGGCTGGCAAGTAGACAGACATGCAGGCAAGGCGACAGACAGACAGACATGCAGACAGACAAGCAAGCAGAAAGAAAGAAATAAAGAAAGGAGCTGTAAAATATTACGAGGAATAAATCGCTTATCTGAAGATTATACTAGACACTAAAATTCCAACAATTGCAATAACTATAAACTACTAGTTTAGTTAAGCTGACAGAACGATGCTTCATTAAACACAACACATCAACAACTTATGACGCACTGAGACCACACTAGCAAACAACAAACATATCACGTACTCTCTGCTGGTGCACTCCAATAATGTTGAATATCCGGCAGCAAAGTCTTCCTGGAGTCTGAGCTGTGCGCCCCGCTAAGCAAGCTGCTCATCAGGGCAAAATTTGAACCTGAAACAATATGAAAAGACATTAAGCTTTTTGCCCCCTTCTATTCTTAAAAGAACTGGCAGGTCTGTTTTAACCCGGGGGAGGGGGTTAAATATCAGCTGTTCAAAGGTCCAGTAACAGAACTGTACAACTGTGGGAGTAATATGTCAGAAGCACTACTGGAATCCAGCTATGAATTTTTTTTTTTTTTTAAATGTAAAAATACAGTGGATCCCTGCCCACTGCATATTATATATATATATATATATATATATATATATATATATATATATATATATATATATATATATATATATATATATATATATATATATATATATATATATATATATATATATATATATATAAACGTGAAGGCAGACAATCATACCAAAGAGGGGCGAAGGAAAGCCCATACAGAAGACAGGGCTACAAATGAAGAGATAAAAGCAATAATCAGAGACAACTGTCGTGAAGTGTTCTGTTTTCACAACACGTCCTTCTGTGTAACTCTGACGAAACCGCGCGCCATACTTTATGATAAATTAATATTAGACAAACATAAAGGTATGTTTTCAGGCACTCGTAAGAAATAAAGAAGTAGAACACTTGGACAACAGAAAAACAACAGACGTGAGTGGCTTACCCAGGGTTCGAACCCCGTACCTTCCGTACGACAACTCCGCCTAGCTATCATGCGAATCACACTGACCCCACGGCCAGCTAGGCATCCCCTAAAAAGGATGCTTTGCTGACTATTTATCAGTACGAAACACACAAGATAACACCGGAAGTATACAGTGGGCAACTCAGCCCTTTAATGACGCAATCACTTCTGTTGTTCCCCTATTAACAGTATGTGTCAGTCCAAACAAGACAAAGACCTTGATACTGGGTCCAGTAAATAGTAGAAGACTTAAGGACAGTAGTATAGAACAGAGGGTAGGTTTCTGGTATTGTATAAACATAAATAACACATAAGGAAGGGAAAACCGAGGCCTGTAAACAGTAAATTAATATTAGACAAACATAAAGGTATGTTTTCAGGCACTCGTAAGAAATAAAGAAGTAGAACACTTGGACAACAGAAAAACAACAGACGTGAGTGGCTTACCCAGGGTTCGAAACCCGTACCTTCCGTACGACAACTCCGCCTAGCTATCAAGCGAATCACACTGACCCCACGGCCAGCTAGGCATCCCCTAAAAAGGATGCTTTGCTGACTATTTATCAGTACGAAACACACAAGATAACACCGGAAGTATACAGTGGGCAACTCAGCCCTTTAATGACGCAATCACTTCTGTTGTTCCCCTATTAACAGTATGTGTCAGTCCAAACAAGACAAAGACCTTGATACTGGGTCCAGTAAATAGCAGAAGACTTAAGGACAGTAGTATAGAACAGAGGGTAGGTTTCTGGTATTGTATAAACATAAATAACACATAAGGAAGGGAAACCCGAGGCCTGTAAACAGTAAATTAATATTAGACAAACATAAAGGTATGTTTTCAGGCACTCGTAAGAAATAAAGAAGTAGAACACTTGGACAACAGAAAAACAACAGACGTGAGTGGCTTACCCAGGGTTCGAACCCCGTACCTTCCGTACGACAACTCCGCCTAGCTATCAAGCGAATCACACTGACCCCACGGCCAGCTAGGCATCCCCTAAAAAGGATGCTTTGCTGACTATTTATCAGTACGAAACACACAAGATAACACCGGAAGTATACAGTGGGCAACTCAGCCCTTTAATGACGCAATCACTTCTGTTGTTCCCCTATTAACAGTATGTGTCAGTCCAATCAAGACAAAGACCTTGATACTGGGTCCAGTAAATAGTAGAAGACTTAAGGACATTAGTATAGAACAGAGGGTAGGTTTCTGGTATTGTATAAACATAAATAACACATAAGGAAGGGAAACCCGAGGCCTGTAAACAGTAAATTAATATTAGACAAACATAAAGGTATGTTTTCAGGCACTCGTAAGAAATAAAGAAGTAGAACACTTGGACAACAGAAAAACAACAGACGTGAGTGGCTTACCCAGGGTTCGAACCCCGTACCTTCCGTACGACAACTCCGCCTAGCTATCAAGCGAATCACACTGACCCCACGGCCAGCTAGGCATCCCCTAAAAAGGATGCTTTGCTGACTATTTATCAGTACGAAACACACAAGATAACACCGGAAGTATACAGTGGGCAACTCAGCCCTTTAATGACGCAATCACTTCTGTTGTTCCCCTATTAACAGTATGTGTCAGTCCAATCAAGACAAAGACCTTGATACTGGGTCCAGTAAATAGTAGAAGACTTAAGGACATTAGTATAGAACAGAGGGTAGGCTTCTGGTATTGTATAAACATAAATAACACATAAGGAAGGGAAACCCGAGGCCTGTAAACAGTAAATTAATATTAGACAAACATAAAGGTATGTTTTCAGGCACTCGTAAGAAATAAAGAAGTAGAACACTTGGACAACAGAAAAACAACAGACGTGAGTGGCTTACCCAGGGTTCGAACCCCGTACCTTCCGTACGACAACTCCGCCTAGCTATCAAGCGAATCACACTGACCCCACGGCCAGCTAGGCATCCCCTAAAAAGGATGCTTTGCTGACTATTTATCAGTACGAAACACACAAGATAACACCGGAAGTATACAGTGGGCAACTCAGCCCTTTAATGACGCAATCACTTCTGCTGTTCCCCTATTAACAGTATGTGTCAGTCCAATCACGACAAAGACCTTGATACTGGGTCCAGTAAATAGTAGAAGACTTAAGGACAGTAGTATAGAACAGAGGGTAGGTTTCTGGTATTGTATAAACATAAATAACACATAAGGAAGGGAAACCCGAGGCCTGTAAACAGTAAATTAATATTAGACAAACATAAAGGTATGTTTTCAGGCACTCGTAAGAAATAAAGAAGTAGAACACTTGGACAACAGAAAAACAACAGACGTGAGTGGCTTACCCAGGGTTTGAACCCCGTACCTTCCGTACGACAACTCCGCCTAGCTATCAAGCGAATCACACTGACCCCACGGCCAGCTAGGCATCCCCTAAAAAGGATGCTGACTATTTATCAGTACGAAAGTGGGCCAGTGTGATTCGCTTGATAGCTAGGCGGAGTTGTCGTACGGAAGGTACGGGGTTCGAACCCTGGGTAAGCCACTCACGTCTGTTGTTTTTCTGTTGTCCAAGTGTTCTACTTCTTTATTTCTTACGAGTGCCTGAAAACA
Source organism: Oreohelix idahoensis (assembly GCA_024509875.1). Lineage (NCBI taxonomy): Eukaryota > Metazoa > Mollusca > Gastropoda > Stylommatophora > Oreohelicidae > Oreohelix > Oreohelix idahoensis. The sequence continues at coordinate 356,910 of JAMPIV010018315.1, forward strand.
TACCTTTATGTTTGTCTAATATTAATTTACTGTTTACAGGCCTCGGGTTTCCCTTCCTTATGTGTTATTTATGTTTATACAATACCAGAAACCTACCCTCTGTTCTATACTACTGTCCTTAAGTCTTCTACTATTTACTGGACCCAGTATCAAGGTCTTTGTCTTGTTTGGACTGACACATACTGTTAATAGGGGAACAACAGAAGTGATTGCGTCATTAAAGGGCTGAGTTGCCCACTGTATACTTCCGGTGTTATCTTGTGTGTTTCGTACTGATAAATAGTCAGCAAAGCATCCTTTTTAGGGGATGCCTAGCTGGCCGTGGGGTCAGTGTGATTCGCTTGATAGCTAGGCGGAGTTGTCGTACGGAAGGTACGGGGTTCGAACCCTGGGTAAGCCACTCACGTCTGTTGTTTTTCTGTTGTCCAAATGTTCTACTTCTTTATTTCTTACGAGTGCCTGAAAACATACCTTTATGTTTGTCTAATATTAATTTACTGTTTACAGGCCTCGGGTTTCCCTTCCTTATGTGTCATTTATGTTTATACAATACCAGAAACCTACCCTCTGTTCTATACTACTGTCCTTAAGTCTTCTACTATTTACTGGACCCAGTATCAAGGTCTTTGTCTTGTTTGGACTGACACATACTGTTAATAGGGGAACAACAGAAGTGATTGCGTCATTAAAGGGCTGAGTTGCCCACTGTATACTTCCGGTGTTATCTTGTGTGTTTCGTACTGATAAATAGTCAGCAAAGCATCCTTTTTAGGGGATGCCTAGCTGGCCGTGGGGTCAGTGTGATTCGCTTGATAGCTAGGCGGAGTTGTCGTACGGAAGGTACGGGGTTCGAACCCTGGGTAAGCCACTCACGTCTGTTGTTTTTCTGTTGTCCAAGTGTTCTACTTCTTTATTTCTTACGAGTGCCTGAAAACATACCTTTATGTTTGTCTAATATTAATTTACTGTTTACAGGCCTCGGGTTTCCCTTCCTTATGTGTTATTTATGTTTATACAATACCAGAAACCTACCCTCTGTTCTATACTACTGTCCTTAAGTCTTCTACTATTTACTGGACCCAGTATCAAGGTCTTTGTCTTGATTGGACTGACACATACTGTTAATAGGGGAACAACAGAAGTGATTGCGTCATTAAAGGGCTGAGTTGCCCACTGTATACTTCCGGTGTTATCTTGTGTGTTTCGTACTGATAAATAGTCAGCAAAGCATCCTTTTTAGGGGATGCCTAGCTGGCCGTGGGGTCAGTGTGATTCGCTTGATAGCTAGGCGGAGTTGTCGTACGGAAGGTACGGGGTTCGAACCCTGGGTAAGCCACTCACGTCTGTTGTTTTTTCTGTTGTCCAAGTGTTCTACTTCTTTATTTCTTACGAGTGCCTGAAAACATACCTTTATGTTTGTCTAATATTAATTTACTGTTTACAGGCCTCGGGTTTCCCTTCCTTATGTGTTATTTATGTTTATACAATACCAGAAACCTACCCTCTGTTCTATACTACTGTCCTTAAGTCTTCTACTATTTACTGGACCCAGTATCAAGGTCTTTGTCTTGTTTGGACTGACACATACTGTTAATAGGGGAACAACAGAAGTGATTGCGTCATTAAAGGGCTGAGTTGCCCACTGTATACTTCCGGTGTTATCTTGTGTGTTTCGTACTGATAAATAGTCAGCAAAGCATCCTTTTTAGGGGATGCCTAGCTGGCCGTGGGATCAGTGTGATTCGCTTGATAGCTAGGCGGAGTTGTCGTACGGAAGGTACGGGGTTCGAACCCTGGGTAAGCCACTCACGTCTGTTGTTTTTCTGTTGTCCAAGTGTTCTACTTCTTTATTTCTTACGAGTGCCTGAAAACATACCTTTATGTTTGTCTAATATTAATTTACTGTTTACAGGCCTCGGGTTTCCCTTCCTTATGTGTTATTTATGTTTATACTTTATGATAACTGCTTGATACACGGACCAATCAGAAGATACTGTTATGCCGTGTTTACTACAGCCTTGGACAGTCAAAATGGCCAGTCTACTATCTGCAGACGAGTGGAGGATGCCATTTAATTGCAGACATAGGAATGAAGTACCACCTGGAAGAGGTCACTAATTCTACAACGGGAATGTTGCTCTGCACGTCTGTGCAGAGACTTTCACGACCAGTAATATATTACGGGAGAAATCTTTGGTTGAATGCATCGGGGTCTCAGGTTAGTCCATAATTTTGCTGTTTAGAGTACGCATAGAATAAAATGCACTTAGGACAGTAAAAGACTATTAGCTAGGAAGATGTAGAATAATACAGGGAGTGTTTTAAGCTTTAGATGAAGAAAATCGCTCCAGGAATAACGTAAATAAATAAATTCTTAGTTTTCCTGATTTGCACACCTATGCAGATTTTACAAACATTTTTGGATGCAAATACTAGCGAGCAGGGAAACCCCCTCGGACGGCCGACCTCGCATTATAAATAACGCGTGTTCTGAACAAAATAGGCCAGTCATATTTTTAAAATTACAGCGAGCGCAAAAAGTGTTAGTGAATAGTGCCTTGCCTTCTGCATCTGAGAGCAGACCATTATAACCATTAACAGCTCGACTGTATGTGCCTGAGGGTAAGAAAGAATGTATATATATCTATATATATATATTTAGTTTAAATATTTGATCAATTTGTGCGTTAGGAAGTGTGTAGAATGTGTTAGAAAACTACGGTGTGTTGCTGGCGGACTTACAGGCCTGTGTATAATTCTGGAGGCAAAAGCCACCCTTGTGAAATATTCAAAATAATTGAGAATGATGGCAAAAGTGTGTCTGTAGGTTTAGAAAAGCATTTAAAGAATTATTTCTTGATGGAATGACACACACACCAGGAACGTAAAGAAGGATGAAAGTGATTGTTTTACTGGATTGTTTAAGTTATTACTTAGTGTTTTATATTAGACCTAATCATTGTATGGAGGCGGATCATGGACAAATGGCCCTAACTAAGGATTTAGAGGAAAATTGTAGTCACAGTGAACTGGATGTGGTTATTACTGGTATAAATTGTCCTGTGCATCTGCTAGCACACTGTCTATCATCCCCAACTTTTGTAACAGTGGGATAGTGATGGACCATATAGGGGTTACATTTATTTTGTTTCAGGTTCTATCCTGTAAAACCACACACATTTTAAAGAGTCAGCCACTACTGCTGGACCCTGTGGTGCGAGCGCCCTTGTTGTCTATAGGGCCAGTTACCCAGTATCCACTGCCTGGAGGAACTCCATGTGACTTTTCCTTCCATGTCAGGAGTGTGATAAGTGGCCAAACAAGGCTACTGCTCAGAGTACCCTGATGACACCACTATATTAAAAATCAAGATTCTAATAAAGACACAGTTTATGATGAAAAGTGTGGGCTTAGAAATAACCAGTGATAGCTACACATTCAAGTGACAGTGAAATAAACTTGTTAGTATTATATAAATATTCTTCCAGCGGAGATAATTAACCAAAGTGAGAAACATCAACAATTGTCTTTTGAAACCTTTTGACTAATTTCCAATGTTTATTGATTTAATGTTGTAATTGAATTTGATTTCATTTCAAGCTTTTCAAACAGAAAAGAGAAACTGTATAAATAAATTGTAAATATTTACCAGCAGACTTACTTAATTATTTAAGTTGCGTTGAAGTTCTTGTTGGTAAATAATTTAATTAATACCCCTAGCCGAGTCAATAATTATAATAATAATATAATCATAGGAGGATCTTGAGAGGGAGCCCATAGGGATCTAGGAACATATATTATCATCAGACCTAGAAACTTATACAGCTTGATCCTACCTTTGATGTCGATACACCCTTATTCTTTTCAGAAAAGGGGGTATTTCTCATAAGACCAGTCTCTTATCTGGCACTATCCTGGTATCATCTGATACAACTTTTTGTCCAGGATATATTATACTTTCAATAACATCAACCCTCTCGTGACAATAACTATAGTGAAAAACTGCAGAAGGAACATCCAAGTCCGGTAATACAGAACCATACTACACGTTCCTAAGATCATATGATAATTTTCAGACCGAGAACCGGTCATTGCAGACTCAGATACCATCTGTTCAACAAACTGAAAATCGGACAGAAACGTGTGTCCATGTGGGGAGGACAAACAGACAGTATAACACGTACTCCAAAGCTGTCGGCTTCATGAGAGAAACAGTGTAGCGTCCTTCTCCAACCCACACGAGGGAGAAACTGTATGGTGACGACAGAAGCCCGAGACGGGCTGCCAGCTATATAAGACAGATAGATGTAGTTATTTCAGAGCGATCGACGAAGAAGAAGAACTCGTGTACTCAAAATACAGCTGATTTCATCCACCAGAGTTCACAGGATATCGCCAATGCCAGAGGGCATCACGTCTTCATGACGGCGATAGTACTGAGTGAATAGGCCGAGGTGGCTTGACTGATAATAGATGCTGATTGAGTGCGTAGCCAAGTACGGCAGCTGAAGCTCGAAATGGGTAACGACGTTAAGTGACACATATCTACACTGAAAGACAGATATTTAATACAAATAATTACAACAACAACTATTGGACCCAGATGTATTACGTATTTTACTGAATGACTAAAATATGAATTTTTTTTTTTTCAAAGAAAAAAAACTGACATTGTAGCTTAACTGCTACTCAGAAAAACTAATTCATTCTGCAGTTATGGTATTTTTATAGTGAATAACAAATTTATAGTCATTCGGAAGGAACTTGCATCAGCAAAATTTACTATACAATCTCAATCATTTTGCTTTCCACTAGCATAACTAATTACCTCCCCTGAAAGGAAGTGTGCATGCTAATGTATGAGGGAGCCGGTAGGACAGTGCTTCTTAACCAGGGGTGCATGCACTCCCTGCGGGGTGCGCTGACCCGACTTCTGCGTGTACGAGATATGCTAGATATTTTATAAAGTGAACCATGATACATATAACATAATAATTCAAATGTATTTATACAAAATACAACACCGACAACATGAATTAAATACCGAACCTTAGTTACATTTATTTTAAAAACAAAGAAAACACTTTGTCAATCATAAATGAACAGCATAACGCTCGTTTTTAACAATAAAACAATAATAAGTTATCACCATCCCGACAACAGTCCCATGATGATCAAAGACACACGTTTTGCAAGTTGAAAGACAATTAAAGTTTACAATTTGTGCGTGAGTGTGTGTGTGTGTGTGTGTGTGTGTGTGTGTGTGTGTGTGTGTGTGTGTGTGTGTGTGGAGATAGAAAGAGAACGAGAGAGCGACACAGAGAGACAGAGAGAGAGAGAGAAAGAGAGAGAGAGAGAGAGAGAGAGAGAGAGAGAGAGAGAGAGAGAGAGAGAGAGAGAGAGAGAGAAATGCGCACATGCATTTAGTTTGGTAGGGCAAAGATTCAGCCCCGTCTCGTGCTGGGACACAGCACATGAAAGGGAAGATATCTGTGAAAGCATGATTAACTAAACAATATTTGACTAACAAGATTGTTACTGTATTTTGTTCACACTAGTTAACTAATTTACATTCGATACATTCTTTATTTTCAGTATTAAAAAATTGGGGGGAGGGGGCGCTAGAGGCTTTTGACGTCACATAAGAAGGAGGTATGGTTTTTTGTGACGAAATGTGACCGGGGTTAACACGTCGTATGTGTACGATCCCTATGAACCCATATAATAATAACAGTTTATGATATATTTCAATATAATTCTAAGCGCCATAAAAGTGCTTAATATTAAATTAATATAACTAACGACAAGATTAAAAGAAAATAAACTGACACGTAGACCTCAAATTTCCATAAAATAACACCAACTGTACTAACAAAGCACCATCATTGAGAAATAAAACAGAACAGTAGAAAAAGTATGCACAACTGGGAAATACAGTGCAGTCCGGATAAGCGGAACTTACTTACGCCGAATTTCGGTTAAGTCGAAGCAATTTTGCAGGTCCCGGCCAGAAGTCTTCTGTGGTAGACACTCCTGATATGCAGAATTTCGGATAAACCGAAGTATTTTAGATGGCCCAAGTGACTTCCGCTTGTCCGGACTGCACTGTGTATCACTAAAAGAAGGTCTTCCGATATAATTGACGTGTCCATGCATATGAATAATGCTTGAATTTGGACTGCTATACTGATCAAGTTTTTTTTTCTTTTCCATTTCAAATTCGAAATGTATACACATGAATTTGCTATAAAGAGCACAAAACAAATGTCTATGTTAGAGAGAAGATAAACACCTATGCAGGCCACCAAGAACCACTTTTGTCAATAGTGAAACGTCGAAAGCTTGCCTGGTTTGGGCATGTAACTCGTCATGACTCCCTTTCGAAAACGATCCTCCAGGGAACAGTCCAAGGTAAACGGAGAAGAGGAAGGCAAAGAAAATCCTGGGCTGATAACATCAAAGAATGGGCAGGACACGGTTTTTCCACACTTGTACACATTGCTGAGAATAGAGAGCAGTGGAGGACCATGTCTGCTGATGCTTCCACCATGGCACCCCTACGACCCATGACGGGTTATGGGTTGAGATGATGAGATGATATACATGACATAAAATAATGAATAGGTTTGTTTTATTTATTCGAAACTAGCGTTAATTTTTTCCACATATTTGTCTGAATCAATTTAACTCGGGGAAATTAAAATGACAACATTAAAAAAAAAACACACACCGGTATGATGACAGATCAGTTGAGTTTATACACAAAATTACAAGACATTTATATTGTTTAACTGTTGGCAGCATCGGAATTGTGTATATTAGAAGTGTCATTTTATTTGTATGTCAAATTTATTTAAAAACAACTTAAGATTCAGGTTTACATAGATTATCAAAAGATAAAAGTAATTAATCAGTTTTAAGGCTTAAGTGGTAAGTATTAAATATTATTACTAGTAGATCACAAGCAGGTACAGTATGAACAAGTGTAATATTTTCTTTCTTTATTATTTTTTGAAGGCCCTAACAAGAAACTGTTGGTTGCGGTAACAGTACAAACAAATTCAGCCATGGCATCAACAAACAATTCAAATCTGCCAACATGATTGATCGCCGATTTACAGGAGTAGATCTCAATGGTGTTGTCACATTTGAATTTAAAAGGTCAACATTTTTTGGCGTTCAGAAACAGCAATGAAGAAATCGACGACATGCAAGAAGAAAAGAAAGTGAATGGCGAGCTCAACAAATGTAGTCTCAAGACGAGTAAAGCAAGTGCCGTGGAAAGTCATTGCCCCATGACCCATAAAGAGTGAAACGTTAGTGATGATGATGATGATGAGGAATTCTTCAGAAGATGATGACTTCGAAAATGAATTCATTAAACAGGAAAGAAACCGGCACGTTTCTACGATGTACAATTTTAATAAAGTATTATTCAAGTAACAGTTTTGGGAAGACTGAATTTTTGGTAGAGTAGTAGCTGAATCTGTTTTTGAAGGCGTTCACATCCGGCCAAACCACATATACTCGCATGTAAAGTCACTCTGAGAATGCCAACAACACAAGTTAGTGACAGGACAATTGTTTTAGGCTTTAACGTTAATTTTAAATGATCTGCAGGGCTATGAACGACGATATAATTACAGCAACAATTTTTTTGTGTGGGCAAAATGAATTATGAATACAGTCTTCTCTTCTTTCATCCTTAGCCACCGGTTGTCAAAGCATCAGTGGTCATCACGCCTGGTGGCGACTTGTAGGGCAGCAACAAACTACTTCCACTTTGCTCGGTCGGCGACCATCCTTCGTGCAGTGCCCCAGCTCTGGTACATTCACAATATAGTAATGATTGAATAATACTAGTTTATGACGTTTGAATTGTTTTTTTTGAAGTTACAATGTGCATTTTTTTTTTTAAAGAACTAAAGTTTAATTTGAGTCAGGCCGTGGAGGGGAGCTGAAGCAGTTCTAGTGATGCCAGAGTGGAGATGGAGCGGTACAATTCAAAACATCTTATTGCTACAAATTCCTATCGCAAACATCAAAACATTATCTTTAAGTGCTAAACACTTTACATGAAGTTCTTTTTTACTGAATACAGTACAACCAGTACGGTCCATCACACTAAAGAGTTGTGTAGTGTTATTAAAAGTTGAAGCATCATGACAAGTACTGTATATTATTATGTGCTAGCACAGTATAATTCTCAGACGAGCGCTGTCTTCACTCTGATACGACACGCAAGAACCTATTTCTTGACCAGGGTGTTCTGTTATCATTTAAGCGCTTATAATTTTTGCCTAATCATATTTCATGCCCTGGCGCTTCATTGTTATTATTTGCTACGCTAAAAATGTCAAACTCACTGTTCTATTTTCATTTATTAACCACTTATATTTAGGTATACGCGAACTTTGTATATTTGTCGCGTTTTAAATATCTGACGCTCGAAATCTCTTTGTTCCATCCATCGCCGACAGCTGACACTTTGCACGTAGCTCCCCTTTCTTGATGAGTTTTAATCTATGAAGTTCTGACCAGCCGATTTTATATAATAACCAAAACAATACTAAATGAGGTAGAAATAAAGTAACCGTTTTAAAGTTGGGGAAATAATGAACTGCGAATATAGACTGTGTTTCGTATCTAATGAGCCGGGCGTCGGACGGTGGAACTTATTATTTTTTTTTAAATCAAACTTGTCCACCGGAACGTTTATCACAGTATAAAGATTAATTATAATTTGAACTCCATATAAAAGTAACATCATGGGGATATCCTCTTTATGCTTATCTGACGCGTATTTCCCGATTTCCTAACCCGGTCAACACAATGAAACAAGGTGCGGAATGTATTTCTTCAGGTTTATTATCACGCACTTGAATTTATAACACTTGACCTAAATTACCTTACCAGGTACGTCCAGTATTTCCTCCGAAAAAGTTATATTACAGATCTGCAAGTACAAAGAAGCCGATACTTTGCAGGTTCAAAGTTACTGGCCCGTTTTCCTGCATGCCGTACCCTAAATACTAAGATAAAAATGAATGGCCCTTTTTTCCGTCTGCCTTATACCCAAATAATAAGACCTGCATACTGAGAATAATCATCATCATTTTCCTGTTAGCTCCTTACAAAGCATGGAGCCACCACAACAGCTCCCCCCCCCCCCGTATGAAGCATGCACCAAGCAGTGAAATGCTCTTGCAGCCGTGGTTTCTGTGGCAATTTATTTGACACGATGAGGCTGCCGTTCCCATGCACAACCTCATATTAGTCGCCGGTACTTGTGTGATATTTCACCGCTAAAATCAAATTGTGGAAATTTATTACCCAAACTGACAACCGTACTTTTTCTTGACTGAAAAAGGTTGATTTCACATTGTGATTTGGGAGGGCAAGTTCGTCGTGCATTCATAGTTGACACGCTTACGACAGACCCGCCCTCAACCCCCCCCCCCCCGGTATTTTAAGTTTATAAGCAATAAAACGGTATTGAATTGGGACCTAAGATGCCTCAACAGTGCTCCACTACCGCGATAAGTTACCGGGTTTCTGGTTCAAAGCTTGGTAGAGTCTAACCAGCTGTAAATGGGTACCTGACTCTGATCTTGAGTTAGAGAAGGCAACAGCAACGAGGACGGGAACAGGTGTCACGCATCAGTCTAACCAGCTGTAAATGGGTACCTGACTCTGATCTTGAGTTAGAGAAGGCAACAGCAACGAGGACGGGAACAGGTGTCACGCATCAGTCTAACCAGCTGTAAATGGGTACCTGACTCTGATAGGGACTTGAAAGCTGATGATGATGATGATTACGATGACTAGCAATTCCTTAGACTTAAGGGTCTTTTATATTTGGACATGCGCCCTAATATAACCGACTATATTGAACGGGACGCGCCTCGCCAAAACGAGACAAAACTTTAAAAAAAAAACATTCGAGTAAGTTGTATTTTTTCAGGATTACAAAAAATAAGGACAAAAAAGGGGACGGGGTGGGTAAGAGATTTGTGACGTCGCGTAAGGGGGTGGCAAAAATGTGACAACTCTACGGCCTAGACATTGCGATTGGATTTGCCGATTTTTCGCGGTACTTTTTCTTACATTTTTTTTTTCTTTCATTTTTTTTTCTTAAATTCCGTGCCTTGGCGCTGCTTTCGAGCGGGAAATCTTATCGTTCCATTTGTCATTTGATAGCAGTGTCCAGAGACGTGGAAGATGAATTTCCTGGAGGTGTCAGATTTTACACGTAACAAAGAGAACTGTGTGAAGTTTTTGCAGAATCGGGGCATTCTACACAACGTCCGACAGTGTGCTAACAATCACCAGATGAATTTGTCCTTGTCGGTTCGCCAAGATCGTTAGAGATGTTACATATGTAAGCAGGATATACCTCTTCGTTCTGGCACATGGTTACAGGGTGCACGTCTGTCCTTCAGGCAGATTATTCTGTTCATTTACTGTTGGAGTAAAGAGAAGACTAGCATTGATTTCTGTAAATCAGAGCTAGGAATTGCCAATCAAGCTGCCATTAAATGGAACAGCAACCTCCGTGAGGTTTGTGCAAATGTACTAATTGCAAATCCCGCTGTAATTGGCGGACCCAATACGACGGTAGAGATCGATGAAAGTGTGTTCACACGCAGAAAAAATAACGTCGGTCGTGTATTTCCACAGCAGTGGGTATTTGGTGGCCTATGTCGTGAAACAAGTGAGTGTTTCATGGTTCCAGTGCCCGACCGCACAGCGGCTACACTTATGCCCCTTATCATAGCCAACATTCGTCCTGGTACGACAGTTGTTTCTGATCAATGGCGCGCATATGGTACCATTTGGAATTTGCCAGGTTTAACTCACCAAACGCTGAATCATTCTGCAAATTTTGTCGACCCAAATACAGGAGCAAACACACAACGAATAGAGAGGTTGTGGAAATCTGCGAAAGAACGCAACAAACGTCAGAACGGGACACACAGACACATGTTAGATTCCTACATGTGTGAATTTTTGTGGCGACATCGGAATAAAGTTCGTCAGTCAGACCCGTTCGACAATATCCTGTTTGACATTGCAGAATTTTGGCCTCCTCTGTAAATTATGCAGCTACGAACGAACATGTGTATGTCCTGATATGTGCCACGCTTCAGCGATCCTTGGTGATCTGTTCCCCTCACGGTCCTTTTCAGGGCCCACAAAAACCACAAAACTGCACCTACCACGGTCCTTTTCAGGGCCCACAAAAACCACAAAACTGCACCTACCACGGTCCTTTTCAGGGCCCACAAAAACCACAAAACTGCACCTACCACGATCCTTTTCAGGGCCCACAAAACTGCACCACGGTCCTGTTTAGGGCCACAAAACCAACAAAACTGTACCCTGGCAATAAATCCTTTATTTGTTTTCACCGCTGGGTGTGGAGGGCTGGGTGTAGAGGGCTGGGTGGGAAGTTGGTCCCCCTCCCTCACTATGCACTGATCCTTGTCAAATATTTACCTAATCAGAGCCGGATTAACGTAGTAGCAAAAGTAGCATTTGCTACGAGTCCCGCGCTTTTAGGGCCCCGCGCCAATAAATATGTACATCATTTTTTGGTCATCTTCTAATACGAGCGTTAAACCAATGATCTTGTGATGTATGCCATCTTTAGCGCCTTTTCATTTGATGTCACGAAATTGTGAGAGAAAGAGCATAACAGGGTGACTTAGTGTGACTCTTTATTACTTTTATCTTAACTGTTTGCGGACAGAAGCAGTCATTTTCTTTGGATTTGTTGAAAGCCTGTACACCTTTTTTTCTGCTTCTACCTACCGGTGGGGTCTCCTTTCTGCTGCATTATGTGCTGGCGGTAGTCATAATAAGTCCCATTTGCCCTTTCTGAAATGGTCCGCTTGGGCAGATGCGACAAAAGCACTTTTACACAGCTTTTCTGCAATAAAACAAGTCTTGGATGATATTTCAGATAACAATGATCAGAAGGCAGAGTGTCGTCAACAGGCTCGTTGTCTACTTTCAACCATGATGAAGTTAGAAACAGGAATAATGATCATACTGTGGGATCAAGTATTACACAGTTTTCAAATGACCAGTGCTTCTTTGCAATCTTCTGACCAAGATTTGAATACGGCTTGTGCACTCTATGAATCCCTGCGGGGGTATATTCAAGCTATGCGGTCTACTTTTGCAAACATAGAGCAAAAGGCCAAGGATGTGACTGAGTGTGAACATTATCAAGAACAAACTCGAAGGAAACACAAACGAAATCGAGAGTATGATGATTTCAGTGGTTCCAGCACAATTGATGAATCTCAAACGCCTTCTCAGCAGTTTAAAAGCCGAACATTTCTTGTCCTTATTGATAGCTTGCTACCTTGTCAAAACGCCAGAAAGCTTATAAAATGTTGAATGATGTATTTGGATTCCTTCGTCAGTCACAGTCGTTTACAAAATACATAGAGAAACATTATCCACGCAACACCTGGACCCATGCATACACAGATGGATCAGAAACAAATGCAACAGAAAATGGAGGTGGGGGCGTCTTTCTGACCATAAGCACTGGTGCAGAAAAAATGCTGTCAGTGGCGACAGGACGATTCTCCAACAACTTCAGAGCAGAGGCAGAGGCCCTGAAAACTGTAGCAGAGGTTATATTGACAGAAGAAAGCGCAGAGAGAAGGGTTGCTTTCTTTTCTGATGCAGTCAGTAATTGCGGCATTGAAAAGCCAAAATAATACAGACCTGGATGATCTCAGAGTAGTGCTATAACCAGCTCCCCTCCTGGCTGCCTTTACCTTTCACAGCAGAGTCAGGTATCCATCCACTTACAGCTGGGTAGATTGTAGCGTGACGCCACCATGTCTCCAGCCCACTACCTTTGTCGAGAGAAGCCTGCACTGAAACCACGGACGCCCTCATAAATGGTTGCTTGTCTAAAATAGAAGGATTGTAGTGGTATGACAAGATCACTAATGTGCAACTGATGACACGAACCAGGCAAGTGCCAGAAGAACGAGACATGAGAAGAAGACGCTGAAGATGGATAGGATACACACTGAGCAAACTTGCTTATAGCTTTACCAGGCAGTCCTTGGTCTGGAACCCCCAGGGTAAGAGAGGCAGAGGAAGACCAAGGAATACACGGAGAAGAGAACTGATGACAGACAAGAAGAGGATGAAGAAATTATGGAACGACCTTGAGCTGATGGCACAGGACAGGAAGACTTGGTATAAAGCAAATGCTCCTTAGGGACTTGAAAGCTGATGATGATGATGACTAGGTTGAACGGGACGCGCCCCGCCAAGACGAGGCAAAAATTTTACATTAAAAAAAATAAATACATAATAATAATGATAATAGCCCCTTCAGTCATAACTGACCATGGGAATGCGCCCCCGAGGTGGCAGCCCTCAAATACTAACCCACAACCCCTACCTGTTAAATGGACTAATCCCGCGCAGGCGGAAAAAAAAGCCGCGCAGGCGGAAAAAAAATAAAAAATTGTAAGGAAAGAGTACGGTTGTCAGTTTGGGTAATAAATTTGGAAAATTTTATTTTAGCGGTGAAATATCACACAAGTACCTAGTCGCCTTCTACGACATGCTTGATGGTGTAGTAGACCTGTTCTTTCTTTGTCTCTTGAGAGACCTCGGGAACTGAGACTAACCACTACACAAACATTGAATCATGACATTCGTCAACACAGGAACAACCGCTTTACCCACTTTTTGTATGAAAGGTCTCTATACATCTCAAAAGATGCCCCAATATAACTGAAGAACAACCTTCATAGATAGCTATCTCAACCTGATACAAGCAGAACTTATGACAAGGCAGAGAGTTTTATCGGGAACAGATACAGGAACAAGTGGCAAGCAGACATCTAGGCCTCCAGAAAAAACTAGGCAAATTACCAGCTCAACAGAACTGAACAACAAGTAACCTTTAGACTCAGGCCACAACAGGATGAGATATCATCTATTCAAGAAGCTAAAGTCAAGAATTACTGATGGTACCAATAAAGCAACATCTGCTTCAAAAGTGCCCAACACAAGAGGAACAGAGAAAGCACATGTGGCTTGTCACTAGTACCATTCCTGGACAAACTCTATGCCGATAACAACAACCTCAGGCTGACCATTGCTTTCTTTAAATATACGCATGCTGACCTCTGAAAGTGTAAGAAGAAGAAGAAACAGAAGAAGAAGAAATAAGACAATAGGCATAAGCCCTTGATACACGGCAGAGGGCGTAGGTCAAACCAGTGATAAATTCTAATTACCAAAAACAACCAATGCATCCCTGTGACTAACATGAAAGACAAACTTCATATTAATAACATGTCACCTTTGCATATAAGTATCATATGTTTTCCTAGCATAAATAATGTGAATTTTACTACAACACACTTCACATTTCAGACTAGCGAGAACGTCTTTAAAACCAGAATCCATTATCACAACCTGATATTTAGAACGAGGTTTACATTTCATACTAGGATGTCGGTTTCTTCAATAGCACGACAGAATGTACGCAGATAATACGCAGGTAATAAGCAAAACGAGAATAGGTAATACGTCTATTCTGGGACAAAGGGCAAAAAAAATGTCCATGTTCCCTCCACAAGGCCTGCGTAAGGGAAATGAATAAAACAAAAAGGAGAAAGAAAGCGACATTTAAGTTAAATACATAACAATTAATCAATGTTTTTTTTTAAACAGATAATAAACAAACCGTCCATTCTGAAAGAGGGAGGAGGTTCAAGGGGTACACGTCAGAATTTTATCTGTCACGTTCTGATACTATTTTAGGATCAATCATATACACAGACTGTCCTATCAGAATGTCTGTTGACTTTTATTATGTACCTATGAAGTTTTAATTTTTTTTTGTCTTGTTAATTATCATTTCTATATCTAGTTTAACGTGTATGTATGTATATGTGTGTATATATATATACTGAAGCACATTAAAAACGCACCACCTGTATAATCCAGGAACAGAGTGTGAAATGTAAATATAAGTGTGTACAAGTTTACATATTTGGAATCTTTATTCATTTTCCTATGAATCCATGCTGGTCATTAATTTGTACATTTGATTGTTATGAAATTCATTGCATTCTGTGCAGGCAAGGGAGAAAACCAAAAATACAAAAAAATGCACGTGCGTTATCCTGCTGGAGAAGCTGCAAGTCTGGATAAATTGTGAACGCAGGAGCAACCAGTGCATCCAGAACCTCATCTCGATATGTCACAGCATTAACATTTCCACGGAAGACGTGAAGAGGCAAGCGATGGTGAAAACTGAATCCTCCCCAAATGTGAATACTGCCACCTCGAAATCGGTTGACACAGCAATCTGCAAAGCGCTCTTCACACCGTCGCTAAATCCGCATACGTCCATCTGCAAAGGATATGTTGAATTTGTTCTCGTCTGTGAATAGGACAGCATTCCACTGCAGTCTAGTCCATCTGATATGTTGCTCTGCCCATTGCAGGCGCTGCTAACGATGTCTGTGAGTCAAGTTTGGCCCAACATAAGGTCGTCTTGCAGTAAGACCTGTATCTCTGAGTCGTCGTATGACTGTCATTCGAGAGACTTGCCCATGTCTACCCACTATTGCTCTTGCTGTTTGACTTGCTGGGAGAGTCAATTCCTTAGGTGACTCAGCACAATATGACGATCTTGCGCAGGGGTAGTAACTCGTGGTTGGCCACTCCGAAGTCTATTACGGGCACTGCCAGTGGTTCCATAACGTTCATTGAGACGTACAATAGTGCTGTGGTGGCAATCCATCCTTCTGGCAATGGCCCGCGAGCTCATTCCGGTCTCCAACATACCAATGGCTCGTTGGCGGTCGTTTTCAGATAGTCGTGGCATTTCAAGCACATGTACTGGGTGTTTTGTCTCAACGGCCTTTTTATACCGAGTATACTGCCACAACGCGTACACATTTTCAGGGTCATAGCTGTTGAGAATCGTGTTGCACGTGTAACTTTCATCGTTTTCATGTAGTCTGTACACACACCCATGGGTTGAATCTTGCACTTTCCATTCCAGCAGCCATTCGCTCTCAACCTCATGGCAAACACGGGGAAAATCCATTCCCACACTTTTTTTTGCCAGCTTCTCGGCATCAGTATATATAATAGTGGTGCGTTTTTAATGTGCTTCAGTATATAAAATAGCCCCTTCAATCATAACTCACCATAGGAATGCGCCCCTGAGGTGACAGCACTCATCTGCTTTTTTCCCGGCGTTCCTTTCGACGTTTTCTCCTGCTTGTTGTGAGAGCGTGACATAATTGTGCGCTCTCTTCTGCTCTCCAGTAGTATTGAACTACTTTTGTTGTGCGTACTGAATTATGTGCATTATTCAATTGTTAGCACTTCTTTTTCCTTACCGTCATTGTTCACGTTTCACGTTCGATGCATGACAGGGCCAGACAAGCGTATCGCCCATCCCTGAGAGATTAATTGGAACACTAAAACGTGTTAATACTACATTGACTCCAGATAGATGCGACCATGAAGTGTTTGCATAAGATTGCATAATCACTTCCGACTCGACTGTTTGGGACAGGTGATTTTAAATAAACGCAATATTGGAAGACATTTGGAAGAGTGAGCAGGAAGTGTGATATAAGTCAACTTTGACAACCTTTTATGGATATTGTGGTGGGTTGATGTTAATACAGTTTGTTGTTAAGAAATCTTAGTGTACTGAATGAGGTCAGCTGTGAAGGTCCCTGAATATAATAAATATTTGAGTAAATTTCCAGGGCACCTTTCTACTTCCACCACTATGATCTCATTCAGACTTATTCTAGATAGAATGTAAGATGACTACGTTTGGTGTCTAGGGTTATGAAATGTTAGTGTAAGGTTGCATTACCCAACTAAACATATAAACAATTACACAAATTATTTTATTATTTAATACAACACAACAGTACCACGACAATCACATACAAACTACACTTTAAAAGACTATCTTTAGTAAGTCAGTGGTTGAAAGTTAAGGTTTTTTCAATTTATTGTCCTGAATCTGATTTAATTGGAATCAGGAATGGCAATCAATAGTGAAATCATAGAAATTAATTACATCAATCAATTTACACAATGGATCATCTGATCATAATACACATATTATTATATAAGGGTGTAGTTGTATTGTTTAACTGAGGTGACTTCTAGTATACACTGGTTGATTGTTTATTATCATCATCTCTGCATGTTGTTTGTAAGTTTTTATGGACACTGATGGAATGTTTATATCACTATTCCCAGTCTCTTTTCTAATATAATGTTAGTTGAGCGATCAGGTGCCGAAACATGCACCTAACTTGGTAATATGCTGTAGGAATCTTCCTGCACTTCGCTGAACGACAACCTTCAGCTCCCACTTCTTCAAGAATGATGGTGGTTTACAGTTGTCTCCGAAAAAGGCAAGACTGTGGCATGAATATATCGGCCCACTGTAGTCTGGCACCAGTTATTGACAGCAACCAAAACCCTCTGAAATCAGAAGGATATGCCTCCTTCGTAATCAACAGCCTACACTAATACTCAACAACCAGTACAGGCACATTACAAACAAACATGCAAGATCAGCTCTTTACGACAATCCCTTTCACCAGTTTCTTTTGATGTGACCAGGTATACCAGTATTCCTCTCCCCTAATAGTTACAACGCCTCTGCAATTCCAGCAATAATCTGTTGTCCATACAATAGGATAGGTATTATGCTCCTGATGATAATCCTATATAATTTAGTTGGTCTACACCTCTCTGGTAGTCTTTCATATGCTGGAGCAATCTCTAGACTCTGTTTTGAGTCTGCCATAGACTCACTTACTTACAGTCGTATGTTAGTATTTCACATTCAAATTTTATTTTAAATAAAATATTAAGAAAATCAATCTTACCACAGATGCAAGGAAATAACACAAGTAAAACGATGACTAGGCAATAGAATCTGGCACATTTTCGATCTGCTCCTATGTCCAGGCTTTTCCTATGTTAGAAAATTCTCCGCCTGCTCTCAAAATTTTCTTGTAATGGCAGGGAACAGCCCCCGTTTCGTGCCTATATCTACTGCTTTGTCCAATGGGACCATGTTTACATTTAATTTTGAATCTATCGTTTCAAATAACGACTCTCAATATGTTTCAAGGCAAATATATTTTTAGTTTTTGGTCAACCAATCATACTTCGCCTTCCTTTAAAATCCAACCAATCAAATATCCCGTACCTTTTAACCTCATTTACCCAAAGTCGTTTTTTCAAAACATGCCATAAAAAAATTATAAGCAGGCATGATCTTTACTTGACAGTCTGGTCGGGTCCACTATAGTATTATGGCTATAATTAGTTAATTAGTGGACTATTTGCGTAACTATTACCATATTCTTTGTCAGCAAGTCCTAAGGTACACGAATATATAATTTATATGGGACTAGTTGGCTTGGTTCAGAAGTACAGAGTTGTTTTTTTCTATGTTAGTGTTTTTATTTTTTGTCTACTACCCGTTCAATTCTTTTCCATGTGCTGTCTTCTCTAATTACGTCCTTTGAAATAAGAGCTAAGGTTGTTTTTGTGACACGAGGTGTCTACATGTTCTAACTTTTTCGTCGTATTTCGGGGAAACCCCCTATGGCAAGGCTTGCCACTTGCTATAGTTGGCTTTTAGTTTAAAATCAATGCGAAACGTATTAGCATTTTATCTTTCCTTGCCCCTCCTCGTTCCACAATGCATTTTTTAAGGCAAATATTTTCTTAGAACTAGGAAAAGTGATTATGTCAAGGACGAATTTGAAAAATTTGGGTACCGTTTTGTTCGGCTATTCGTTAGCAAATAATCTGAAGGCGTAGGCGATACCAACAGTTCTAGCAGAGAATTCTTTTATACTTTCTTATTTTGCCGTTATGCCCTATATTGTTATATATTAATTTAGATATTGTATTTAGAAATTCACTACAGATATCACAACTCCTTATATGGATGATGACTGTTTGAATTTTTTAAACGCATGAGTCATGGAGAATACTACTAAGCAGCGGACTATTCAAATCACACACACACACACACAGCATAAGTCAGAAGGACAGAAGAAGAGAGACGCTCGTCAAGGCTGAAACCTTTAACATCTGTTTGCCGTGCAGTGCAACCTCACCAAATCGAGTCTATTCTGGACTTTACATCTATCTTACGAGGGTATGTAAATTTATGATTAATTATTTGTTTTATTGCAGCTTACTTTAATAGAATTGTATCAGGATCAGACCAGAGGACTGAACTGAAATTTAGTTGGGAATGTGTAAAGGAATTTGATGACTACCAACGATTATCAGGATTGTCAATTGGAGAATACATTAAAAGCTATTATATTGGAATAATGGACTTGGCACTCCATAATGTTAAAGGCGAAGGTAGCATCATACTTATGTATAAAATATATTATACTTTTATTCATATATTATATTTTTTTTATGTTCTGCAGATAGAACCTGTCTTGTCTCACTATTCCTAATCAGAACTGATCCATGTATCATTCATATACATGCAAATATCTGAACACACTCATTCATGAACACATAGGCTTGTGGGCCCCATAACTAAAGTCTAGCCACATGTCCAATATTGTCCTCGGGTTCAAGTGTCATCATACTTCAGAGGTCTCGAATCCAGATCAATAAGTGCTGCCTGAACCTACACAGGAGCCTCAGATATTGTCAACTGGAGTTCAGCCTTATTCCCATCAGTGTTTGGTGGTCTAGAGCAAGACCTTTATCCAATATTGCGGTGTATTCTCATTTAGGACAGGCACAGACTTTAATGATAAGTGTTATCTGTACCAAATTCCTGCAACCAGTGTGAACAGTCAAAGCCCAGTGATTATCGTGTTGTAATGATAAACAGTTTTGATTAATAGACCAGACAAGAGACTAGTGATAAAGGAACATTGGATGAACTTTTTTTTTAAGTTAAACTGAAGTTTCCAGAAGGACTTCTTAATTAGAGACAGAATATCATTCAACCATCATTCAATTTTGTAATGTATTTTATTCATTAAATTTCATCATTTCACCCATTATAAATTGCACAAGAAGACAAAAAGATAGATGTAAATAATAAATAATTCATTAATTGTAATATTCTGACTTATTACTTTTATACTGTTGAATTTTGAGTTTTATTGAATTGTTTTATTATCATAGGTAGTTACATAGCAAAGGTGGCACCTTAGGCTCTAACTTACATCTAATCACTATCTAAAGTAGAGACCTTCACAGCTGTGACTATCATGTGATACCAGTGCTCTTCTCTAACACTGAGACTACATTCTTTTCAGACAGAATTCTATTTCTGTTCTTTCAGTAACTACTACTGACATTACACTCATAAACACCTTTCGCTACAGCAGTCTGCTTCACGTTTCCTCTTACTTTCAAACAGTTTCTACTGCAAATGGATTGCTGAAGACCATGCTGTCAATTCGCTCCTCACGTGGAGCTGACATTCTTGAAGGACATGTTCTACAGTCTGCTTGTCCTTCACTCAAGGACATGTCGTCACCTCAGTACTGCTCTATCTCCACTTTTGACCAAAATTGACATGAGGTCATAAATCGACATAAAATAATTTCATCTATCACCCTACACAATATCTTACAGTTTAACTGGTTTGGATCATAAGAAAAATTTCATTTGAATGTGATATATCCTTCTTTTCAACTACTGATCCAAAAACTTAGAACACCCAAAACAACCTGAATTGAACTTGGAATAAAGCATGTCTAAGACGACGATATGTCTGCATATGATTTCCATGAACCATGTGACCTAAATAAGCTAGTCTTCGCCGATGACCTGCATGTGTCCTCCCACATACCACATAGCCACAAATATAGAAACATCACTTCCGTTGAAGATGACAAGAAGATCAGATCAGCACAGGGGAAATAACAATCTGAACAAACAGCTAAACGTCAAGAGCTAGAAACAAAAACACTACAATTGGCAATGTCAAACTAAAACAACTTATGAAATGGCAAGAACTACTATTAATGCCACATTCAAGTTCAAATGGGAAAGAGACCACACTGGCCACTTGAAAATGATGCATATCATCAGCTGTCTAAGCGAGACCAGGTCACCATTTTTCGGCTACACACTGGGCAAAGCAGACTGAGATACCATCTATACCACAAGTACAGAATCGGTGCATCAGATCTGTATACATGCGGCACCAACCCGATGACAGCCGAACACCTGCTGCAGTCCTGCACAACATACAGCAATGAACGGAGTAGCATATGGCAACAACCTTCTTCACTCCACGAAAAACTGTTTGGAGATGTCAGTGACCTTGCGCTGACTACTGCTTTTATTATAGTCATTAATGTGAAAGTCTGAAGGCGAACGAGGAAGAGGAAGAAGAACCGAGGTTCTATTATGAACTCAAGTTTCTTAGCGCTGATTTTTCCAACATGATTCAAAGACTGAGGCATCTCTCCAGGTTTCACAATCTCATGTGTTACCTGTCTTCTTCCGATAGGTATAGTTATGGCCTTCTGCCAGTATTCTTGAACTTATCTTTTTGCCCAAGCTACAAAGATATCTTCTGTAACGACGAGCAGGTTAACTCGCCAACAAGATGACGGGAATGAATTATGTTGAGCTCTCATGTCGGCTGCATGTCCTGATGACCGCACTATTTATCCTGCCGTCATTTAGTTCCTGTCCCTTCCACTTCTCATTCACTGGATCTTAGTAGTCAAACTTATATGAGTACGGTGCATTGGCTATGAAGCCACGAAGCAACCCGTGAAAAATTACACGGAGAGGACTGATTTTTTAAAAAAACCAATGGAATTAAATTTGACTAATTAAAGTTCTTTTCCCACAAATTTTTTTAAAATGTACGGATATCTTTTAAAATGCAGCCTTGTTGCGTTAAAAGGGGAAAACCGCGATTGGTCGTAGACAAAACTCCTCCCGTTAAACGTCAAATTGCAGTACATAATTACAGTCCCGGGGCGCGGCGTTCCCACTGGTGACTCTGGATAACTTTGTGCTGATCGCATGGCCTCACGTGCCGGCGACGCATCTTTCAAATGTCTGCCCTATCAAATGTCGATGGTACGTGACATGCCTACCATGTTTGTAACGGGTAACGGGGAATCGGGGTTCGATTCCGGAGAGGGAGCATGAGAAACGGCTACCACATCCAAGGAAGGCAGCAGGCGCGCAACTTACCCACTCCCGGCACGGGGAGGTAGTGACGAAAAATAACAATACGGGACTCTTTCGAGGCCCCGTTATTGGAATGAGTACACTTTAAACCCTTTAACGAGGATCTATTGGAGGGCAAGTCTGGTGCCAGCAGCCGCGGTAATTCCAGCTCCAATAGCGTATATTAAAGTTGTTGCAGTTAAAAAGCAAGATTAAGCCATGCATGTCTTAAGTTCAGCCGCAGGCGACCTCCTGTCTTGACTGACTGTGTGTGGTGCACCACTTTATGTGGGGACCTCCCAGTAACAACAAAACAGACAGACTGCTGTGTTCGTTCCAGATTTTGCTCTTTTCCTCAGACCTTTGGGTCTTGAGTGTTCCTCTATAAATGCTTTTGTGCAGATGAGGAAGGATATCCCTCGAAACCTTCGGGTATATGAGGCTCTGTCCATTTTGGCTGGTATGACGTCTCGATTGTCGGGTGGTTTTATAGCGATTACGAGTACACATAAGGGCAAGTTCGGGCACAATGGGCTAATCACCTGTTTGCCAGTCACTCTGATTACATGTTTTGCCCAAGGGCCTTGTGCTCTTTGGGTCCCCTCTACACCTCGTTTCACGGGGTAGAAGAGGTTCCGATTATGAGATGAGATGAGAATTACAGTCCCAAACTTCAGCAATTAACACGCAACATCTCTCTGATGTACCCGTCTCGAGACACCTGTTGAGCCAACAATGGAAATCTGCCTCGGGCTGGCCAACGCCACAAAGGCTTTTGCCGCCGAAAGAAGGACCAGAGATGGCGGATAATAGATGAAACATCCCGCAGAATGGCGTCATTCGGGGGTTGTGAAGGAAACTTTAAGACTTGCATAGGAACATGGAAATGAAAAGCTGGCGAGAGACGCGATCAAAATTAGACAGCGTAAACCAACGCTCGCCGCAGGCGACCTATGTCTTTACTGACTGTGTGTGGTACACCACTCTGAGTGGAGACCTCCCAGTACCAAAGATTGCTGTGCCTGTCTTCAGATTTGCTCCTTTCCTCAGACCTACGGGTCCTGAGAGTTCCTCTATAAATGCCTTTGTGCAGATGAGGAAGGACATCCCTCGAAACCTTCGGGTATATGAGGCTCTGTCCATTTTGGCTGGAATGACGTCTCGATAGTTCGGAGGTTTTATAGCGAATATGAGTACACTTGAGGGCAAGTCCGGGCACAATGGGCTAATCACCTGTTTGCCAAGTCACTTCGATTACATGTCCCGCCCATGGGCCTTGTGCACTTGGGTACCCTCTACACCTCGTTTCACGGGGTAGAAGAGGTTCCGATTATGAGATGAGATGAAACCAACGCTGAGTGCCTGTCGACAGGAAGCAGTTGTATACGAATTGGGGGGAGGAGGAGAGAAACAAGCTTAGCATGAAATTAGGCATGAACCATAATGTTTGTTCCTGAAGGGCAACATGCCGTAACGTGCTGAATGAACATGCGAAGAAATTTGGAGGAAGTCAAACAACCGGAACCTAACGACAGAAACTAAAGCCAAAAGAAAAGAAAAATTGATAAATAGCGAGCAAAAGCTGCAGTCCTGTATTCCACAGGAAACGAAAGGGATGATGATGATAATCAGATGGGGAAGGTTGTTAAATGCATCGGATATGATTAAGAATTATAACTGGGTACGACTTGAAAACCTCAGACTAAAAACCTTAAAACAAACACAGATGATAAAATATAAACAATAATGACCAGAAAACAAACCTAGATGCTAACATACAATTATCTGCTAACAACCAGAAGACAGTCCCCGATGCTAACATATAAACAATGATTAACTATTAACCTAGTTGCTAACAAACCTATACAACCACTACTGCTTAACGGTAAGCGTACCGAAAGCTCCAAAAAGAAATACTGGCCCCCGTCCTGTACAATAAACCCGGTATTTATGTATCTACGAGCAAATAATCCGCCAAAAAAGACTAATTAATTACGGTGTGCTCCTACTGCTTCGTGTCCTGATGATGGTAATATTGCTTCGTGTCCTGATGATGGTAATATTGCTTCGTGTCCCGATGATGGTAATATTGCTTCGTGTCCTGATGATGGTAATATTGCTTCGTGTCTTGATGATGGTAATATTGCTTCGTGTCCCGATGATGGTAATATTGCTTCGTGTCCTGATGATGGTAATATTGCTTCGTGTCCTGATGATGGTAATATTGCTTCGTGTCCTGATGATGGTAATATTGCTTCGTGTCCTGATGATGGTAATATTGCTTCGTGTCCTGATGATGGTAATATTGCTTCGTGTCCTGATGATGGTAATATTTTTCCTGATTTCATATCATTCCTTTCCATTCCATGTCCACTTTATTGGATCTTTGTTGTAGTCAAACTTATCATGGCTTCTGGTCAATGCACCATAAAAACATTGCAAGGCACGCGTGTTCTGTTAATGAGTGTTCAATTTAGTGTTCACGGTGCAATGTGCGCCGTTTCGTATTTTCCCCAAAAGCTAACTGGATTGTATCATTTTTGGTTACGTGTTTCATCAAGAAAACCATATGTATGGAGATATATGGTTCTTTCTTTGAAGGTATCTGTCTGGACTCTTGTTTGTTCAAGGTATCTGTCTGGCTCTTTCATTCAATCTAGCATAGAAAATATTGTATCTCAATACTTCTCAACTTTCACTCGCCCCTCCATCTCTAACATCCGCAGCTTCGCTTTTGTTACGGTTAATGCCGCCCAGGTGGTCATGTCACTAATGAAAGCCGGAATAGCGCGCCCTTGAATTAACTTCCTCCACGCAGCTGACAGTCATCGTTATCTGCCTGTCTCAGCCACGGCCATCCGCGGCCATGTTCGCGGTTACACATGTAGCAGACGTGATCTCCGCCATTTAAACGTGCCCGCATATCAATTTTAGCCATCGCAAACTCATTAAAACAAACAAGCCAATTTACCCTCTAATGTCCGGAGATGGGACAATAAAAGATGGGGAGACAATCGGGACATCTGGCACGGAACAGAAGGGCGTGGTATATAACTGCGTCCCCCGCGTAGTTCCCGGGGGTTTACCATGAGATAAAGGAATAATACCACTACTGCTTCCTCCAGCATGTCGTAAGAGGTGGCTAATAGGAGGTTGTGCATGGGGCTGGCAACCTCATCATGTAAAACATATTACTACAGAAAAAAAAACCACTGCAAGATCACACGAATGCTTTAGTTGCAGGCTTCCGGCAAAAGCAAAAGCTGTAGCGGTAGCTCCATGTAAGGAGCAAAAGGAGAAATGATGATGATATATCTGGACATACGGAGCAATGATGATATATCTGGACACATGGAAAAATGATGATGATATATCTGGACACACGGAGAAATGATGATGATATATCTGGACACACGGAGAAATGATGATATATCTGGACACAAGGAGAAATGATGATGATATATCTGGACACACGGAGAAATGATGATGATGATATATCTGGACACACGGAGAAATAATGATGATATATCTGGACAAATGGAGAAATGATGATGATATATCTGGACATACGGAGAAATGATGATGATATATCTGGACACACAGAGAAATGATGATATATCTGGACACACGGAGAAATGATGATGATATATCTGGACACACGGAGAAATGATGATGATGATATATCTGGACACACGGAGAAATGATGATGATATATCTGGACACATGGAGAAATGATGATATATCTGGACACACGGAGAAATGATGATGATATATCTGGACACACGGACAAATGATGATGATATATCTGGACACACGGAGAAATGATGATGATTTATCTGGACACACGGAGAAATGATGATGATATATCTGGACACACGGAGAAATGATGATGATATATCTGGACACACGGAGAAATGATGATGATATATCTGGACACACGGAGAAATGATGATATATCTGGACACACGGAGAAATGATGATATATCTGGACACACGGAGAAATGATGATATATCTGGACACACGGAGAAATGATGATGATGATATATCTGGACACAAGGAGAAATGATGATATATCTAGACATACGGAAAGTTACAAGGACAGCCACAAGAAAAGCAGAAAAGAAAAACTGTTCCAAAAACTGGCTATATATTCACACACTTAAACCAGTATTATATACACGTATGCAGTACTCTCATCTGAGAAGACAAAAACTATAATCCCAATTAAACAAAGATGATTCGCTGGGGCCCACGAGAACAGAGAGGATGGCTGGGCGCCGACGAGCTTTCATCTGCAGGATTGACATAAATACACTGCCACCTAATAGAAAACTTCATACCAGAAAAGAAACAGTCAGGTTACTAAAAACAACACAACAACCTCAACAATAACTCAAACTAAAACTTTAAAAAAGAAATCACCGCGAAGAATAATAAAGCACGGGTACGTGGTTGCATGCTCATTCCAGAAATATATCATACAAAATAATAAGCGCCTGGATATAACCGACAGTTTCAAGCATTTAGTAAATGGTTAAAAGGACGCGTCAAGAGTTAACTTAGCCCACAAATAAACCTAGCCAATGAATCAAACCACGCCCTAGACCGTGACATGTACGACGTATCTTGTCTATTCCGCCCACATTTCTTTATTATTATTTTTTTTTAAAGAAAAAACTATTTTTTCAAAGGATGAAAGCAAGGAAAGACGGGAGAGAGAGAGAGAGAGAGAGAGAGAGAGAGAGAGAGAGAGAGAGAGAGAGAGAGAGAGAGAGAAGAAGAAGAAGAAGAAGAAGAGAGAGAGAGAAGAAGAGAGAGAGAGAAGTGTTCAGCAAATGTACTTCTATTGATCGGGAAGATGTTAATAACCATAGTACACACTCCAGCGAATACGGTTTCGGTTTAAATGTGCGCTACGAGTGATGCGCTCTTCATCTCTTCCCTACGGCAGTCCGACACAAGATATACCTGACATCTGAGTACTCGGCGACCTCTTTAATTAAATTCTGGATGAGTACGTATTGTGCTATTAATTCTTCTAATTGATATCTCGCCAATAACTCACAACCGAGGCACGTTATACCATAAACGTGTGTTAGTGACACTTCCTTCAAAACGTCTTGAGTCTATGTCGTGACTCAGGCAGTAATTTCACATACTACACCGGTAAATGATAGACACCAAGGTACAATGACTGCTTCGACATACAGTTTTGACAGTCACAAAAAACATCACTCAAAGATGACAGAAGAAAAAAATAAAAGCATTTTCAGAAACTAGAACTAAGGATTCCAGTGCAGAAATTCCGGCTTTCCAAAGGAAGGACAACTGTTTTTTCTCCGACAGGAAGTACATATTTTCCTCCACTTAAGACGTATACGACTTTACAACCACTCGTACTTACGACGGCTCGCTATTAAATAAAAAAATTTTACACACACAGAGGTATGTTTCAGGCACTCGTGAGAAATAAAGAAGTAGAAAACTAGACAACAGAAAAACAACAGACGTGAGTGACTTACCGAAGAATTGAAACCAAGACTTCCCGGAACAGCATCACCGCCTAGCTACGGAAGCGAATCACACTATTCTCCCTGCCAACTAGGCACATTTAGCCTATTATAATATACTTTCGACTTCCGGCGTTCTTGTAAATGTTATTTATTCATTACGTGTATTTATTACAGTACAGTACTGTACAGTAATTTTATTTGTACATTGTTTTATTTCGCCAACAATGAGCAAAAAATTGTTTTTTTTTTTTTAAATATAACAAAACAGACCTATGTATTTAAGCATCCAGGCATGATAACTATTAAAACATTCTTACGGTTCATATAGTACATAGTGATTTTCGACTTACACGACCACATCGACTTAACACGGTGTCGTCAGAACGGAACCTCGTCCGTAAGTCGAGTACAGACTGTAATGATGTTCTTGCGAAAATGTTCTGGTTACTGTATATGATAGGATACTCTGTACAGAGCGAAACAATAGGAGGCAATCTATCATCAGAAGCCGCCCCCCTCCCCCCGTCGGACAAGTGTTTCGACCTTAACATTCTTTACACTCTGAAAGGGAGGGGGGGGGGAGAGGGGCGCGGGTCCACTTAGATCATTACTCCCAAGAGTCCGCCTGCTGCTGGAATCGAACCCACGCTACCTTGGTTGCAACTATCAACTTCAATCCTGGTTTTATCCGTCTACCAGCTTTTTTTCGCCATTAATTTTAAACTTTGTATTCGTTCTGTCTTTCACATATTCATCTGTGACAAGGCACTGGTACTGTACATGGAAAAAAAAAAACTCTGATATTTACAGCACGAATAAGTCTATAAATGTGACAAAACGGGGCGGCCCCTATCGATCTTTGTTTCACGCTGGCAGTATCGGTACATTTGTGGTACTGATTTTCATTATGTGCTTTCAATTGTCGCACTTTTCTTTCTTTCTTCGTTATTTTTCTGCTAAGTAGCAGATATTTGAGTATTTTCGAATAGCTTGACACTCCCTGTAGGTGATAATAATCACATTTGCTTGACGCTACCCAGATTTGCTGAGATAATTACTCGCAGTCGCAAGGGAGTGGCACAGCTTGGCTAAGATTAGCACAAGATCTCGTGTACCGGCGGAAACTTATGACATAAGCGTTTCCTGTCTTACTTGTTATTACAAGAGTACTTTCTGGTAAAGTAATGATGGTTACATTTTGAACACGCTGTTGTATGAGTTTACCAATCTGTCTGTAAGTTTGTACACAAGGGCATCGGACATCTTATTACCATATATGGGAGAGTTGACCTCTGCCTTTCATTCAAAATTATCCGATGACTGAATATTTTGAAATTACCCCATAACCAGCCTGTTTGAATATGATTGGAGTTTTTTTTTTTTTATAGCTCATAACAAACGAAGGCGTGAGAAGGCAGGGAATATAATCTGATCATTTTCTCAAGCTATTTCACTTGAGAAATCGCTCGCCGAGACACCAGACTGATACAATGAAGAATTAGAATTCAGAATTCCTTCTTAAAATACCGGACATCTTTTATTGGAGTATTTATCAGGACTTACAATATAACCCAGAAAATCTCTAACATTTTAAATAAGGAAGCCGGGACTGAGGAAACTGAAGGACCACACACGAAGTCAGAGAGGGAACTTATTAAATTAACGACATCCCAGACGCGTGTAAGAGGCCGATTCAAGTCTCTTTTATTCATCTCTGCAACAGGTCTGTGAGTCAGGATTGGCGTAAGTTGTGATTTACATTTCATATTTTACTAATATGTGAACTAACATATATATATATATATATATACAAGGGGATTGACATAAGTCTTGGGCCTGACCATGAAGGGCATGTCACAGAGAGCTGACATTTTGTATAGTGTTTATTCCTTTTCAATATAGCCACCGTCTGAATTGACACACTTCTGCCTTCTCTGCTTGACCTTGAAAAGACCTTGGGAGTAGAACACCCTATTTTTCAAACTAAACCAGTCATCACATGCTAGTATAACCTCTTCATCGCTGTCAAAATGATTTCCTTTTAGCTGTTTTTTTAAGATTTGGGAATAGAAAAAAAGTCTGATGGAGCCAAATCTGGAGAATATGGTTGGTGTGGAAGAATTTCAATATTCAAATCGTTGGCTGCTAGCTGCACAAGCCGTGCTTTGTGAGAGGGCGCGTTGTCTTGAAGCAAAGGAAGATTTTGAGTGCGCGTTATCCCTCGTTTCCTGGTCACAACCTTTCTTAGTTTGGTGAGAAGATCTGCATAGTACTGTCCATTAACTGTGTTGCCACGAGGCAGATAATCTTTCAAAAGGACACCTTTGCCGTCCCAAAAAACAGTCAGCATCACTTTTCCTGCAGATTTATGCGCTCTCGGCTTGACAGGTGTTGGGGAGCCCGGGGTTTTCCATTGCATGCTGGCAATTTTGGATTCGAGATCATAATGGTGTACCCAAGTCTCATCTACTGTCACCATGGTCTCCAAAAAGTTTTTTGACTGACACTTTTTGAGCAACTGTTGACAGCAATTTACCCTCGTTTGCTTCTGTTCACGTGTCAGCAGTCGCGGAACCCAGCGTGCACACGCTTTTCTCATGTTCAGTCTGTTGTGTAAAATTATATAAACTGTTCTTTCATTTAGTTTTACTCTACTAGCTATCTCCACAATTGTCATTTTTCGATCCTGGTCAATGATTTTCTTCACTCTTGTTGCATTTTCATCGTTGCACTCTGAGGCTGGTCTACCAGATCTTGGCAGATCAGCAACATTTGAGCGGCCGCACTTAAACTGTTGACACCAGTTTTTTACCGAAGTATATGAAGGACAAGAATCATGAAACACTGGTTCCATCTCCCTGTGTATTTCTGTAGGTGTTTTTCTCTGAAACATCAGAAATTTTATCACAGCTCTGGCCTCCTTCTTTTCCATTGTTTTGTCAAATCTTTGGAGCAGCAGATCCGGTCAATAGGGTACATTGCGCCGTGCACCGTAGCGGGAAAACCCATTGAAGAAACAAACGCGTACTTCACACATTCAGTGCAAATATGATGAACTTTAAATGTGCCAAGTTTCATCTTCCTCCTGTGACTCCTTCATGGTCAGGCCCAAGACTTATGTCAATCCCCTTGTATAAATGCATGTATATAATACCATGTGAAGTTTAATATGTGAAACTCGCTATTGGATGTCAAAGTCATTTGAGGCTGGCAACCTCCGCGTATAGAATGATGATTCGTGAACCACCACTTCACGGGTTGGTGATTGCTTTATTGCTAGTTTCGTAAAGAGAAGTAAAAGCATAAAGTAGTTCCAGGTTCCCTATGGAGCAGGGAGGGAAATATGAAAGAAATGATGTACATTCTAATTATAATACTTACAATTGCAAAGCAGTGTAAATGTCCATTTAAACATATTCACTTTAAAATTAATGTAAGTTTTCAAGCTTAAACCAGTGTAAATGTCTATGTAAAAATATTCATTTTAAAGTAATGGAAGTTTCAATCTTTTCAATCAGTGTAAAACATTAATGAAAACATATTCAATTTGTATTGTGAACACTTTTCAATCAGTGGAGATGTATATGTACACAGACTCTATATGTATTATTAACCTTTTCATTTAAATATAAAGTAACTATGAAAGCTATTCTATTTAAATTTAAAGAAAGTTTTATCCCGAGGGATTAAATTTAATTGTCATCGAGGGTAAAGTCTGAGTAATTGGGATGGTGGTATGGAAAGATAGGAACCCATAACTATCGGGTGGAAACCGCCATACTCAGAAGAGTGTTTCATTCTATTCTTTTACCATAGTTATTGGTGGTACCAGCAGAACGTACTATCTCTGGAACAAGAAGGGAACAGTGGCCTAAGCTTTAAGACGAAGGACCCACGTGGTAGACTCTCCTTGACATTTCTGGGAAACGAGCTACCCCCGACAACCTTGATCAGGGACGAGCGTCAGTAGAGTGAAAAGAATCAACCCATAAGAAGGAGCAGAACCGTCATTGGCAGCTAAGTTCAAATCTATGCTGCCACTTGAACTTCTTGTAACATCTCACATTCCATAAAGACTGTGATGATAACTTTTCTTGATCCATAACTATTCAACTTATTTTCCAACTGTTGAAACCTAAAGTGATTATTAAATTTTGTTATTTGTAATGTTACAAATTTAACTTCGATTTAATCATTTTAAAGCTACTGCATGTTTGTCTCAGTCAAATTACTACACACACTCTAAACAGAGCTATACTAGAATAATAGAATTCCACTGAGTATATATATGTAGAAAGAACAACATAAAAACAGACCTTAAGATCCTTAGAAAGACGGAACAGTACAGACCACCGTTCCCCAACCAGTGTTCCGCGGAATCCTAGAGTTCCACAATTCATCATCAGGGGTTCCGCGAGTAATCGTGGAATAAGTAAATTAAAATGTTGAACTATCGCGAAAAAAAATTTAGAATGTCGTTCTCATTTATGATAATATTCAGTTATATTAGTCTATGGTCATTTCGTATTGTATCCATAGATAACATAGACGTATAATAATTTAGTTTGATGGGGCTGGTAATATTATCATGTAAAACTAACTGCCATAAAAACCATCGCTGCACGTGCATGTTTGGTGAAGGCTTCCTGGTGACGTGCTGATTCCATGGAAGTAAAATGAATTTTAGTCAGCTACCTTTCGGGTTTTCCCTGAGAATGCAGTGAAAGTACCTTTAAACCTGGGGGGCACTGCACTTTTAAGTGCCAGCGAGAGAAAGCTAGTCCGAAGTTTACCAACGTTAAAAACTCCACACCCCGTCCTCTCCCCCCACACCCACGTGGTAGGACTAACAAATGATTAACTAGGTTCTGGGGGTCGGAGTGGCTAAGAGGTATGGCGTCCGCCTCGAGCTCTAGAGGTACCGGGTTCAATTCCCAGTTGTGGGAACATAATTTATGGGAAAAAAAATTTCAGAACCGGTGGTCCTAATGATGTCATACTTCCCCCCCCGCCCCCCCCCCTCCCCCCGGTCGGTCTCCTGGGTAGTAAGATCGGATGCCTAGCCAGGGACTTAAGACGCATCAACAGTGAGGAATGCAGTTAGCGACCCATAGCTAGACTGCTTGCGTCAGGGTCAGCGAGCCAGAGCTGACCAAGACCCTACTCCGCCTCCAAGTGGTGGTCCTGGAAACAGGCTGCATCACTGCAGTCTGGCTGAGTGAGTAGGGATCGAAGAGGGAAGGCTAACCCGGTCCCCAAAATGCCGTGCTGAAGTCGGATGTGTCGGCCGAAAGGCGCAAATATCGCAGCTTCGCTGTAAACGGACACAACGCAACCAACGTCCTTTTCAGGATGAACGAAGAAGAAGAAGGATGCCTAGCATTCTTGGATATAGTTAGTTGCTTATTCTTTACAGGACGTGGCAATCAACCCCAGCTTTTATTGGCTGTTTTTGATTTTTCTAGGCAATTTTTTCATTCAATAGTTTGCCATTGCTTGGATATAAAGGCGAAAAAAATAGGAGGTCCAGTGTGCAAGTTGCGCACGTTAAAAATCCCACGGCAGGTGGAAATCGTAAAGAGTAGGCCGCTGCCCTGGCAAAACATTAGAAACTTACCTACCACAAACATATTTATAGAATGTGTGATTCCTATATACATGCATTGGGATACTAAGGGAGGAGATCGGAGCACTGATGTAGTCCGTGTGCAATGAAGACAGTCATTTAAAACCAAACTAACAAAGTCACTAGGAACTACCGGTAGACAAGATCGAACGGTTACCAACCCCTCCTTTAAAGCAATATAATACTTTCATAACATTATGCATATTACGTGTACTGTTAATCACTTCAGATTTCTTAGACCTCCTTCCCATGGATTTGTTCATTAAAATGTTTCAATTTCAACTATTTCAAGAGCTAAAGATGCGCTCTGAAACAGACGTCTTTCAAAATGTTAAAAAAAAAAAAGAACA
Source organism: Oreohelix idahoensis (assembly GCA_024509875.1). Classification (NCBI taxonomy): domain Eukaryota; kingdom Metazoa; phylum Mollusca; class Gastropoda; order Stylommatophora; family Oreohelicidae; genus Oreohelix; species Oreohelix idahoensis. The sequence goes on from JAMPIV010018315.1 coordinate 390,642, forward strand.
AGAAAGAAAGAAAAAGAAAAGTCAACAGCTAATAACGAAGCGCTGATAAGGAGATTGTACGATCATTTCATCATTATTAACAGAAAATATACTATTGTCTGACTATACCGTCACAAGTAACAACTTTCTGAGATTTTGTTAACGGTAAAACTACTTTTAAAATGGGGGAGAGAGTAGCCAAAAGCTTTGCCCGTTTGATGACAGTATGCCAAAGATGTCACAATGTGATAAAATCTAATTTAACGGTCCGCATCACATTGATTTTTAAAATGGTTCGTCGCTTTCAAATGCATATTAAATGTACTTAACATCACTTTCTGGCCAAATGTAGCATGAACTGTTGGACAGCACATAATCCGAACATTCACCAAACGTAAACATCTCAAAATCGATATTTGTAGCCAAAAGTGGTTTGGTGTTGTTCTCAAAATCACTTTTGCCAAATTACCGATCTGGCAGATCGCACCATACATATACATTCGCACTGTGAGTGCCAGTTTGTTCTAATCGCCTTCAGTATCTGGCATGGACTTACAAAGTATGTTAAATCTAGCTTCGTATGAATAGAAATTATTACAAACTTTGACTTATTGAACAGTGATCAGTTTATGGATGTTTTGGAATTATAAATACATGAATCTTCGCAGATTTCGTTGATATATATATTCTTTATGCAAAACTACATATATAGTGTGCAGATTCATAAGCCGCGATTATTGAATTGAATTCATAATTTAAAAAATTAGGATTAGTAAAACTGTGATAATGCTGATCTTGTAAAACCAAATAGTTTTATTCACTTTCGTTTATAGCGGATTTCCGGAATATTTTATTACACGCAATATTTTCAGCTGTTCTAAGTAAACAGTACCTTAATGTTATTGATTTCCTAAATGGACAGAAATTGAAGTACAGACTATAACTGTCATGATTTGTTGACATGGGCGATGTAGCAAAAACTCACAAAACTGATAGATAGACCAATAAGGGCCATACATTTGAAGCAGTTTTGTGTTAGATGTGCTCCGTTAAATGGGAAAGATAGGGTTCCGATAAGACCACACTGTTATCATCATCATCATCATCATCCTTAATTGCGCTTCTTATTCAACATGAAGCCACCACTACCGCAGCTGGTTTTCTTGTAGGAAGCCATCACCAAGCGCTCACACGCTCTTGTAGTGGTGGTTTTTGTGACAATTTGTTTTACATGACCAGGCTGCAAAGAAATAACAAACACATTGCAACAGATCAGGTAGAAGCAGTCAACAGTGAAGAAATACCGTGCTCTTAAAATTATGATTATGTTTAACTTAGTATTCAAATATCTGACTCATGGCTATTGCAATAATGTTAGAACATATCTACGTTTGACGGAGGGAACATGTTACGGAGGGAACATGTAACAAAGGGTTCTCACGTAACCTCACTACTAAAACTCAAACATAAATTATGGATATCCTGTATAGAAGGAAAGTGGCATGTCATGGTGATATCAAAACGTAAAATCTTAAAAGTACCGGTAAATTTAACACTGGGCAGCACATAATGCTGTACTTTCCGAATTAAAAGTCATTCTGCTACAATTAAACTCAATTATTATTTTCCCCCTCATTAATGTCTTGTGGGAGGAGAACTTCTGAAACAGTCTCAACTAAAACTGAGCAAGAATTATTCTTTAAATACATTTTTAAAAAACTTACTTTCATTTTAAATTTTGCGGAACAATTGTCTTTCTTTTATTTTATGGGGATATTATCATCATCATTTGCACACTTATGGGGATATTATCATCATCATTTGCACACTTATTCAAGAGTTGATCTGGAAAAAGTCGATACATAATTTTCCCATAACTCACAAACTGCATACGCTGCACAGCCATCTACTTTGCAACAGACAATCGTAGCTGATATGAAGACTACAGTTAAGGTGATGCGGAAGCCTAAAATAATCTACTGCTGTTGAATACCATCATCATCGTCATTCGTGCTAATTATGGATCCCGAGGGCCATCTCTGTAGCTGATCCCATGTAGGAAGCCTGCGCCAAGCCCTCACCACGTCCTCCTGAAGTGATAATTTTACATGATGAGGTTGCCTGTCCTAAGCACAACTTCATATTAGCCGCTTAGTACGACATGAAGAAGGAAGCTAGCCACCCCACCTCATAAAGCTGGACCTAGTACGGTGAAGTCATTAACATTTCACTCCCTACGGCAGTTTCTTGTACGGGATTACATTGTTTTTAATTGTCAGCATTATATGTTAATCTGCTGCCGTTACTTTATTATTATCTTCAGTTTCCGTTTCTTACACTGTTTCTTCAAATACAGCTTCTGAAACAGTCTCACAATGCAAGGTTTACATTCTTTTAAAATTAATTCACACACATACATATATATTTATTGTATTTCTGTTTCCAACCATTTCTGTGAACTATTTCTAAATACATCTTCTAAAACAGCCTCTGTTAATTGCGAATCAGAAATTAAAGTTAATTAGGAATAACGGCTATATTTGTTTAGTTTATTATATTTATGTATTTTCTTCTCTATAAACCTATTCTATCACCAATTCTGTTTTTATTATCTATTTGCGAACCCGAGCAAGGCCGGGTACAAAACAGGCCAGTATACTATAACTGGCGTGTTTTAACTCTATTGCTTAACTCTCCAACGTGTTTAATAAATTGTGCAGTTGTTGACTCCGTTTTATCGTTGAGTTCAGTTTATACTGGTGAAGTGGTAGCTTAAAACGCGAATGGTTAAAATGAACGAATGTCAACAATATTCTTCAAACGAACTTCAACAAGTAGTATTGAACTGGGTGAACTGGGCAAGTACTGGCAGTACAGAAGTCGGTGGTGACTGTACATAGATTTTATTCAACACAGCACATACGGAGTGGACAAGACTAACATCGTCACAGGCGCAGAAATCATACGTCAACATGTTGATAATTACTTTTAAAGTTCCTGAAGATTCTCTACTAATAAAGTCCTCTGACTCAAGTGACTGAGGATCACAAAACTGTTACCATATACTATTCCGCTCATTCAAGTCCATTGACCTTCCTTCAAGGACGTACATCATGGTAACGTATTCATACTCCAGGATAAAATTCTTCCATATCATACTTCATAATCCCAGACTTTCTCCATACATCCCGTTAGATATAGTATATAGTTTTCAAACAAAGTCATACATGATAATACGAACAGGTTAGAGATTCCAGTTGACTAACCTCTCCCATTCTATGCCACGCTTCTGGCATTGTAGTAACAGCATATTAAACATGTGAAGCATATAAATTCATTAACTTGATTTCTTGTAGGTATTCTCCCTCTACGAAAAGATTCAAAGGCTATCGACTCCGTGTGTCCAATTCTAGGAATGTCATCTACGATGAATTCCCGCTAGACCATTAATAGGAGCGGCCTGATACTTTAATGTACATAAATAAACATGCCATAAGAAATGGGGCGACACTTACTTTATACTTCCACTATTGACTTCGCCATGAAGATCAATAGATACGAATACAACTGATGGCTACTTCACATTTGCCAAAATCAAAGGATAACACAGCGGACATAAATATGGTCCGAGCTGCCCCATTCATGACGTCAGAAACTACTCAACTAGGTTACACGTGCGTCCAAAGCAACTCACACTGCATTGTGCACGTCAGTGCGTGAATCAATCGAACGCACAAATAATATAACTATATAAAACTGGTGCGTACATTTGGCAGGACCGAAGACTACCCCCGTAGGTAATAAATGTACGTAACAGCTCCCTTATCACCTCCCCTTAAAAAAAATTAATTCTATTAATTTTTTTCGAACTAATTACTCGAGAGAGGTGAGTCAAAACTACAACAAGATTTATGACATGCATAAAATTATATCATATTAAGAAAAGAATATTAAATGAAAACAATATAACTAAATGATAGTATGCATTAAAGCACACATCCACCATCGACCTACTTTGGAACGATGTGGTAATATTCGAAGTAAAAAGAAGTTGAAAATGAAAATGAAATAAACCATAAAAAAAAAGATGATAATAAAATTCAACCAAATTTTTTTTTTTAAAAGAAATTTGAAACATATGATTTCAAAAATGAAAATGAACAGCAACACTGATGATGATCAATGATAAAAGAATCAATAAAACAGAAAATTTTAAAATACAACATGCAAAATGAAACAAAGCATAATTAAACACTTTAAGAAGCAACGCACTTACTATTTCCTAACACTAGTAAGTTTGACTAGTTATCTAAAAGTGAGATATCATGTAGTGGGATACGTGAATACACGTATTGCGAAACACTAATAAAGTTAGTAGATGTGTGATTTATAATCAATCAAATTGATTAAATTGAATTATACTAATTAATAGTACTTAATTTATGAACAAATAACTAATTACTAATTTATTCTAAGTGATTTCAATTTCACTCATTGTTAATATTCTTTTAGAACTAGTTAAATCGACAAGAATATGTTCTCAATGTACCATGTCTGAAATACGTTTACGAACACGATATGTAGTGTAATCTGTTCCATAACAATAGTGAATGTCTATTTGTCACTCTTACCAATGTTTCCATACTAAAAAAAAATGTTACTTTAATATCACTGTTCCCGTTCTAACAAAACGTTACTTCACAAGAAATAATGTTATAATCCATACGTAAGTATATTCTGAAAGTTATATATATATACGAATACTGCAGAACTACACATAGTCTCCACAGATGTATAATCAGTGACCATGTACAAAGTTATTCATGTTTCTGTGAGGACGTTTCACCATCTGGAAGTGGTTTAATTTCGACATGTTCACTAGGGCATCTTGAAAGACAGTCTGCAAACACATTCTGTACTCCAGGAATAGCTCGTATCTCAAAATGGAACGGTTGAAGCGCAATAGCGTAACGCGCTGACTTTGATGACTTCACGTTCCCTGTGTTCAGTGCTGTAAGAGCTTTCTGGTCGGATTCCACCACAAAGTGTGATCCGAGGAGATAACGATCCAGTTTATTGATTGACCAGACAAGAGCGAGGAGCTCTTTATCTAGAACGGAATACTTCATCTCGCTCGTCGTAAGCTTTCTGGATACGTACATAACCGGAAATAAGGTGCCTCCGTATTCCTGCATCAAAACTGCCGCGATAGCGTAGGAAGAAGCATCACTGCGAAGAACAAAGGTGAGATCTTTGTTAGGCAACCTTAAAAAAGGCTTATTTGAAAAAAATTGTTTTATATAATCTAAAGCCGTTTGATGATCCTGCGACCACTTTATTACATTAGATGTGGCCTTTCTTCAGTAACGAAGAAAGAGGTGCAGTTATAGTAGACAAATGAGGGATGAATTTAGAATAGAACTGTATTAGTCCTAAGAGCGACCTCACTTGTTTTTTTGTCTTAGGTGCTGAGATGTTTAAAATTTTAGAGACGTTACTGTCTTCTGTATACATTAAACCGCGACCTATACGGTGACCAAGAAATGAGATGTCATGAAAACCGACAAAAGCCTTTGAAGGTTTCGCTGTTAAGTTATAATCCCGTAAGGTAGAAAGTAAAGATTTTAAACCCTGAATATGTTCATCCCAAGAGTCACTGAAAAGACAGATGTCATCTATATAAGTAATGACATCGGGACGATGAGACAATATGCGGCGCATCATGCGTACAAAGGTAGCTGGCGCATTCATTAGACCGAATGGCATAAAATTTCATTGAAAAAGACCCCGTGGCGTCGAGAAAGCGGTGAATGGCTTTGCTTTAGGGGTTAATGGCACTTGCCAATAACCCTTTGAAAGGTCAAATTTCGAAAAGAATGTGGCATGAGATAATTTCTCTAATAAGTCGTCTAAAAGAGGTAATGGTTCCGCATCGAATTTTGTAACTTTGTTTAATTTCCTGTAATCTACGCAAAGACGTATATTGTTGTCCTTCTTCCTAATGATTACCATAGAAGAAGAATATGGTGATGAAGATGGTTCAATTATATTTAATTGAAGCATCTCATCCAATTCCTTATCAACCTTATCACGAAAGTGTAAAGGAATAGGATATGGGCGAACTCGAATCGGTGTATCGTCAGTCAGAATAATGTCATGTTGGATGACTGACGTATGACCTGGGATGTCAGTGAGGACATCCTCATACGTGTGTAGAATATTAGAGACTTGCTGACGTTGATCATCAGTAAGAGTAGATGAGATAGTAACATCATTCCATTTCTCAGTGGAATGGAGTGGTACAACTGGTATTGGTAGTTGTACATCATCGAAAGAAGATTCCTCTTCTTGGATGACTGACAAACTAGAATAGTGTTGAATAGGAGGTGTAGGATCGTCAGTTGCTTGGAACACTGATTGTAGATAATCAGGACGTGAGTAATATTCCTTCAACATATTAATGTGGAAGGTTTTATGTTTACCATTAACATCAACGATGTAGTCGACATCGGATATTCTTGAGATGATCCTGAAAGGACCTCTCCAGGTAATTAAAAGACGATTATTATGCGCAGGGAGTAATACAAAAGCTTCATCACCAGGTATGAGCTGGCGAAGACGTCTATATTTGTTTGCAAATAGACGAGCTTTTTCTTTGGCTTGTTCGGATGATGCAGTAGCTAATCTACAAGCATCTATGATTCTCTTTCTCAGAGAGATCACATACTCATAAGAGGATTGAGTTTCCTCTTCAATATTCTCGTCAACCAATAAGTCGTGGATTAACGACATCGGACCGCGTGGTTGCATGCCGAAAACAAGTTGAAATGGAGAAAACCCCGTTGCTTGATTTTGTACTTCGCGATACGCAAAGAGACAAGCGGGTAGGACCCGATCCCAGTCTTGGGGATGGTCTTGAGTCATCTTACCCAACAACTGCTTGAGTGTCCTATTTAGACGCTCAATTAACCCATTTGACATCGGATGATAAATAGAACTTAGAGATCTGTCTATACCTAATGTCTTCATAACTTGAGACATGGATTCAGAAATGAACTGAACCCCATGATCCGACAAGATTTTCCGTGGAAAACCAATGCGTGAGAAGATTAACATCAATGCCTCTGCTACACTGGCAGATGAAGTGTTCTTGAGAGGGATGGCTTCAGGCCAGCGAGTGCACATATCAATGCACGTAAGAATATGCGTATGCCCTCTAGCAGATGGTAGCATAGGACCAATAATGTCTATAGCCATTTTATCAAATGGTCTAATCGGGATGTCCGCAGCTTGAATAGGAGCCGCATGAAATGGACCCCGTACCTTAACTTCTTGACATATCAAACAGGACCGACAATAGAGAGTGATGTCCTTATGGACGCCTGGCCAGTAGAATGCCGAAAGCACTCTGGATTTGGTACGCGAAAAACCCATATGGCCCGCACATTGCGAGTCATGCGCATGTCGTAATATACGAGATCTCATACAGGATGGGACTATAATCTGAGAACATAAGGATGAATCCTTTTCTCGTATTACTCTAACCAAAATCCCATTTTTAAGTATAAAATCATGTCTAGATTTTGCAAGTTTGTTGCTGGTATTATTTTTGTTCACATACTGAAAAAATTTTTTTTTTAATGAATCATCATTCTTTTGCAATGTTGCAAACAACTCCCGTGAAATAGGAGCATCATCATCACAAGTGGTATGAACTGTAGGTTCCATAGGTGTATCATGCGACATATTAGTAGCTTGCGCTCTAGTCACTACTGCATTTGCAGTTTGAATATGTCGCTCTTCCCATTCAGCAATTTGCTGTGGTGTACACTCTTTAATACCATGTATGCGACCAAGTATTAAATCACAAATTGGATTCGGAAGGAGACAAGCTTGAATCTTTCCTGTAAAAAATGGTGTATTAAGATCAATAATAGCAGTGGCAAATGTTTCAATTGTGCCACCAAACGTCACACATTTGACAACCCGGCCCGTGGCACAACTTGGGTTGATCAGCGAAGTCCGGACGCCGACTGTGCTGCAACCTGAGTCAAATAGGAGAGAGCATGAAATATTGTTGACAAATCCCTTGTTAAACTTAAGAGAGCCCTGTCCCTGGTGTACTGACGCAGCAGTGGCCGTACAGACTGCAGGTAGACTAGGTAAGGTATGTCCGCAACGCAGCGTCGTGATCGCCCTGGGCTGGAAAAGAGTAGAGCATTCTGAACAATCTTTGACTTGGGTACAATCAAGAGAACAACACATAGCATTATGAGTTTCAGCTCCTTTACCCTGTTCAATGTTAGCCTGTGTATCACTAAAAGCGACATTAGAATGTCTATTCGTATTACTCAACGATCTATCTCGTCGACGCGATCGATTTTGATTTTTGTCATTAAAATTGCCATAATTGTAGTTTCTGCTAGAGTTAAAATTTGGATGAGTCCGATAATTTGTATAATTATCGTTATGATGTTGGTAAAATGGTTTATTTCCAAAAAATTGTTTGTTTTGCGGACCCTGAGATCTTGATCTCCAGTTTTGTTTATTATAATGTCCTTGATTATTTTTAAAATTATTGTTACCAAAATCTCGCGATCTGTGAGCCTGGTTCCAAGAAACATTAAATGGAGCAGATTGTTGAAATTGCTTCCCTTTGTAAAAATTACCATTGTTAAAATTGTCATTATTTCCCTTATTGACATATCTGTCAGCACTAAAAGAACGATTGCGTGAAAAATTGTTTTGTTGTGCTGCAAAAGCAACAGGCAATTCATTCTTAATCTGTGCATTACTTAGATCCATGTTTGGGTGAGCAGTGCAAAAATTTTTAGCATGCTGTTCTAAGTCTTTCATAGATAAAGGTTTCCGTTCGTGTAAAAATGCGAGAAATGTAGGATTTACAGACGAAAGTACCTTATCGCGCATCAGTAAATCGAAGAGACCTTCATACGACTTTTCAATTTTGGATAATTCGATCCATCTTTCTAATGTTAGTCGTATTTGTGACAGAAAATCACTAAAAATTTCTGCTAGATTGAGGTAGTAATGTATGAAATCTTGATCGATATTGGTCTTCTGTCATTTGGAATTTTTGCAGAAGTGCCGCTCTAAGAGCATTATAGTCATTTTTCTCACCAATGCTGGTGGTATGATAAACTGCTAATGCGTCCCCTGTAAGTAATCTGGATAAATATGTACAGTATAGAGCTTTATCCACGTTATAAGACACACAAGTGGCCTCAAACCTATCCAGGAAGAATATCACGTCATCAGACGGGGGATTAAATTTTGGTAATTTAAGGTGAATTTCCTTAAAATTATCATGTCTGGATGAAGTTTGGCTTTCAAAAGTTCTCTGAGAATAGCTTCCTGAGTTAACCTAAGTCTCTCATATTCTGACTCTGCTAATTTCAGTTCATGCTGTCGTTTTCTTTCATTCTCTTCCATCTCAAGCTGAAGTCGTTTTGTGTTTTGTTCAGCTATTAATCTTCTTTCTTGCATTTCTTTTTGTTTAACTTCCATTTCTTTTTCAGCTATTAATCTTTTTTCTTCCATTTCCATTTTGTTTAACTTTTTAAGTCTATTATTTCAGCCTCCCTTTGCTTCTGTTCTGCCTCTCGCTGAAATCGTTTCTCTTCTAATTCAGCGGCTAATCTCATTTTTTTCTCCTCTTCCTCAGCTATAAATTTCCTCTTCTTTTCATCCTCCTCAGCAGTTAATCTCATTTTTTTCTCCTCTTCCTCAGCTATAAATTTCCTCTTCTTTTCTTTCTCCTCAGCCTCAATCCTTTTTTGATCTGCCTCAAATTTCAAATTTTCCAAACGTAAAGTTTCTAACCTTCTCTGATCAGCTTCTATTTCTTGAGCTTTCTTATATTCTGCAAGTGCAAATGCTTTTGCTTCCTCAGGAGCCATCTGAAGAGCTTTTGCTTGCTTAATGAAATAGTCTAAGGTAGCCATTATTCAATTTTATTATGTAATAATACTACTTAAAATTGTTACTACAACTAGTGGTTTTCGTTCCTGTTCTAGAACGGTAAAATCAATTTATATAATAGGCAATAATATTAATAATTAATAATGTAATTTATAACATGAAATGGTGTGAAAGCAATAACGTGACAGACAATAGCACAATACTGACACGACACGATAATCAAGACAAATGACTACAGTCGTAGAAATCAAATAAAATAAAATGTGGAACTAAAATAGAATGTCGTAAAAAATTACGATGACATCTACGATCAAATAATGCACAAGACAATTGACAACACAGTGTAAAAACATATGCTTTGTAAAAAAACTGAACGACAGTCAGGTAAGATGGACAATAATCACATACAAAATACATCATGAAAATAAGGTACAAGTAAAAATAACTACCAAAAACAACAATTAAAACTTGACGAAACAGCTAAAACAGTCAGGTGTCACAGACTACCAGACACAGTGGACCAAAGATCCTTCTATGCTCACGCATAGGAACATTCCACTGCGGGAAGTCTGCAAAATAATGTCCTACAGAACGTCTGACGAAGAGCCCGAATTGGCTTCGAGATGGATCTCGTTCGTCAGATCAACCTCCCTACCTCCCACGAAGAATACACAACATATAACACTTAACACGAAAAATATGAATGTGGACATATCACGGAAGGCACAACTAAGCGTAATAAAGTGTACAACGGAAACACGTTATACTCATCTCGCGTGCAGGTAAAAAATCAATGTGCCTCGTCTCCGTGGATGTACGTCTACAGATAAAATACTTCGTTCTGCTTCTCTAGATTACAGCTCGCACGCAATAATGATGAAGAGATGATCTCCAAGTAATCAGTCACTGTGAAACTTGACGTGGAGGTTGATTGAAGACCTTGACCTTGGTAAACGTAAGTTGAATCTGATTTCTCATCCCACTGGGTTCCAAGTTCGAGATGTTGGTGACTTGAAAGTTAAAATCTTCTTTTCACAGAAAAGTATTGAGTACGTTCTTTGGAAGTTAGTTATTTCCAGACCACACTGGCATACCAATTATTGTTGACTCCGTTTTATCGTTGAGTTCAGTTTATACTGGTGAAGTGGTAGCTTAAAACGCGAATGGTTAAAATGAACGAATGTCAACAATATTCTTCAAACGAACTTCAACAAGTAGTATTGAACTGGGTGAACTGGGCAAGTACTGGCAGTACAGAAGTCGGTGGTGACTGTACATAGATTTTATTCAACACAGCACATACGGAGTGGACAAGACTAACATCGTCACAGGCGCAGAAATCATACGTCAACATGTTGATAATTACTTTTAAAGTTCCTGAAGATTCTCTACTAATAAAGTCCTCTGACTCAAGTGACTGAGGATCACAAAACTGTTACCATATACTATTCCGCTCATTCAAGTCCATTGACCTTCCTTCAAGGACGTACATCATGGTAACGTATTCATACTCCAGGATAAAATTCTTCCATATCATACTTCATAATCCCAGACTTTCTCCATACATCCCGTTATATATAGTATATATTTTTCAAACAAAGTCATACATGATAATACGAACAGGTTAGAGATTCCAGTTGACTAACCTCTCCCATTCTATGCCACGCTTCTGGCATTGTAGTAACAGCATATTAAACATGTGAAGCATATAAATTCATTAACTTGATTTCTTGTAGGTATTCTCCCTCTACGAAAAGATTCAAAGGCTATCGACTCCGTGTGTCCAATTCTAGGAATGTCATCTACGATGAATTCCCGCTAGACCATTAATAGGAGCGGCCTGATACTTTAATGTACATAAATAAACATGCCATAAGAAATGGGGCGACACTTACTTTATACTTCCACTATTGACTTCGCCATGAAGATCAATAGATACGAATACAACTGATGGCTACTTCACATTTGCCAAAATCAAAGGATAACACAGCGGACATAAATATGGTCCGAGCTGCCCCATTCATGACGTCAGAAACTACTCAACTAGGTTACACGTGCGTCCAAAGCAACTCACACAGCATTGTGCACGTCAGTGCGTGAATCAATCGAACGCACAAATAATATAACTATATAAAACTGGTGCGTACATTTGGCAGGACCGAAGACTACCCCCGTAGGTAATAAATGTACGTAACAGCAGTACAAATAAGCAAGTAACAGCAACTATTAACATCACAGACAACATTTTAAAAAAGGTAGTCATATAGCAGATACTGCCGAAGCGAGAGACCAGTGCTTTAACCACTCAGTCAATCGGACGCTCGCAGAAAATATAACAGATAAATAAATGCACAGCAACTATGTGTTATACTGGTTAATTTATAATAATATAAAACGTTTACCGCACAATCACAGTGCTTACATTACTGTTATTCTTGTCCTAAAACTTGCAGTAATTTATGTTTTATCGTTATAAATCACCGAGTTCCCGGTGTTATTGCGAATTAAGCTTCCGGACCTCAGCTTTGGACGCTATCTAAAAGCCACCAGCCCAGGATATAACCAACCACTGCTGACATAAATACGCGTTATAATAAAATAAAAAAAAACATCCTATTCTGGCTCATATTTGTGCCGCACCCAAGATCTTCAGCTTCGTGCAGCTCGCAGGTAAAACCATACCGAAGGCAAATTATGACGAACAAACAAATCACAGAGTGCTGATGTATGCTAAAAATAATGTGTAGGAGGTGGAAACAGACTAAGTAGGGGGTTGCTAGGCTCGGGTAAAGTATGATGTGGGTTATTCCGCGGAAGTGTTACGGTAGCCACAAAGGAGGCTCGGGTCACCCTGAAAAGTCGCTGGCCAACAGCACATTGGCCGATGTCTGCCTGGTGTGCTGTGACACTAGGCAGAATACACCATATAATGGTATACAGAATTATATGTTGTTGCAAACTATTATGAAAGAATCTCACACGTACAATTTTACAAATAATAAGTCGAGTTATCATCATCCACAATCCATCACAAGAAGTTAGGGAGCGCTGTCTTATGCTTTCATCGGATTTTAAAATATTTGCCATACCCACGTATCTTAATATTGTAGTGTGCCGTGGAATTTTGAAAGGCACTTTAAGTGTGCCGCGAAGTGAAAAAGGTTGTGGAGCACTGCACTAGGTGACAAGATTAGCAGATCACCAGGTCCACTTAACAAACATGTCAACAACACCAAGGTTAAACAGGTTCCAGAATTCAAATATACAGGAAGCATATTTACAGAAAATGGAAGACTTGATAGAGAAACTGAAACAAGATGTCAAACAAAAGCCAGCGTAGTGACTTCATGTCACCACGTCTCAAACATCCGAATATCAGTATGGAAACTAAAATACAGCTTATAAAAAGTATATTCTAACCAATTCTTTGCTATGATAAACAGTACCTTCTTACCAACTATTTGCTATGATAAACAGTACCTTCTTACCAACTATTTGCTATGATAAACAGTACCTTCTTACCAACTATTTGCTACGATAAACAGAACCTTCTTACCAACTATTTGCTATGATAAACAGTACCTTCTTACCAACTATTTGCTATGATAAACAGTACCTTCTTGCCAACTATTTGCTATGATAAACAGTACCTTCTTGCCAACTATTTGCTATGATAAACAATACCTTCTTGCCAACTATTTGCTATGATAAACAGTACCTTTTTACCAACTATTTGCTATGATAAACAGTACCTTCTTACCAACTATTTGCTATGATAAACAGTACCTTCTTACCAACTATTTGCTATTGTAGTGGGTTTGATGGTATTGTATGATGGTGATATTACTACGTGTGATGCATGAGGTCAGCTGTGAAGGCTCCTGAGATAAAATGTAGCTGTGAATTGTCAGAAGGCCCTTCTTGCTACCACTACGACCTCACACCTATCTTTTTTTACTAAATGAATGTGGCTACGTTAAAGGTCTAGGGTAATGATATGTAATGTGTTGTGGTAGTTTTCAGACACACACACAGATATTTACTAAGTCTAATAATATTAATAAAATGTTATAATACACGGAACTAACTCAGTTGTGTAAAATTTTGATAGTAATTTTCTTACATTTATTTGTTCTGGACCAAGGTTTTATTTTGGCCAGAACATATGAAAGGCTTTAGAAATTATGAAAAAATGCATGAATATTACATAATAAATGCAAGGTGTGTACATATATGTTACTAGACTAGTTAATTTTATTATTGGTTATAGTAGTAATCTATTGTGGGAGAACTTTTACTGGATGTGCTGTTGGGGTGGCCTCATCACTCCCTGTCTATGGAGATTACACATTGTCCAGTTAATTGATGGAATTTTTATGGGTGTGTTTCTAATTAAGTTGAGTTGGTGAACTCTCAGCAGACCAGGCGCTCACTTAACTTGAAGGTGTAGCTCTGGTGCTGAGATCTGGTGGCCCCACCTCTCCGTGCTTGGGGGCAATATCAGAAATCTGGTGGCCCCACCTCTCCGTGCTTGGGGGCAATATCAGAAATATGGTGGCCCCACCTCTCCGTGCTTGGGGGCAATATCAGAAATATGGTGGCCCCACCTCTCCGTGCTTGGGGGCTATATTAGGCTGCTCTGACCCAATGTCACTGCACGGGTCCACTCTGGTAAAATTCAACGACTCATTTGACACCGCATTGGTGCCAACTGAAACTCACAGCTCTGCAATCAAAGTATTAATCATGTGTCAAAATTCCATCCTCTAACAATTGCTGGACACAACACTGCACAACAACAACACCACATAGACGAGTCAGATCTCTCTGACCAAACAACACATCTTACCAAGTTGGTTTCACATAGGATAAGTTCTCCCAGACTACAGATTCTGAAATATGTTCATTAGTTTCCTGCCATAAAATAGGATAGGTGATATGTTTCACTGATCTCAACACTTGATCTGTCCTTCCTAATCCTTGCTGGAGTTTATGTATTTTATTGTCTCTAGACCCTGAACTGGGGCGGGGGGTCTAGAGCGAACCCTTACTTGTTGTAAGGAACAGATTATGCTATTGCAGTATCAAATCACTCGAAACCTTAAACAAATATTAAAATGTACAAAGAGATAATTTCAGTCTTACCAGAAATATGAATATAGTACACAGTTAAATAAATGCTAGCAAAACTCAGCTGAGCTGCTGGCCTTATGATGGCGTCCCTCTAAATACTTCAATAGCTTCTGGGAATTTACACCACTTGATAATTCACTGTGTCTACAAGGACAGCTAATACTGAATGGCACAAAATGCGCGTCTGAGCGCCGATAATATCTTCATCTATGGCCAATCGCTGCCTTTTCTTTTTTTAAATTCAAATATCCTACCATAAAGTCATTTCAGTCAGACCTCAGTCAAGTATGCCTTATTGTCTGTTGGTCCGTCCGTCTCTACTTGCGTTTCACAAAAAAAACACACTTGTTTTTTGAACCAACCCTGCTTTCCCCTACACAATTCTGCCTTTTAAAGTTATTTTTAGCCACAATTCACCATCCCACCCCGTCTCTTCATTCCACTAGATTTTAGCACTTGCGGCTTTCAAGGCCACAACTTTTTGAAAATTAGTGACATGTTTTATCCCACTGCAGACGTTCGCTGATATGAACAACACAGTCTTTTGTCAATATCTTTCGTATTATCTGTCCGTCTGTATAAATGAAAGCATATTATTTCACTGCTCAAGATAGGCCATCCGGCCAGCTAGGTTTTATATTCCTAACATTATTATTAAGAAAAGTGACTTTTCAAATATTTTTCTAGAATTTTCTGGAACGCGCTCATCACTGCATTCAAATAAACGGGCTAAGTTATAGCAAAAGCGTCCAATAAATGACTGGGGCGTATAATATCCAAGGTCCCTTTTGTCGATTTCTTTACTTTATGTCAACTTGGGGACGTGACTTTTTCCTCCTTTCCCCACCAATTTGCGTCCTTTTGCCTCGCTAGTTTCAAGCACGCGTTCAGTCAGATTTTTCCTTTTGATCGTTTTGCCTTCAAGTCCAACAATTTAATTTCCATGGCGGGTGATGACCCGCGGCGTGGGCGATCATGTATTCTAGCAGCTTACGCATAAGTTTTTATCCCTACGTTGTATCATTGGAGATATTTTAACGTTGTATCATTGTTAATTTTGTGACAGCTATGATAAACAGAACCTTCTTACTGTCGTGTATGATTTATCAGATAGGTAATAGATGTTTATAGCCCTGTCTGAGCAGAGGTGATAGTGATGACAATGTGAAAGTAAGGGGTAATAAATAGTTTTATCATGAGGTGATCGTGTAAGAGTAAGGACAGTCTCTGGATAGAATAATTTATCTAATCCAGCCTATCTGGACGACGATATTTAAATCAGACGCACTTTCTCTCCTTGTACGAAAATACAAGTTACACTGCACTCACATGCACACAATTCTGTGACAAATACGCACGAACGTGAAAACAAACTATGAATAACATATAGTGGATAAGGGTTGACCGACACAATAACTAAAGGTTTAATAAAGTTTATTATAAATAGAAAATCACAACATAAATCATATGCATCAAGAGATCATGGTTTACAGACAAAAATTAAAATTAATCAAATAGGTTCTCCCCTCTGGTAAAGGAAAAGAAATTACGATCCCAACAGAGGTTAATTAACCCAAAAGATCAAAGGTTAACAATAAGTTATGAAATAGTATGGGAAAAGAATAGGTTCCTAATGTAAACATAATCAGATTATTGAGATAAAAAAAAGAAAGAAGAAACCATATAAGTATATGATGTTAACCACAAGACATAAGTTTCTTTCTCTGTTCATTCAATTCACATACATGCAATGGCCACTTTCAGATACACTTACCCCAGTAGTTGTCGCAGGCATTCGCAGGAAATACACTAATAAGTAATATATATATTTAGTGTCAAATTTAAGTTTGCCAAATTGTCGTGTGGTGAGTCACTGGGGCAACTACTACAGTAGTTTTTGTCAGGAATAGTCTATGAGATATTAGATATAAGGTCTCTAGAAATTGGCTCGTTAGGAAAGAATAAAGACCTATTCGAGATAGGGACACGAAGACAGGAATGCGAATGCTTTCCACTAGACAGTGTTTTCTAATTAATTATGGAAAGAGTTCTGTTTCCCCACGACCTTAGCTTCTGCCCTTAGATCCCGTAAAGAAAAAGCCCCCAACCTCATCTGAGTAGAGAAAGGTTCCTATAGGTGAATATGTAACACCGACAGCACGAGTGATACATTAACAATCCAGATAATGATCAAACGATCGTTGGGTTTATTAATGAAATATCCACACATATAGGGTTAGTAATGGTTAGAACGTGATGATGGTGAAAGACGATTCACACAAAACACACAGATGAGATAATAAAATTGCAGTTAATTAAGTAATAGTTAGTCTAAGAGATAATCCCTCGAAATGCCAACCTATTTTGCAATTATCGCAATTGTATGGCAGGGATGAAAATGTGATTTATCACACTTCTAAGTCCGGGTTCACTAATCCCGGACGAGCCCCCAATTGTCGTGTGGTGAGTACTGGGGCAACTACAACAGTAGTTTTTGCCAGGAATAGTCTATGAGATATTAGATATAAGGTCTCTAGAAATTGGCTCGTTAAGAAAGAATAAAGACCTATTCGAGATAGGGACACTCGAAAGATCATTATTATCTGAAGTCAAGCAAAAGAGCTCAAAAGAGGAATCGCATATTTATACCACGTGCAACACACTCTTAAGCGCATTTTATGAAGCAGACTCGAAAGTATATGAATCACGACAACATACGCAAGATTATGAGTCTACATATCACTAACATTTCGTGAAGATATCCAGTCTGACCAGTACCCTCGGGAGATTAGACAACAGACCTTTTGTTCATATGACAGCTATTAACTGTTGATCAACACTACAGAGATATACTCAAACAGTGAAGGAATATACATAGATATCTCATCAGCGTTCTCCGTACGACAACAGTATTCATCAGAACGTCCTCAGCTTAGAGATACCCCACTCGACATAACGTATAACAACTTGGGACATTTTATGCATACATGTGAATCCTCATATCTAGGAGAAGCATTTAGAGACACATGGACTGTGTAGAGTACTCACCATTTTGGTAACACGTATCATATCACATCATCATTTCACTTTGCACCAGTTCATTCTTAATTAACTATTACTTAATTAACTGTAATTTTATCTCATCTGTGTGTTTTGTGTGAATCGTCTTTCACCATCATCACGTTCTAACCATTACTAACCCTATATGTGTGGATATTTCATTAATAAACCCAACGATCGGTTGATCATTATCAAGAGTTTGTTAATGTATCACTCGTGCTGTCGGTGTTACATATTCACCTATAGGAACCTTTCTCTACTCAGATGAGGTTGGGGGCTTTTTCTTTACGGGATCTAAGGGCAGAAGCTAAGGTCGTGGGGAAACAGAACTCTTTCCATAATTAATTAGAAAACACTGTCTAGTGGAAAGCATTCGCATTCCTGTCTTCTTGTCCCTATCTCGAATAGGTCTTTATTCTTTCCTAACGAGCCAATTTCTAGAGACCTTATATCTAATATCTCATAGACTATTCCTGGCAAAAACTACTGTTGTAGTTGCCCCAGTACTCACCACACGACACAAATCCAGCCCCACTCTCCGTAGTTGCTGACTGCAAATTTCATAGGAGTCGCTAGAGTCGGTGTTAAATTTGTACTGGATACAATAAGTTATCTATGCCTTCAGTTGGTTGGAGTAAGGTTCATGCGGGGTGATCGCCGATGTAGAATAAATAGAACATATACAGTTCCTAGGTGGTTTAGCCTCAGGTGGCTGAAACGCTAGGTTTAAGTTACACAAATGTTGCTGACAATATACTGCCACACTTGGCTGATGAGATATACGAGGTGTGTTCAAATGAAACCCGTCCCAGTGTCTTTATAACAGATATATGTAAGGTACATCAGCAGTAGTAGTAGAATTAAATACAGCAATTGTTATGAAGCAAGTACTCACTGGGGTTCTTTAGAAATAGTCACCATAGGCATTCAGACACGCATCCCACTGCTTGGGTAGACGGCGGATGCCGTCCGAGAAAAATGACTGGTTGCTTATTGAACCATTTGGTCACCGAGGCCCTGACGTCTGCATCGGAGTCGAATCGTTGTCCCTTTAGAGATTTTAAAGGGTCCGAACAAATGAAAGTCACATGGTGACAGACCGGGGCTGTAGGCTGGGTGTGGCAGAACTTCCCACCTTTTCCTTGTTAACGCTTCCTGCACAATGTTCGCAACATGTGGACGAGTATTGTCGTGCAACAGAATCACACCACGCGAAAGCATGCCGGGTCGTTTATTCTTAATGGCTGTATGCAGGTTGTCTAGTGTGTCTTTGTAGCGGATGGCATTGATGTTCACGCCAGGCTCTTTAAAGTCTACCAATAGAAGCCCTTCATGGTCAAAAAATGCGTGCAGCATAACCTTACCGGCGGAAATCTGTGACTTGAATTTTTTGGGTTTTGGTGATCCGGGATGTTTCCATTCGATGCTCGTTGTTTTGCTGCACGGCTCAAAGTGGTGGCTCCACGACTCATCGCCTGCCACTATGTGCAACAGAAATGCATCACCCTCCTCTTCGTAACGCAGCAGGTGGTTCAAACTCCACCCCGTGCGTTCTTCCTTATGGTGATCGGTCAGCATCCTTGGGCGGATTCCATATCACACCGGCCATTATTTTAACGGTCTGCAGCACAACCAATGAATACTAGGAGAATGAACACTTACATACTTGTACATTCATATGTGCTTATTACGTCAGATGTGACGTCATCATGCTCCTCCTACAAATGTTCATTTGGTACAGCACGGTCGGGTTTCATTTGAACACGCCTCGTATATATAAGTAAATCTGGTAATAGTTCTGGCCCAGTTAATATTATAATTCAATGGTTCTATTCTGGTTTCTCTCAGGAAAATGAGGAAAATTGGACCACACAGGTCACAGCAAGAAGCTCATCAATATTAAATATTTTTGGATGCTTATAATATAAGTTTGTATGATCATAAGTTCATATGGCCATAAGAAAATAAGCCGACAGTACTCAGGTTTGATCAGCCTATATTTTAGGAAAAGAACATATAAACATTTAACCAAATCATCAATATCATATCTAACATGTTTTAAAAATAGGACCTCTACACCACTCTGTTATAAATTAGATTTAAAACACACGTGTCTAGCTTATCCTATCATTCTGTTAACATGTGATATGAACACTAGTCATTTAAAAAAATTACATAAAATGGCCAGAAGTAAATAATATATGCCGTCAATAGACAGTTATTTAATGTATGTACTAGTCAATTTAAAACATCTCTTACTGGAAAAATAGCGAGTAATTAAATTTACTTTACGGCTGGAAAGTTAGCTATAAGTTATTTAATTAGCACAGAAAATCTCAGTGAAATATATATTGAAAACTATAAACACACTAAATCACTTTAAATCTAGTATATAAATTACCGCAATCAGAAAAATGAAGCACTCCACGGAATCTATTAATTTTCACTCTGTACGAGAAATCTTAAGATAACGAGCTAGTGAATTCAGATAGATTTCTGGCAACTGATCATGGCTATCGGAGAGACATGGTATATATTGATATGTTCCGTACTATCGTTCTTTAATGCGAAAGTCACACCACTGCCAGACCCGAGCCAATTCGCCGTTCGATTTCTTGAATCAAAGGTAATTTTACCACCTCTTGACTTTCATCACTCCGCCTTGCCGAAAATCAGCTGCCTTGCCGAAAGTTTTACAATCCAAGGTCCGTCTCACTGAATATCGTGTGTTCCCATGATCAAAGAATCTATTACGCCATGCTCCGCGCTTCGCTCTCTGTTTCACATAGGGCTTGATTGCCAGATGGCCTCCGTGTTAATTAAACTGGTGAATCCTTCGTTCATGTAGCAAAAGTATACTCTAGATATGGGGGGAGGGGGGGGGGGGGCAAAAGTGGATGATTACTGCAGCACTATTTTCATCTGTGACACTTACCAACTATGTGCTATGATAAACAGTACCTTCTTACCAACTATTTGCTATGATAAACAGTACCTTCTTACCAACTATTTGCTATGATAAACAGTACCTTCTTACCAACTATTTGCTATGATAAACAGTACCTTCTTACCAACTATTTGCTGACAGTGTCAAATAGTCCCTGTCCAAAGCAAAGGAGAGAATAATCAAATCCTGAGATTACATGCTTACGAAAATCCACTAATGTTACCAGGAGAGACTTAATGGCATCAGGAAAACAGTAGGAACTACATTGTTATGAGTAAAATCATAACATATTTCTCGATATCGACAAGGCTTGTTTACAGGCCAGCTTGTTGATAGTACGTTTCCTGGGTTACTCCCGGAAGTACGTCATTGTCTTTTGGACAAATATTGCAGAAGATTTGGCCGGCTTCACTTAGCAGAAGTGAGCGATACTTCGAGGCCTTTCTTATGTGTTCCTGAGTGTGAACGGACGCATACTCGTCCAGCTCCTATATGTGTGCTCTTACTACAGAGTTATAAAGATTTACTACAGCTAGATCGTCCATCTGCTTCATGGAGTCTATGCTGGATTGATATATTAGAACAATTGAATGCTGTATGTCGAGGAAAGGGAGTGGAAATATTAAATAAAGTATGCAGCAACATGTCGAAGACATCTTGTCCATAGTCGACTGAATAGCGACGTTTCAAGACTGGCTAGGTCATGCCATTGTCGTACATGAATATTGGATACATGTTAATTGGAGCTTGTTCAAGTAAATAAATTGATATTCGTCTTCACGTCCAAACCGGCTTGAAGACTTCTTTACTGTTGAAGACTAAACAGGTATTTTTAAAGTCTACATAAAAACTGTTACCGGCATGATGGAATGCCGTGTTGAGTTCACACAAGTAAATGAATTATTATGGGAGGGACCTCTCCGAAGTTGAATACCCTAGACAAGATAACAAAAGGATAACTACCCATAACAGTTGGGGGCCACAAGCCGAAGGATCGTCGATCCACAGCCTGAAGAAAAAGCGATTTTACAGAAATAATTACAGACGTTGCCCGCAGTTCGTGCCTTGTTCCAGTTTTCAAAGATGGCGCACGTTGTCGTATGCTAGCCTGTGAAAGGTTTTGCGTCAAATTTTGCAGTGCAGTCCTTCTTTGTTCCATCAATAAAGGAACATATTTGAAGCATATCGTATATACTTGCATTCTGCTTCGATTGAAGTTTCGAGTTTCCTGCTGAAGATGGCGTGTTTCAAGACGACGACAGACCAAACTGGAGTCCTGATCGTGTCAGTTGTTTCAGTGTGCTAGACCTAACGTTCGGTCTACGTTTCCAGTTCTCATCAGTGCTGCAAGAAACAGACGGTGGAACTAGGAGGATTTTGAGATCCTACGACACCGGCTCACAGCAACCAATGGTGACACACTTGGGTCAAAAACGCACACTTCAGCTCTCTACAGTTGTGGTGAAAAATTCTAATACCCATATATAAATTAGAACATAAATGTAAAGTAGAAAGCAAATATAAGAAAGAAAGAAGAATGGAGCAAGACCAGTGCGTTCCCAATAGCGCAAAAGCCTGAGATTAATAACGCAGTCATGGCGCAACACAAGATCTCTGCTTTTCCTACGGCATTCTACAAATAAATGTATCGCCACACCCCCTGTATAAAACGTGTACTGTATTTTCATAATGACCTAGATACAAATACTAACATTAATTTTTTTTTTCGTACGCCCGCTAATACTCGAGGCGAAATCTCAGGTTATTGTTAATGTCTAACCTGACATTGATTTTACGTGAGTATCCCTTTTCTTGTACAGAGACAGGTGTCCCTCGCCATTCAGGCAGATACTCGCCGATTTCGGAGGTACCCATTAGAGCTGGGTCGGCTCAGGAGCCGCCAATCCCTGGTCGACGACACTCCTTCAAATGTTCTCGCCAGGTCTCGAGTTAATCCAGTCCGATTCCCGGTCGACGAAAAATCCTCAAATGCCGTCGCCCGGATTTGATCCTGAATCACCCGGTCGCCAGAGCGGTGTTGTAACCACTACGCTAGCGCGGCTCCCCTACTAACATTAATGTAATTATACGCACAAGGTTAACCTAGAAAGACAGACGGTTAAGCAGAGACGAGAAAGGATAGACGGAGCGAAGCAATAGTACTATGTCGTCTCGCGATTCAAAAGTGAACGCCAATCACATGCGAAACGCGTGAGGGCGATTTCAAATAAACAGTGATGAAAAACACTACCGATACAACATTAGGTTTCGAAAACAGGTTTAATTCTTATTAGGAAACATGACACTCTACTGTTTTACGTCTGAGCTCCTGATTTTATACTGATAGTACAGTTAAAAAGATGCGGACAGATAGTAGTTAAAAATAAACTAAGCAGAGACGAGAAAGGATAGACGGAGCGAAGCAATAGTACTACGTCGTCTCGCGATTCAAAAGTGAACGCCAATCACATGCGAAACGCGTGAGGGCGATTTCAAATAAACAGTGATGAAAAACACTACCGATACGACATTAGGTTTCGAAAACAGGTTTAATTCTTATTAATTCTTATTAGGAAACATGACACTCTACTGTTTTACGTCTGAGCTCCTGATTTTATACTGATAGTACAGTTAAAAAGATGCGGACAGATAGTAGTTAAAAATAAACTAAGATCGAAAAAAAGACAGTATTTTTAAATAAGCCATTTAGTCTCATGATAATTGTATATTCGGGTTTCTGAAGACTTGTGGACAAAGAATATGTAATTGGTTGTTTAAATAGTCCATTAGATAATGAAATATTGGTAATAAAACATACCGAGAACAGAGATACTGTCATGTCGAGTCATATCTGCTTGGATGGAATGGCATGATTTTTTTTGAAAACACATAGGTGAAAGACGGCTAAAATAATACGAAGTAGGGGATTGGCTGGATTTTGAAGGAAGCCGAGGTATGATTGGCTAACTTAGATATACGAATCTAGTTGTTGATAGTAACACATAGTAGTGTGAGAGATTTTTTTAAAAAGTTAATTCAAAAATAAAGATAGGCTTAGTCCGATTGGCCAAGGCATGTGACCTTAACAAAAGAGTACGCTACTCGTTGCCATTTTTAAAAAATATTCATAAGAGCAGGAAGCAGTGACAGACTTGTGCTGTGTTTTATAAGATATAACTACAGAAATCAGTCTGGGACAGTGGGCAAATCTAAATGTGTGCCATATTCAAATGCCTTATTCATCATAACCTGTGTAGATTTCCTTTACATGTGGGGTTCCTGCTGGTACTTGTATGATGCTGATACTGAATGATAGAGCAATTCAGCACTAGATCAAGGAGTCTCTGACACCTGCTGTTATAAAAGAGGCTTAAGACCAGAGGATTTTGAAGCGTTTGGCCAAACTGACTGCAATTGCTGCGATTCCAGGGCTCAGATAAGTGATATCTGGCCTGGAACCACTTATTACTATTCCTGAAAGATCTCATGTATTGAATAAAACATTCCTCCAAAAAGAATAACAGAGACCATATTATTAAAACTAAAGAACATTGGGATGATGATAATTCCCGACATGCTTCATAATACAGTAGAACTCCATTTATCCGAACCCCAATTATCCGAACATCCAATTATCCGAACACTTTTTCCAGAAAAAAAAAATCAATCGCCACCAGTCACGTTAGACTACATTTCTGAATCTTTTCATGCGGCAAGCTTCAAATGTGTGCGAAATGTGTGGGTTGGGGTAATGGTCGGTCGCTTACGTACAGGAAGTCAGTTAGATCATAAAGTCAGTTAATATCTGGTTTACCACTCCATAGTACGTGTGCGTTCTAGGCAGAACACTGGCTAAACAGACAGTTCAACTTAAAATAATTGTGTCCTGCTACTACAGCAGAATAATTTTGGTGTACAAGTATTTCTCTGTGCGATATGGCATCTTCCAGTAGGCCTAAAGCATATAAAAGGAACCGCAATGTTTTGTCAATTGAAATGAAAACAGAAATTATCAAGAGACTAGGAAAAGATGAAACTGTGTCTTCACTTGCGAGGATTTTCAATGTTGGGAAAGCTACCGTCTCTGACATCAGAAGTAACAAGGATAAAATTATGAGTTTTGCATCGAAATTGGATAGTGAAAATGGGTCGAAGAAACGTAAAACCATGAGAAATGCGAAATATTTGAAATTGGAAGAGGCTTTGTATATATGGTGTCTGCAAAGAAGAAGCAAATCGGAACCTATCTCTGGCTCTCTATTGTGTGAAAAGTCACTTCAGTTCAACGGTCAACTTGACGGTCCTCCTGACTTTAAGGCTAGCCAGGGATGGTTAAGAAACTTTAAATCTCGTCATAGCATACGAGAACTGGAGATTCAAGGGGAATCTTTATCTAGCGATGCAACTGCCGCTGAAAATTTTAAAGAAACATTCTTGGCTTTTTTGGAAGAAGAAGGTTATTCACTCGATGATGTGTATAATGCCGATAAGACTGGCTTATACTGGAAATCATTGCCTCAAAAATCACTTGCATCTCAGCGCAAAGCAGCTGCCCCTGGGTTTAAAAAGTGCAAAGAGAGAGTAACAATTTTGGTAGCCGCGAATGCCAGTGGAAGTCATCGTTTACCGGTGCTAATGATCGGCAAATCCAAAAAAACCACGTTGTTTAAAGAATGTGACATGTCTCCCATTGTGCTACAAAGCACAGAAGAGTGCTTGGATGAATAGTGAAATATTTCTTGATTGGTATACAAATCAGTTCATCCCAAATGTGAAGAGGTTGAGAGAACAAGAAAAGAAAACTGGAAAAGTAATTCTTCTACTGGACAATGCACCATCTCATCCAGAGAAGGATACATTGAATGCAGTTGATGCAAATTTTAAAGTAATTTTTCTGCCTCCCAATGTAACAGCACTGATTCAACCAATGGATCAGGGTGTTATAGCAAAGCTTAAAAAGATGTACAAGAAGGAAGTCCTGCGTCGATTATTGTTGGCTGAAGATGAAGAAAGTGTGGTGGCGTTTTCTAAAAAGCTTAATCTCAAAGACTGCTGCTATATGTTAGCTGATGCTTGGACCACCCTGTCACAAGATAATCTCAACAAGGCTTGGAATAGATTGCTTGGGAAAAAAAGAGGAAATGAAACTACTGCAGTGGCCACAAATGATGATTGTATAAATGAAGTTGTGGAACTGTTTCAATGCCCGGATTTTGGGACTTTGACAAAGATGATGCACACATATGGCTAGAAGATGATAATGATTCTGGTTTTCAGTTTTTGAATGACGAAGAAATTTTGTCTTTTGTGCAAGAAGAAAACCAAATACATGTAGTGACCGATGATGAAGACTCCTCAGAAGTACATGATGTACTTGTAGATTATGAAGAAAACCCAAAACGTCGACCAAGTCCTGAAGAGGCCTTTATAGCACTAGAATCCGCGATGGCTTGGTACGAGCAAGAAGATGACAGCTGTCCTACACAGCTTCTGCTGTTGAAGAGAATGCGGGACTTAGCAGCCAAAAGGAGACTATCCAGTTTGGTGCAAAAGAGGATTCCTCATTATTTTAAATAGTGGGCTACATCTGTGCAAGTACATGTATACGTAAGTTGCGCCTGGTTTTGAATCGTTTGTAATGTTATTTTGAAAACATTTCTCTTTCTTAAAAAAAAAAAAAATTAATACAAGTAGTACATGCACTGCAGTGTAATGAAAGATTTTGGTGATACAGTGATCTAATACAGTGTGGGTATTATTATTACAGTACAAGTAAATATGTTTTATAGTGTATTTTCCTTGTGATGGTTAATTATTTTTAGAAATATGTGTACATGTACTCGATACATTATGTAATCCAATTATCCCAATATTTGATTATCCGAACGATGCTCAGTCCCATGGGGTTCGGATAAATGGAGTTCTACTGTACCAGTAATTAGATATATTAAAGAATATCCATTTGAAAATTGTACCCATGTACTATAGACATACTGTCTATTGCATGTAAATATTTTAATATATATTTGTAATTATATTATGCAATCAAATTGATTATCATTGATTAAAGTCCTGACCAAAACAATATTTAGGCTCAGGACCAATAAAGTTTAACAGAAAATTTTTCATTATAAAATTTAACAGCTGGAGTTAGTGGAGTTTATCTTAGGATTTAATATTTGTTTGTATATGTTTTGTATTGAGATTATTCCACAACACTATTACAATACCGTAGACACTTTTAACGAAGCTATTATTCACATTGATCAAGAATAAGTCTGATTGAGATCGAAATG
The DNA here is from genome assembly GCA_024509875.1 of Oreohelix idahoensis. Lineage (NCBI taxonomy): Eukaryota > Metazoa > Mollusca > Gastropoda > Stylommatophora > Oreohelicidae > Oreohelix > Oreohelix idahoensis. The sequence continues at coordinate 417,996 of JAMPIV010018315.1, forward strand.
TGGTAGCAAGTAAGGTCTTCTGTATAAACACCAAACTTATTATCTTCAGAAACCTTCACAGCTGATCTCATTCAGTACACTAGGTGCCCTATCCCCATATTTATACCTCATCAACACACCACAACAGTGCTTCATGGCAAGAGTGGACCCAAATAGTAAAAAAAGTTGTAATTTCGAAGATAAATAATGAAATATTTTTAAAACACAACAGCTTCTGGACATTCTGGAACAAATCACAATTTTTTTTTTAATCTGGTCCAATTAAAGACAGCATCGTTGACTTGTAATGAAACGTATGTAAACGCTAAATTTTGACTTGAAATATACTGAAGCACATTAAAAACGCACCACCTGTATAATCCAGGAACAGAGTGTGAAATGTAAATATAAGTGTTTACAAGTTTACATATTTGGAATCTTTATTCATTTTCCTATGAATCTATGCTGGTCATTAATTTGTACATTTGATTGTTATGAAATTCATTGCATTCTGTGCAGGCAAGGGAGAAAACCAAAAATGCAACCAATAAAAAAATTCATTCACACTATCCTCAGTATCTGGTATGTCCACCGTGTGATTGCAAACAAGTTTGGCAGCGGCTCCGCATGGAACGCACAAGTCTCTGAAGGAAATTCCGGGGAATCAAGTCCCATTCACGTGTAAGAGCAGATTCGAGCTGTTGCAGATTAGCTGGAGAACCTTGCCTGTAGACTCTGCGTCCAAGCTCGTCCCACAGATGTTCTATAGGGGACATGTCTGGTGATAGGGCAGGCCAATCAATCGTCACAATGTTCTGCTGCTGTAGATATTGCTGCGTAATGCATGCGGTGTGCGCACGTGTGTTATCCTGCTGGAGAAGCTGCAAGTCTGGATAATTTGTGAACGCAGGAGCAACCAATGCATCCAGAACCTCATCTCGATATGTCACAGCATTAACATTTCCATGGAAGACGTGAAGAGGAAAGCGATGGTGAAAACTGAATCTTCCCCAAATGTGAATACTGCCACCTCCAAATCGGTTGTGCTGACGAACACAGCAATCTGCAAAGCGCTCTCCACACCGTCGCCAAATCCGCATACGTCCATCAGCAAAGGATATGTTGCATCTGCTCTCGTCTGTGAATAGGACAGCATTCCACTGCAGTCTAGTCCATCTGACATGTTGCTCTGCCCATTGCAGGCGCTGCTGACGATGTCTGTGAGTCAAGTTTGGTCCAACATAAGGTCGTCTTGCAGTAAGGCCTGTATCTCTGAGTCGTCGTATGACTGTCATTCGAGAGACTTGCCCACGTCTACCCACTATTGCTCTTGCTGTTTGACTTGCCGGGAGAGAACGATTCCTTAGGTGACTCAGCACAATATGACGATCTTGCGCAGGGGTAGTAACTCGTGGTTGGCCACTCCGAAGTTTATCCTGGGCACTGCCAGTGGTTCCCTAACGTTCATTGAGACGTACAATAGTGCTGTGGTGGCAATTCATCCTTCTGGCAATGGCCCGCGAGCTCATTCCGGTCTCCAACATACCAATGGCTCGTTAGCGGTCGTTTTCAGATAGTCGTGGCATTTCATGCACATGTACTGGGTGTTTTGTCTCAACGGCCTTTTTATACCGAGTATACTGCCACAACGCGTACACATTTTCAGGGTCATAGCTGTTGGGAATCGTGTTGCACGTGTAACTTTCATTGTTTTAATGTAGTCTGTACACAAACCCGTGGGTTGAATCATGCACTTTCCATTCCAGCAGCCATTCGCTCTCTACCTCATGACTGTAGTAAAATCTGTGAGATAATCGCTTATTTCAGTAAGATTTTAGTCCTATGATGAATAAATACACCAGCCCTCAGGTGTCTGACTGGTTTCATCTTCAACGCCAGTAGGGCGATGCCTTTAGTGCAGTGGGAATGCTAAGAAAATGACCCGCCGTAAAAATCTAACACGCTTTAGTTTCGGTTTCGAAAACGTACAATTAACATTTTAACATCTCGCCGATCTGCTGCACGAAACGGGGGAAAAGCTTGTAATTAACGACTTGCCAGAACTGTGAGACCAAACTGGCGTTTGAATTAACGTAATATGTTAACTTTAACACTAACATTTGTAGTAATTCGGACAGTTCTCAGTAGTAAGAATGAGACGATTGTAATAATTAACGCAAAACACTACCAAAGTTTTGAAAAACCCCTCTTCGCTCTGCAAGCTGTCTCTTTGATATATACACGCTGTGGGCAAAGCCAGCAGAGGCAAACACACAGACAATTTTTCATTTCCTCCTAGCGGTAATATTCTGACGTCACTCAAACTGGTTGGTTTATTTGAATAGTGAGGAAAATGTTAGAGACGGGGGAAGATGGCCGACTTGTGTAAAAAGTTAATTTTGACGATTGACAGTGACAAAATTGAAAATCTAAACCATATTGAAACTGACCATAAAAATCATATGGTAGTATAGCTTAGAGTCCCCTGAGCAAAAATATGTTTTAAAAAATATGGTAGTCCAAGTATTAGCCAAGTTATTGAGAAAATACTAAATGTCTACGAACGCTTGACCGGACAGACTGTTGTTCTTGCTCGTTACACATAACGTCATTGGGGACGCTAGTTTAAAAAAAAGAGGCATTGTAGAAATTCAAATTCTATTAGTTGGTATAAGAGTAAAAGGGGAGAGATAGGGAAAAGGTAACTAAAACGAAACATCTTTTTCTATTGGCATAACTATAACGCAGACTGACCAATGGACTACGAGGCACATAGTTTGTTTGGAATTGTTTTGTTTTTTTTTCAAACTAAATTCAAAATTATGTAGTAGTGCCTGCTTTCAATGGTCGGCTCTAATAGATATTAGCAAAAGGCATAGTGGTCTCGTGGCCATTTGACTAGAAAATTTTATTCAAACAACTACATTGAGATCAGATGTGATAACTTGTAAAATTAACTACTAAATTCACTATCTGGACAGGGCAGGGCAAAACTGAGGCCATATTCTTTGCCAGTCAACGTTATTTGTGACATATTTCTTTGAACTAGTGGTAAGAATGCTTTATGTATTTACAAGCTTGATTAAAACTGAAAAAGTCAGATATTGCTGTGGAAAAGTGAAGTACATGCCGGAAGCAAACATTATTGAGTCCTCACATTGAACTGTATTTGACTGTTGCATATTATTATGATTGTGTATTAATATTTTATATTGGAAATGTTAGGAAGCCTCTGTGTTCTATGAACACTTTTCAACATGCCTAGAGCGTTTATAAGTTAGAAAAGAAAAGAAAAAAAAATCATATAAAAGGAGATGTGGTTACTCCACGTTATTGCATTGAAGCAAACTATGTAAATGTACAGTGGCGTATCTGCCATAGGGACCTGTGGTGTGGTCACAGAAGGGTGTGAGTCATAAATTAGGGGCTGATGCACATGAATGCACAAGAGGCTGACCCCATACCGTCATGTATCTATAGGGATAAGAAGTTGTGATCAGGTTGAAAAGGCCAGGGTGTCTTTTTATTGCAGAGTTTTTATTTCCTGTTACCATCCGGTGACAGGAAACCTTATGAGTGGGTGTAAAGTCTCCATTATAAAGTTTAAGCTGTCAGCTGATAGCCTAAAGGAGCTTGCGTGTGGGTGCTGATCTACATTGTCTCTACATTGATATACTGACTTATATTCGACCAACCAAGAATCCCAGGTGACATGTTATCAGCTGGGACCTCTGACATTTCATCCTAAGAAACTAGTTCCTATCAAAATAACATTGAATTATATGGGGCATGAAGAAAACAACAGCTCCTCATAACAAATGACAATCACTAGCAACTATTAAAGTATTAGTCTGTGAATACACCTACAGGAACTCTATATTAACATATATTCATAGGACCAAGAGTCCATATTTTAGTTAAAGCATTGTATGTAAATATATTTCCTCATTTTCAAAGACCTGTCCAAAAGAGTTGGCGGGGCAGGAAGATTAAATTGTATAAAGAAAAAACATTCAAATTTTAAAAGAAAACTTTAACCACCGTCTTATTCATTTTCTTTTAGTGAGTTAAAGTGTATTGTGTTGATGTTCCATCATCTTCATTTCACCCCTAGACACTAGAGACATCATACACCAGCCACTAGAATCAGAATAAGGACTGTGTGAGATCTAGGGAGGTAGCGTTAGGTTCCCTGATCAATATATCATCATCATCATTCTTTTTATAGTCAGGGACCTACATGTGCTTGACCTCACACAGTTAACACAGACACAACTATCTTTCTTGTTAGGTATAACATCTTAACCTCCCCAGCAAAAATTACATTTGCTACAATGACAAACATGGGGAAAGTCCATTCCCACACTTTTTTTTTCCAGCTTCTCGGAATCAGTATATATAATAGTGGTGCGTTTTTAATGTGCTTCAGTATATATCTGTCGGAAATAATGCGGTTCTTATTATCTGACACCCATAAATACGCACGTGATAGCACACGGTAAAAAAAAAAAATCCCCATAATTATTACAACGCGACCTGAATTTTAGAACAATACCGGCAAGTAACCCGCCAAAACTGTGGGCGGGGGTGGGGGAGATAATTATGTTGTGCTCTTTCTGCTGCATGTCCTGATGATGGCACTAAGTCTTCGGTAATCTTTACCTTTAGTGCCGTCGAGTATGTATAATGTGTGTATTTTCGTACCATTTAGAGTTAGGGTTGGGGTTAGGTTTAGGTCCATAACCCTAACTCAATACACATATTATACATACTCGACGGCACTAAAGGTAAAGATTACCCAGTCGTCTGTGGTTATTTCAATCCTTCCATTCCATTTCAACTTTACTGGGTCTATGTAGTCAAACTTATCATGACTTTGGTAAATTAACGATTAATTAATCTATACTGTTCAAAAAAAGAAACGCAACTTTTTTGGTGTTACTTTTATAAAAGATATTCGCTGATTGGACATCAGTCAACCTATCGACTGTGTCCACCTAGTCATTAACTTCTCGTGGTTACCTGAATTGTACTCACCTCATTATTCGTGAGGTCATGAAAGAGGTCAAGGTCAAAACAACATTTTTGACAATAACTCGTGACAGGTTATGAGAATCCCGTGAAACTTACTGAACACAAAAATCTCTGACCATATTATTGAATGCCTATAAAAGACTGACGCTCCTCGAATAAATTTAGTTGAAAATTCAATGCGCAAGCATGGATTTGAGACTAGCTGCAGTAGCATAGGTTTGGATTTACTTGTCCTTTCTACTCGGATTTCTCGTGCTGATTTTTGTGCGAGTGTGTGTGTTTTCTTTCCTAGTGGATATTGGTTTAGACAAATAACAATCCAACATGGAAATTCCAGAAATTACTCTAAATATGGATGAGGCTTTTGAGGGTGGTTTACTCCACAGACCTGGTACGCTGGTGTTAACAACCTCCGGTCCACAGGCAGCAAGGGCGTCGTACTCTTTTATTTCAAGTATTTTGACTGGACCAGCAGGAGTTGGCCCAAGAGGCATCGCAGCCCTTTATCGCTTTGCTGACCCCTTAAAGTGGTACGCGACTTTAACCACTTCGGCGCATATCACCCACTATAAGAATTTACATGGCAAAAAGTTCGAGTGGGACAACCCAAAAATGTCCATCATCATTGAACACCAAGAAAAGGAGAAAGCAAAGGGTGTGTTGAACTGGCTACCCCCAACGATTAAAAAAGAAGCAGTACTTTCAATCGTTGCCTCTATCACGGGGGATAAAGAGGCCGCGGCCTTTCAAATTCAAAATGCGTCAGATAAGTGGGCTTTTCTGTATAACCCAACAAGAGACATTCCCCATTATATAAACATGAAATTACAATCACAAGGCCAGGAGAAAAACCTGAAAGTCTTCGTCACTATCCCAGGTCGACGCACACCATGTGCGATGTGTGGACAAGATAATCACTGGGTTAACCAATGCCCCCGGAAAAAAACCCAGGTAGCGACTCTCAATGCAGCTCCGGTCAAGGAACAAACTACAGAACAGGTACAACCTGTACCACCGACACAGGAGACCCAAACAACCATCCTGCCAGTTGTCAACAACTCTTCAGAAAACATAAATAACGTTATGTTGTCAGAATCGGATTCTGAAAGCAATACCAATGACAGGTTCACATTATTTGTCAACAAGAGAAAACAAAACAAAAAGAAAACTACACAGACGAAAATCAGGAGAACAACACAGCCATCTCCTCAACCCACGCCAGGGACCAGCATAAGTCACCCCAGCATACAGAAAGAAAAGAATAGTTCAAGTGATTCGGCTCCAGACACGCCTTTCAAGCATTACACCTCCCCTCCCTGGGCTACCCTCACAGCTGAAGAAGGTTACTACGACCCAAATTGTGATGAAACTGCCTTAAGGATGGATGACAACGAAAACGCACTTATACAAACTCAGACTTTTTGAAACATACAAAATGAACTCCCACTTAAGAACGTGGTGTGGTAAAGGGACGATGCGAACGGACAGAAAGGGAACTCGTGAATATTTAAAAACATTACTGATCTATCTTTATACATTCACAATTCCCTCTTGGGCACACTCAAGTTGTGTAGATATAAGTATGAATAGATACATAGTTAAATATATAAGCACAGGTGTATATGCAAGTGTCTGTATGGATTTCATGAAGGTAATGTTTGTTTTTCATACCCTTATAACTTCGAAACTGTGTATTATACTATGTACTAGAGAATTCGGTTTAAATAAACACAACAAAATTAATTCTTCCCAACAATGACAAGCATTCTAACCGTTATGACCCTCAATGTGAGAGGTCTCGCAAATAAGACAGATAAAATTGTAGCCCTAATACAAACATACAAACCAGACTTTGTTTTTCTACAAGAAACCCTTGTAAATGATGAATCACGTGCAAACCGCATCACAACAATCTAGGTTTACGAGATACACATTTTAGCCTAGGAACATCACACACAGGAGTAGCTATCTTACAGACTTCAGATCAATGGGAAATAACACATAAAAATAAAGATAGAGAAGGTAGATTTGCAATAATACAAATAAGAAATTCAAACGATCACACAGATACACACACATTAATAAACGTTTATGCCCCAGCAGTCAGGACACGACAATTTCACTTCTACCAAACACTATCTGATACGGTAACTCAACATTATAAAGGAAATCGAGTCATAATAGGAGGAGATTTTAACATAGTATTACATGAAATGGATAGAGTAGGAGCGAAAATACAGTCAAGGAACAAAGAAAGAAAGACAGAACATAAACAAATAGACATACTACAAGACATCTTAGAGGAACTCGACTTATCAGACGCATACAGGAAAAAATACCCAAAAAGGAACAGAAACAACATACACAGATAGAACACGCCCCTTTGGAAGTTCTTCGAGGCTGGACAGATTTTATATACATAGTAGTTATACCATTAATAAAATAAGAAATATAAATCATACTACCAACTTTTCGGATCACAAAGCAGTCCTTCTAACGGTCAACGGAAAAGAACATATAAACCTTACGAAAAGATCTCCCCACTGGAAGTTTAACAATTCACTATTACAAAATGAATTTTATGTTAAAACTGTGGCAAAACTCATTCAAGACTACGACAGTAATGTACCAACAGAAAACATAACACAATACTGGGATTTGCTAAAAGGAACAATCAAAGAAGTAACACAGTCTATTGCAACGTTCATACAAAAAAGTATTAAAAAAACAAAAACAGATGCTAGAAAAAGCACTATTTCTAACTGAAAAGTTAGACAGAAACGCCCCACAAATTTTTTCACTACAAGAAGAAATAACAAAGTATGACCAATACACATTTAACGGGGGCTCAAGTAAGAACCAGACCATACGTCCCAATACAAGAGACACCGAGTAAACAATTTCTAGCAATAGAACAAAATATACAAAAAAGCAGACAAATACACAAAATTGCTGATAAAGAAAACAAAGAATTAACAACCACCCCGGAAATAACCCAAGCCTTTCACGAGTTTTATTCGCAATTATACACTCAGGACCCTATACAGTCACCAACAGAACAATTCTCCCCAGCCTACAGCTCACGGTTGAATGACTACGAGAAAAACATTATGGATGAGCCTCTCACAATAAACAACCTACAGTCCGCCTTAAACACACTACAAAAACAAAAAACCCCTGGTCCTGACGGTCTATCAGTGGAATTCTACTTGAAATTTTTTCACCTACTCGGACCTCTCCTTTTAAAAACACTTCACGAAGCTTTTAAGAAAGAAGAACTCCCCGCTAGTTTAAACCAGTCCTACATAACATTAATACACAAAGTAAGTACAGACAAGAAATACATGCAAAATTACAGACCAATCTCTCTCCTTAATACAGATTACAAAATTCTTGCCAAAGCCTTAACATTAAAACTACAACCCTTTATGCATAAACTCATCCATCAGGATCAACAATGTGGAGTTAAAAACAGAAACGTAAACAAACATACACATTTCATTCGGGATATCATTCAATACACGCATGACAAAAACACACCTGCAGCAATAATGTCCATAGATCAAGAAAAAGCCTTTGATAGGGTTTCACATGCCTTCTTGCACAAAATTTTACAAGAAAATAATTTCGGCCAGTATTTCAGATCTTGGATAAAAATCATATACAAAGCACCGGAAAGCAGATTGCTGATAAATCACAATATATCTGAAACAATTCCTCTCACTCGATCAGTCAGACAAGGTTGCCCAATGTCTCCTTTACTATATGTACTTGTGTTGGAACCTTTATTAGAGAGCATCAGGAAAAATACAAGTATTAAAGGCGTCCATGTGCCAGGTATAGGTGAAAAGAAACTAATAGCATACGCGGATGACACAATCTTCTTCCCCTCAAGCAGATTATCAATAAAAAACATTTTAGATACTTTCGATACATTTAGCATAACTAGCGGTTCAAAAATCAACATTAAAAAATCACAAATAATGGGCATAGGACATTGGGCTAACAAAACAGACTTTCCCCTACAGCTAACACAAACTAACAACATGAAAGTATATGGAGTAAATTTCATGTCTATACCATATAAAACAAACAAAGAAATGTGGAAAAACGTAATCTTAAAAACTGAAAAGAAATTAGAATGTTACAAATATAAAAACGCTACAATATTCGGTAGGGGCATCATAGTAAACACATATGTTATTCCAAAGCTACTATATATATCCAATATTTTTAACCCTCCAAAAAGAACTCTAATAAAAATAAATTCTTTAATCAGACATTTCATTTTCCGTCACACAATACATAACATAAAACATAAAACATTAATACAGAACAAAGCAAGAGGAGGAATATCCCTACAAGATATATCCACCAAAATTCAAGCTATGAGAATCAAATTTATAAGTAGTATAATAAATGAACCACAGGGATATCCTTTAGCACACTACTATGTTGGACTACCATTAGCAAAATTATGTAAATTTAACAATACAGCACCGCACCATTCCGGAGTCTTACCTAATTTCTATAAACAATGCGTCGCATGCATACAAGGAAAAGAAAAAACAATACACCGAACAACTAAAGAGATATATCAAGATTTAGTGTTAGCACAGGAACCTCCGCTTTACCAAAGAATAAAAAGAGGATATAAATATGGCATATCAGATTACTCGCAGGTTTTCTTTCAGTTACATAAAACAAACACATCACCAAGGGTAAAAGAAATAACTTATAGATTATTATTTAATTCAACACCAATCATGTATAGAGAAAAGAAAAAAATCACAGTACGAATAAAATGTAAACTCTGTAGATTAAACTTCATGGAGACAGAGGAACACATTTTCTTTTATTGCGACACAGTGACACAAACTGTGAACACTTTGAAACAGATATTACAAAAGTATGCAACAACAGAAGTAGATATGTATAAAGCAGTTATGCTCTGCATCCTTCCAAGGATGACTCCACACATTGAATTACATTTACAAACATTTCTAGCAGAATATAGACATCTGGCATGGATGTGTAGAAATAAAGCCCTCTACGAGCAAAGGGTCTTTAATGCAAAACTGTTTCTACATATTTTCACCCAGAAAACAAAGCATTTAACCCAGCTGACGTAATCTTCAAAAAAAAAAAAGACAAACACTATACTTTTTTTGCATATACTGCAATTGTATTTTAAGGGAAATGTATAAGTAGTGTACGTGTTAAAAAAAACGGAAAGTAATTTCAACCCAGAATTGACTGTACATATGTTAAAAATGATAGCCATTTTTGGCTTTATGGGTGAAATTTCCAATGTGTTTGTGAGCGAGTTTATATGGAAACTTTCTTTTAAGTGGGCCAGTGAGTGCGAGTACGAGTGAGTGGTTATATGTACTATAAAATTGTACTGGTTTTTAGTTTTAATTGAAAAAGAAATATAAATTAGGAATAAAACAGAACGAATGTATGTATGTGTGTGTACGTATATATCGGTATATAGGTGCAGATTCCAGGCTTCTTCTCTTCTTCAGTTTCCTTCTTAAATGCTTTGGCTCTTTTCGGAGTGTCTAATCAGTAGTTTCAAGTGTACATGTAAAATACAAGGAACTATATAGGATTTTACTTAGCTCTAAACCAATTCAAATTTTCTTTCTTCTTTAAAATTAAATCAACTTTTTTTTATTCCACTTTACTCTTTAAGCCTATATAAAATCTATATTACTTAATATCTTAATTTGTTTTTCTAAGTATTTGTTTTTTTCAGTTATTCTTTTATTTTTTTTTACTTGTAAATTGTGTAAGTACATAATGGAAGTGTGAGTGCACACGAGGTTTCATATGTAACAAGCAATGCTTTTGTTTTTTTTGCATTTCTTTTGTACTTCATGCAAAATGTACCTTTATTGTAAAGTGGAAAGAAAGATAAATAAAGTTAAAAAAAAAAAAAAAAAATACAGAACAACGACTCATCATCATTGGACGTTTACAGACTGGACAGTCACAAAGTGTAGTGGCCAGACAATTTAATGTGGTTAGAAGCACCATTAGTCGCCTTTGGCGGAGATTTCAAGAAACTGGCTCAGTGGCAGACCGGCCGCGCAGTGGAAGACCCAGAGTCACAACTCCTGCCGAAGACCGCTTTATACGGCTGCGTCACCTCAGGAATCGACTTGCATCTGCGTCCTCCACAGTCCAGTCAATGTCAGCAGCTCGTCGAATTTCAGATCAAACGGTCAGGAACCGGCTGCACGACTCTGGTCTTTGGGCTAGAAGACCCTACAGAGGTCCTGTTCTTACGGACCGGCATCGCCAGAACCGACTGCAGTGGGCGAATCAGCATCGTCAATGGTCCGTTGGGAATGACTGGAGACGGGTTTGGTTTAGTGATGAATCATTTTTTTGCTCTAGCGACACGATAGACGGAGAAGAGTTTACGGCAGAGTCCATGAGCGCTACGCCCAGAACAGCGTTGATGAGGCTCCTCCACATGGTGGTGGAGGTGTACTGATGTGGGGGGCGATCAACTTCATGGGAAGAAGTGTGACCTGGTGCAAATTGAAGGACGCCTGAATGCCCAATGATACGTCGCTGAAATTCTTCGTCCTCACGTCCTCCCACTTCTGGCTGCACGAGGGTCGATTTTTCAGCAGGATAACGCTCGACCTCATGTGGCACAACTCACCACCCAGTTTCTCGCTGACAACAACGTCCAGACCATTCCGTGGCCAGCCATGTCATCAGACATAAACCCCATAGAACATTTATGGGATGAACTCGACAGACGACTCCGCCAGCGAGACGTGGCTCGCCAATCTCCGACAGTTGTCTCTTGCTCTGCGGGGAGAGTGGGCAGCCATCCCACAACAACAGATCCAACGGCTAATCGGATCCATGTCAAGGAGATGTCGTTTTCTGATAGAGGCCAGAGGAGGACATACACCTTACTGAAACGGAGGCCTCAGTCGCAAAGAATAAAAGTCCAAACCAAATTTATTGAACATCATTTCATTGTTAAAGTCTGAAAGTTTCTTCATGCCCAGATTGAAACATTAATTCCGTAAAATAAAATTTTGGTACAAGTTTGAAATTTGGTGTCCATTACCACTGCAATAATGTTGCGTTTCTTTTTTTGAACAGTATAATAACTGGTTAAAATTGTATTAATTGCTTAAGTCAGCGGTTTTCAACCTGTGGGCTGAGGCGCCGTGGGTAGGCGTGGATTGTTTTCGTATTTAGTTGTAAAGAAAACACAGAGCTGTGGGAAATTTTATTTTTGGTGTTTGTCAACTTGCATGACCCCGGAGAAATTTCACTTTTGATGTTGGCCAGCCTTTGAAGTCCCGCTCCCCCGACCCGCCTATCAACTTTCCGCCCATTCTCCTCGCGCGACCATAGTAGGTGACACGGTGATTTTCTGTTTTCAAACGTTTTTGATTGTGTTGTGAGTTTGATATAAACTATGAAAAGATTTTTTAATTTGGCAAGTGTTAGTAAAAAGCGAGAACTTGTTGAGGATGACAAGGAAAGTGGTAATGAGGAAAGGAAACGTAATGAAGAGCGTCCACAGTGTGTTTTGTGTTTCAAAGTACTCTCTGTCGAATGTATGCTGCCTAGCAAATTGAAGCGCCATTCAGAAAGTGTTCATAAGAATGACGTGGGCAAACCAAGAGAATATTTCTCTAGAAAGCTGAGTCAAATGAAAGAACAAAAATCAGCATTTTCTAAGCAGGCGACAATCTCGAGTAAAGCTCTTCTAGCGTCCTACAGAATAACATACCGGGTAGCAAAATGTAAGAAACCATAGATTGCAGAAGAACTCGTTTTACCGCGTGCTGTTGATACAGTGTCCATTATGGTTGGAGAGTCCGTGGGAAAAGAAAACAGCTTTTGCCCATTCCTTTGTCGGACAGTACAATCAGCCGTCGAATTCAAGATTTAGGAGAGGATCTTAATGAACAGATTATAGAAAAAAATGAGGGGGAAGGACTTTGCTTTGCAGCTTGATGAGGCCACTGATAGCAGTAGAGATGCTCATTTAATCTGTTTTGTGCGGTTTATTGATGGAAAAAAAAAACGAAATGGTGGAAGATCTTTTTAAAAAGGACATAAATGCAGGTACGACAGGAAAAAATTTATTTGAAATTGTGGACAACTTCATGGCGGAAAATAAAATAGACTGGGCTCATTGTGTTGGTGTGTGTACCGATGGTGCTCGTTCAATGTCGGGCTGTTACAGTGGCCTACAAGCCTTCACTCGCGGCAAAGCTCCTGATGCTGTTTGGACCCATTGTATTATCCATAGGGAAGCACTTGCTTCACAGCATTTGAGTGTTGATTTGAATGAAGTCCTGCAAACTGTCATAAATGTGGTGAACTTTATTAAAACTCGACCTCATAGAGCTAGATTTTTCAGTAAAATGTGTCACGATATGGGGGCTGAGCATACGTCTCTCTTATTGTATAGCAGCACTCGATGGCTTTCCATAGGAAATGCATTATCGCGCATTTTTGAACTTAGGCGGGAACTCTATTCTTATCTTGAAGAAGAAAACCATGTCAGTGCTAAGTGCATTCTGGACACTGACTTCTTGTTAAAAGCTGCACACCTCTGTGATCTTTTTGAAAAGTTGAACTCGTTGAATAAGTCTTTGCAAGGAAGTAAAACTCATTTGATTCAACTTATTGACAAAGTTTCAGCCTTCAAAAAGAAGCTTTTTCTTTGGAAGAGAAAAATCAATGAAGGAGAAGAAATGGACTACTTCCCAGGTTTGCAGCAGTTCATTACAGACAATGAAATAGATTTTAGTGCAGATATTGTTTCTATAATTCAAGGACACTTATCTCAACTCAGTGCATTTTGAAAAATACTTTCCTGAAAACTGTGACAGGTTTCACTCGGTTCTAAGTCCCTTCAGTAGTGATGCTTCTTCGGACTTCAGTACTGAAAAAGAGGAAGAATTGATTGAACTTTCATCAGACTCTTCACTACAAGCGAAGTTTCCATCCATGGCATTGCCAAAATTTTGGTATCAGTAAAACAGGAGTTCCCAAGCTTGAGCAAGAGAGCACTGAAGATATTAATTCCTTTTACCAGTTATCCCACAGGGTAGCCGCAGAGAGAATGTAGTTGGTCAGGGGAGCCATGGACTCAAAAAGGTTGAAAACCGCTGGCTTCAGTGGTAAGACTAATTTTAATCCATCGTTCCATTTTTAGCACTGTGTATGTTTTTTTTGTTTTTGTTTAGCTTAAATGCGAGAGCATTGGCTATGTTAGAGGTTTGTAATATGAAATCTGGCACCTTCCTCCTATTTTATTTTTAAATATAGTTTTGGCGAGGCGCGTCCGGTTCAAACTAATCGGCTATATTAGGGCGCATGTCCAAATATAAAAGACCTGTCGGTCTGATTTGACGATGATCTTCTTCCTCTCTGATTCTTAGCTGCCGACTGTCAAAGCAGTCAGTGACCATCACGCCTGGTGGCGTCATGTAGGGCAGCACCAAACTGCTTCCACTTTGCTCGGTCGGCGGCTATCCTTCGTGCATTTGCCTCAGCTCTGGTTCATTCTTTGCATCTCGGCCTCCACAGTTCTCTGCCAAGCTGATTTTGGTCGGCGCTATTTCGCGTTTCTTCAGGGGGAATTTGGCATGTATGGTTAATAATAGTAAATTGTTTGGTTGTAACTTTTTAGTGTTTTCATTATATTATCAGAACGATATTGCCTTATAACAAGTCAAATAAATAAAGTCCTTAGTGATTTTTTAAAATGTTATTTATAATTTTTTTAATAATTTTTCAAAGTGATCGATTAATCTCCGATTAAAGAAATTCGACTAAGATTTTTAAAATCAATTCCAGCTTTAATTTAAAGACATCTGAAACGAAATATCTTAAATGCAACACATCATTTATAATTAGGCATAAATTATAAATGAAGAAACATACCAAACTAACAGCTGTTGCAGCAACAAGGACTTACCAGGCATAGTGGAGGGCAGGCCGTACCGATTGTGGTACTGCGCCAGGGTTGTCATGGTGGTCGGTGTGGCGGCACGTGCGGCATATTCAGCCACCGACTGTGGGTGATTTCCACCGCTCCCAGAACTGCCGCTCCCGCCATTTCCACCAGATCCACCTTCCAGCAACCTTGGCCTTTCTAGTGGCGAGTAATCCCCGTGACCGTCCATGTGGGGAAGCAGATATTTATATCCAGACAAGAACACAACTCCCAACAAGGCTAAAATCCATTCAAGACGATGTAATCCACTTTACTGAAATATTCCACAGAAAACACACTGGCCGAAAAATGAATTTTCGTTACATTCTTTTTCACAGTGGCGATGAACAAAGCCACAATCACAACAAAGTTCATTAACAACTCGGTTCAATGCCCTATTTTTTATCCGTCACGTCAGCTAACAAGCTACGGGAAAAAATAACAAGCAATAAAAGCCATAAACAAAGTTAAATCAATATTAATTTTTTTCATCCATCAAATATTGGCACACTCCAAACAGCGGTCACATTTATTTTTAAGCACAGTAAAAATATAATACGCGCATTTCGCAATGTGCAACACTTGTGCACTTTAGAACAGTATGAATTGCTCACGTCAACGGATAACTGATTTATCACCGTAACCATGGTTATTTCAAGGCCGATGGTGAATGTACGGCTTTCCAGTATGCACAATACTAACTATTTTTAAAAACCGAAAATTAAAAACAATATAATGTTAAGTCAATCCATAAATAATAAACTCTGTTAAGTTCTTGCGTTCAATTATGGAATAAAAATATAAACACAAGTAAACGAAAAAAACACACCGTTTTAGGATCCATCTTCAGCGGTATCATCATAACAATAACAAAAATTTAATAAATAAATAAAATAAATAAACACAAGCTGAAAATAAATTTATGACAGATTATAACTTACCGATATGCGACAACTGGCCATTCACCTTAGTTTTTTTAAAAGACAGAAGCGAAGGGTTTTATAATCAACAGAGATGTGCTTCTTAAGACGGGTGCTACAGAATATCTTCAACAGCCAGAACATCACACGTAGAAGACAGAAGAAAGCTTCAAATAGTTACAACAGAAAAGCACAGTTAGGAGAAAAAGAAAAATTACATCACAGGATGGCCCACGCTGATTTCACTAATGTGAAAGCCGCCGTCTCCATCTGTTAAACTCAAGTTAAACTATGTTGTTGTTATTTATTCCTTATTACTGTTATATGTTTTTTCCTTTGGCCTATGGGAAACGTCTTCTTCTTCTTTGATCCTAAGCCGACGGTGTCAAAGCAGTCAGTGACCATCATGCTTAGCGGCATCATGTAGGTCAGCAACAAACTGCTTCCACTTTGCCCGGTCGGCGGCCATCCTTCGTGTAGTGCCCCAGCTTTGGTTCATTCTTTGCATCTCAGCCTCCACAGTTCTCCGCCAAGTTGTTTTTGGTCGGCCTCTCTTTCGCTTTCCTTCAGGGGTCCATAGTATAGCTGTTATTGTGATGACATCGGGCCAACCCAACTCCAGCGTCTGCCAACTATGATGGTGTGCTTGTCCTCTTGGTTGCTCCGAGTAAGCAGTTCTTGGTTGGTGATGGTATTCGGCCTAAAGGTTCCTTATGCATTCTGTGTGGAAAGAGGACACTTTCGACATTTCCTTCTCTGTTACTCTCCAGCATTCTGCACCATAGATAATGCACAGAAAGTACACAGCTCTCATATAATCTTAATTTTGTGCTGTACTGAGAGGACTTCCAGATGTTGTTTAGAAATGCAAATGCTGTTCTCGCTTGATTCATTCTGTTGTTAATGGTAAACAGGCTAATTTATTTTTTTGGAGCACATTCATCGATCCGATCAATGCGATGTACTTCTGCCATTTAAGTTATAATTCATATAAATCCAGCAACCTGGGAGGATGAAGCTGCCGACAGCACCAAGTGGCGATGCTCCATATGGCGCGACCTCAAACTGAACGAAAAGAAGCTGTTATAACATTCAGCCGAGAAAGGAACATGCCGAAAAGAAAACCAGGCACACAAAAAAGCAGCAGAGGGTTATCACCTCACGGGCGCATCATTTCCATAGTCAGTTATGACTGAAGAAGGCTATTACTATAGCACTTTTACCAAAATAGTCTAAAGTTCCACATACATAACAACAGGATAGCGACATGTTACATACAATAAGACATAACAGCGTAGTAGACGAGATAGTGAAAATGAATGAAAATTGTCAGAGTGTGACAAAACGTCGGAACATGCTCTTTTGTGTGATCTCTCACACCTCCAGCCCTCTGACAGTATCCTTTCTTTTTCTTCATTTTTCTCATTCATTTCTTTTATTTGGCATAAATCATGCCTTTTCATTCGTTATTTTCACTTTTGCTCTATGCTGGACATAGCATGGTGAATTCTGTAACACGCCACTCCCCTATGGCAGTATTTGCTACGGGAGTAATGCGTATCTTATTGTTTCACACTCCACTCCCAGACTGTTGTTAAGATTCGCCAGGTTTGGTGACCCGGCCAGCGATAATATTTTAGCGCCTAATCTGTCTGACCGCCTGTGGAAACGGAGTTGATCATGTTGACACAAGCCGGTATTGTGATACGATGAAATAAGATCACCCGTCTGAGACCAGACATCTGTCTGGCGGAGGCACGCAGATAAAGGTGATAAACAGAGGTGCGCCGGAAGTCTTAGGTAACGATATGACATCACTGTGAAAGAGGCCACGCGTGTATATTAAATTTAATATTTTCAAATACGCGTGGGATGAGTAATGATAAACTTCCACACCCAGTGCTAGATAGATTTGATTGGTTCGCCAGAATCTACAATGATTTGATCGGAACTTTCGGCGGAAACACAGCTGGGATTTAAAACTAAGGATTGTGAAATATAATCTAACAAACTCGGAGTCACAGCACACAGACAGACTGCATCGCAGCTGCAACTAAACACCTCCTTCAAGCAGTGGCGTATTCTCTATGTGTGCTGTGCGTGCTGCGCACACCTATGCCCGAAGGAAAATAAAAATTTAATGTATTATTCTATAAAATATTTCTCCTATAATGTTCTGCTTTCGGACCGCACGCATCAGGATAACGGATTTTCCCGCATAGAATCTCACGAGTATATCTAGTTTCAGTTTCCCAGACGCGTTTTATAGTGCAGTTTTTTTTTGGTTGGTAGCAATCGCCCGAAGTTTCTCGGGTAATTCCGTCACTATGCGTGCGGCACCTTTCGGTTTTACGTTTGAACACTGGTTTGTGTGGATCGGGGTCGTGGCCAGATACGTCAATACAATGCGAACATGCGTGCGGTGGTCTTGCAGCTCTCGAGCTGTAAAAATCGGTTGTGTCCGTCCAGTGTTTTTTGTGATTAATGTTTTTGTTAGTTGCCGGGAATGCAGATTATTACAGTGACAGTGAGTTTCAAGTTGTAAGTTAATTAGTATTTCGGAGATAATTGACATATACCTGTGGTGAAGTGGGATGTTATAAATATTTATAGGGGACTTAGTGTACTGACTGAGATCAGCTGTGAAGGTATCTATATCTATTAAGAGTAGTGTATTATAGATAACCTTACTTGCTACCACATATCTCTATATCTCAGTCAGAATTATTCTGGAATAGTGTGATGCTACGTTATGTGTCTAGGGTATGTGTATGATGAAGTGTAAGTCACAACAACAGACAGATAAACAATTTAATTTAATCCACTACTCTTAACAACACTGTGACACTCACATACATATAACACTCTATGAGAATATCTTAAAGAAGTCACTCGTAACTTTTCAAATAACAATATGTATTCATTACTGGCATGAATGAATATGTGTCCTGATTCAACTACAAGGGAACCAGGAATCACAATCAATTTAAATTACAAGTTATGTACAGAATGTATTTAATATGAATATTGTAGTGACATATATTATTACAAATGTTCTATGTGTGTCAGTTGTGTAGTAGTAAAATGAGGTAATACTGGTTTTGTTTTGTTCAAGCTCTGTTGGTATTTGTCATCATGACTTCAATAGTTTGTCTTTAGGGACTAGTATTGGAGATGTTCACAGTTCCTGATTTTAAGACAAGTAAATTCCCCTCTTAATGTTAATTTTTCAAAGTCAGTTCAAGATGAGGGGACATAATGTTGAGCTCAGCTGGCCAAGTTAGCTTATCTGGCGTGATGGCGGCAGGAAAGGACTCCTCTGCTCGAATTCTCCTCTGGGCTCTGGAGACACCTCACTGATAGCTAAAAGGACCAAGGAGTATGCTGTCCGACACTGGATTCAGCAAAGCTCTGACTAGGTGCTGCTCAGTACCATCAAGACCACTGTCCCACAATTCATACGAATAAACACAGATACGTTGATTAGCAATGAATTCTGGCACAAACTGGCACAAATTCCCATCTGCTTATCTTCCAGGCTTTTATTTAGCCAAATATAAGCTGGCTTCAACGCACTGATGCTTTATCAATCTTATTTAAACAAGTGGTTTCGAACTAACGCTCCCAAGTGTGTATATCAGCGAGTCTGACCAATGAGCCCCGTTTCGACAAGTGTTTGAAAAAATGTTACCTTTCCCCGTTTCCCCTAACAACCAAGATAGTATTTATAGCCCGACCAATCGTGGTTAGGCTTTCATTTGTTGCGCTCCAATCAATTTGGAGTTTACATGGTAGGCTATTTCTGTAACGTAAATTTTTTTTCAAACACGTTAAAAAAAAATCTTATGAGCAGAAATGATTTTATGCTGTCAGGCACCCCCAATATTTTATTTTGGGTATAATTTATTAATTCCTGGACTATTTGCGTAACGTTTTACATATTATTTGTCAGCAAGCCCTAAGGAACCCAAAAATACAAATTTAAAGGAGCTACGTGGCTGCATTCAAAATATGCAATTTCTTCTACCTCCTGTTTCGAAGATGTGCTGTCTGGGTACTGTTATGTTTTCAACCGTAAACCCATCTAATGTTATCTTTTCTAATAAGAGTTTTTTATGATGTATAAACCTAACTCTGGGAAAGGGTAGTGTATTTTATCACTGTCCGTCTGAAAAAAAATTAGTGCATGTAGACTTACACGCGTGATGGCAGCATTTGTGTATCGCGCGACGCGTGTTGCATGCGTTCCTGATTTTCAGCCCTCCCCTCTCTCTTTATCCTTTTGTCCATCTGTTCGTTCGTTTTGGTAACGCAGTATAATTAATGTTAGGATTAATTTAGGTCATTACGCAGTACGTCTCAATGTTTTTCTTAGAAATGCAGCACAAGTTTCATTGAAGAAGGCGGGTAATAATACAGTAAGCTTTTATATCAACGTGAAAGCGTTACAATTTGCAGACGAAGCAGAAAACAAGGGGGATTTCGAGTACATTCTTTGTGACAGCACTGTTATTTTCCCATTGCTCTTCTCTTTATTAATTTTGTATTGGGCAACTTTGGAATTTACAAGTAAACCCGCAATTTTAATGCAAGACTGGAAACTTGGGAATTATAGATTTCCAGACCAAGTGTCTCACCCGTCATAAGAGGAATTATAGATATCCAGACCAAGTGTTTCACCCGTCATAAGAGGAATTTCTCAAACTTAAGTGATTCGAACAGCATCTAAATACAGGGCTGTGGGTCCATTCTAATCTGTGCCGGGAGAAGTGTGTATTCCCAAAATTTTGGGATAAGTGTAAACAATTTATTTACTAATGTAAATTCTACAGGTTTCTTGCTAAGTGGTTATATTTATATATATATATATATATATATATATATATATATATATATATATATATATATATATATATATATATATATATATATATATATATATATATATATATATATATATATATATATATATATGAGGCTGGCAACCTCAACATACGAAAATAGTATATGCATGAACCACTACTGCAACAGCCGGTGATTGTTTCTGACTAGTCGTGCGGGAAACCCGACAGCAGAGATGACCTAGACCCTGACGGGAGTAGCGACAAGTAATAAGTGACAATTACATCACAAATGCCTAAAGTGTATAGAATCATTTTGTGAGATTTATATACCTTTTTATTGTAATTCAGGCAAATCATTATTCATGCACGCCAGACGCAATTTCCTAGTTAATACCCAGAAGGGTATTGGTGAATTTTCATCATATTCCCTGAGTTACATTGTGTGCTCAGGAATTTAATTCTTCTGAGAGGTTAACATTCGTGGGTGGAGCGCATGAAAATGGGCGTGTTCATTTGCGGAGAATAAATGTACTGAGGCATTTGTTTCTTTCTAATTTGTCACAGTTTGTGGTTACAAGACATCAGACTTAAGTACTGAAGTGCCTACACCACTAGTGTGAGAGAAGAGTATCACCACCAACTACCTACAGTGGACGAATTATGTGGAGAAGTGTACTCATCACCAAAAAGAGGTGACGGAAACCACAGCTGCAGGACGCATCTGGAGCTAAGTTTTATGTAACAGGCTACAGCAAAAATACGGACATTATTATTAGCGCCCTACCAAAACCTCAATGAGGAAAAATTTAATATAACTTTCACCAAATTTTCCATGTTTATTTTCCCATGTTACAGACTAATTGACTATTAAATTTGTTGTATGTTATTTTAAACTAAACAATAATAGTTGATTCCGTTTATATGTACGAAAGCAAACGTATGAGCCAGTTTTTCTTGATAAATACACATATATATGGGAGCCGCGGTAGCATAGTGGTTAGTGCACTGGCTTCCTAGTGCAGTGGTCTATGGTTCGATCCCCAGATGAGGTGGGATTATTTTAGGCCGCAAACGGCTCCTGGGTCGACCCAGCCCCAAATGGGTACCAAAGCAACTCTGGGAAGGTTAATGCGGCCGGCGTGATGCTGACCACATCACCCCTAGTGTGCCGATGGTCAAGAAAATATGGGCCTAACACCATATTCCCAATATGCCTCAATGGGCGTGTAACGGGATCCTTTACCCTTTTTTTTAAATATATATATATATATATATATATATATATATATATATATATATATATATATATATATATATATATATATATATAGAGCCATTACTTCTAAGAGGACGGGGGGGGGGGGGGCTTGACGGGCCAGAATCATTGCATAACCCCTTCACAAAAGGCGACGGACCAGATAATAAGTTAACAAATTTGCTCAGCCCTTAAGCAGCGTTTGTTCTTGACTTCTGGGAATTTCTTGTGAAATTCTACCCTAAGGTAGAAACGACATTCATCTTCTATCTATATCTTTGCCAAGAGTAATCTTGCGCGAAGATAGATACCTTGGACGACCTACTTTTAGATACGCTTGCGTTGTGACCATTAGTGGACCACTACTGCAAAGCAAGGGGAGTCAATTCCGTGACACAGAGCAACATACAAGCAAAGTATAAACATAAGTGAGTATTATTCTTCAATATTAGCCTTTTCTTGGCAGCGAGTTTTACATGGACTGGACGCGAAAACCGCAACATTCCACCGTGACCTTCTATGGTCCCGCAAAGTTATATAATCACGTCATGCCAAACAACTGCCTGTCATTTAACACAACTTTTTTACTTTCAAGGACTTATAGATTTACAATGCAACCTGTGTGAAGAAGGAAACTACACGAGGAAATGCTCAAGAGACAAGCTAATTGTAGCTGAGCTGTTGCAAAAGACAAAAACACATGACAATCCACTCGACTGCAATAATGCTATATGTTATCTACTTGTACAATAATAACGAAAACAATGACACGACTGTCGCTGAAAGTAAAATCGACAAAGCTCATACTCCTCATAAAACTATAAATAGTAGTGCGGATGGCATGTCACGCAACATTATAGATACCATGTCTGAAATACTTGAAAGTGCTGACTGCTAACCATGGCGACTGGCTTGGCTAGTGCAGCTCAGCTGCTGACGTTCGTATAATCTCAAAACACGGGAGAAGTAACGGACAATTCATACATTGTAAAAGAACCGCCACTGAGATTACCCGCTGCAGCAGTGGCTACATACAGAGCAAACAAATAATGTTCTTTTTTCCCGCCCTATTTCTGTATACATTTTTTTTTTTAACATGATGAGGTTGTCAACCGCAAGATGATTCAAAATGGAAAAATAATAAATCTCTGAGACAAGCAACGATTCTCTCTTGTTTTCGAATAATGAAATATGTTTTCATCTATTTTCTTTCTTGAACTTTTCAACCAGGGTTGTGGAGTCGGGCAAAAACTATTCCGATTCCGCAAATTTTAGAAGTCCGACTTCGACTACAGTTTTATTTTTTTTAAACTAGTGATATGGCATAAATGTATGCACCTATATGGAGTTGTATGTATAAGTATGGTATGTGTGTGAATAAATGAATAAGTCG
This sequence comes from Oreohelix idahoensis, assembly GCA_024509875.1. NCBI lineage: Eukaryota > Metazoa > Mollusca > Gastropoda > Stylommatophora > Oreohelicidae > Oreohelix > Oreohelix idahoensis. The sequence goes on from JAMPIV010018315.1 coordinate 441,415, forward strand.
CTTTCGTAGAATAAATTTTAAACTATTCATTCATCCATACAGTAACGCAAAATAACAAACAATCCACACCTGCACACAGATGACTACTTTGCCAAACACCACGAGGGAAAATAGTTTCATTTTCATTTCTTGTGTGCTTTTCCTAAATGTGCCAACAAATTGCCAGTTGTGATAAAAACTTTATTTATGATCAGAAGCAGCTGAAATTTTCGTGGTGTGGTGATGGGATGCCACTTTCCCATATCGGCAGTTAATCATATTATTTGAAATTGAAAACCATTTATATATCCTAATTATAACCCATCAGAGGTTGAATGGGATATTTTTCATCATTAATTTAAAAAAAAAAACTGAAATTTTTCTAGATTATGTAAAAATAGATGTACTTTAACACGAAAGTAGTTTTAGAACTTCTACTACTTTAACATTTTATTTCAAATTTTTTAAGCTCCCCCTTCCCTTGCATGGATCAAACGTGGATCTGCCTTGACTTAAGTCTCGTAAAATTCTTCTTCTTCTTCTTCGTTCGCCCTGAAAAGGACGGTGGTTGCGTTGTGTCTGTTTACAACGTAGCTGTGATATCTGCACCTTTCGGTCGACACATCCGACTTCTGCACGGCATTTTTTACGACCGGGTTTGCCTTCCCATTTCGATCCATACTCGCTCAGCCAGCCTGCACAGCTGCAGACTGTTTCCAGGACCACCACGTGGAGGTGGAGTGCGGTCTTGACCAGCTCTGGTTCGCTGGTCCTGACGCAGGCAGTCAAGCTATGAGTCGCTGACTGCGGTCTCTATTGCTGCGTCTTGAGGTCCCTCGTAAAATTCAGAGTCGGGACATTTTTTACCGACGGCCGACTCCACTAAACAAAGACTGACTCCACAGCCCTGGTTTCAAAAGATAACATGGTGTGATAGTCAAGGATGTGTGTTGTAAGCTGATCTAATCTCTACAGGCCGACAGTGAAAGAGTGAGATCCATTGATTACACCTGGGATATCAGTATAATAAACAACTTAAGAGACGCCGATGACGCAGTATCAATAGCTAATTGTGAACAAGAGTTCGGAAAATGAATGACACAAAAGTGAGAGAACGGAAAATTAAGATCTCAGCCTATTTAGCACACAAACAGAAATAATGGCCATCATAAAGAAATTGACTTCTGAATGCACCAGTAGAGTAAATAGGACAGTTCTGAAACAATTCAAAAGATTACAACAGCATACCTGGGAACATTAATAATATCAGATGGAAGATGCACCTCAGAGTTGAAAAGTAGCACTGGCCCATGCAAATGCAATGTTCCACGGCACTTCAAGTCTTTTGAGCAAATCTTTATAGATGGAAGTAAGAAAGACAGCTTTGTCAGTGTTGTGTTAAGTCAATTCTGTCATACAGATGTGAGTCATGGACAATCGGTAAACAAGCAAGAAAATCCCTGATGACCATGGAGACGTGGTTTTAAAGAAGTTTTGGACAGCAAAAACATACCAAAAAGATCATGAAAATGTCTTGAAAGAAACCACTGTGCTAATTATGTTTATTACTCATATTAGAAGGACACTATCCAATTACTGGACAATTTATGATAACAGAAAATCTGGAATCTAATGTGACAACAGAACACACACACCAAAAACTGAAGGTAAAAGAGATAACGACTAACAGAGACGACACTGGACAGTGACTGGACCGTGACATGAAAAGGAGTCAACAACAGAAATGATAAAAAGTACTGGGGACAAGACGCTGTGGAAGGGCATGATCACCTACCCCATCTGACGTATTACATGGAGAAGAAGAGATTCATTCACCAACCTTCAGATCCATTTAGAGCAAATGCCTTCAACAAATCTGCGCCAAGCCTTTCTGTCCTGTGCCATCTGTTCAAGATCTATCCATGTCTTCTTTATTCCTTTTATGTCTAGTCTCCTATTTGCTTTCCCTGTGTGTCATTAGTGTCCCTGTATTTCTCTTCTTACCCTGGTGGTTCCAGAAAAAGGAATGCCTTATAATCAACTGGTCTCCTCAATATGTGCTAATCTGCCAACTAGGCATCTGGAATGCTGTGAAGAAATCTGTCCGCCCTCTTTTTCTTGTCTTCAATTCTCTCCGGCAGTACTTACTCGACCATCCCGATTAAGTGCACGTTTTCATTTTATATTGTTTCCGCTCTCATCGGTCAAGGTTATCTTGTCCTATGTTATCAACCATTCCGGTCTTACCTGACAGCTTGGCCTGTTCTGCAGCCACGTCGGTGTGTTTGTTTGATTAATTGCTAACCAGGCGGATTAAGAGTCTACATTTAGTGACATTCTTAATGTTAACCTAGACTTGTGACGAAGAATGGATAATGAACGTTTGTTTCATGAACCTGGCCAGCAAACATTGCAACAAAACCAGGTTCCTCTAGTTTTCCTAGACGGATAACAGATGGTATTTGAAGATCATATGTTAATTTTGCAGACCCGACCAGCTGGACAGGCTTGGAAAAACTGGGATCTCTGAGGATAACATTCTTGATAACGATGACTTGACTCATGAACCACCACTGCAAGAACTGGTGACAGCTTCAGGCGGGTCTCCTCACAGGGAACCAACAGCAGAGGTGGCCCCAGGTTACAGAGGGAGTAGAGAACGGATGATAATATCACAGTGCCGTCTTAAGGCATGGGCACACTGGGCAGTGCCCAGGGGCCCCACGCTGGGATGCTGCCACATTGTTCATACTGTACCATCTCCTTCTGTACGGTTTACCAATTAATTATCGTTATTATGTTTGTGTTTTTCAAGGCTTATGTTATATGTTGTGTTGATTAATCCTCGCTTTACATACAGTATGTTTGTTTATGTTTAAACATTGATTTTGTAAAAAATATTTTTTGTTGAAAGTACCATTAAATTATAAATCTATAGGTTTAATTTTATTGACTGTTTACATTTTTAGTCCCGTGGGTGGGTAGGGATGGCAGGGGCCCAGTGCATTGCTTTGCCCAGGGCCTACAATGCTGTTAAGATGGCCCTGTGATATCATATTATATATATTTATTATACTACCACTTTAGTAAGTTTTAAATGTACATTTATATATGTTTCAATTGTTGTTTTTCTCTGTCCAAAAGCACTTTCATTTGACTCAACTGCTCTAAAATTAATGCTCAGGGAGGGTAAAAATTCTGAGGAAGATGAAATGGTAGTTGAGATTGCCTGATGTTCATATTAGGAGACCCAATACTTAAGAAGAGGCATTTGTTTCCTCTTAGTTTGTGGTACAAGTTGCCAGCTGTTGACGTTAAAGCACCTACACCTGAAGGGTCTTGAAGACGCCTGCAACCTTAGTAGTTACCCTGGCCTTGCTGCAAGGGACGTGCTACTGCTAACATATTTGATGCCTTAAGAGACAGTCCAAAGCACCTATGAGAACCAACAGCAACTGAAGCAGATGCCAACTGACCCCACCGCCAGCTCAGTAGTATTCAAACCCAGCCAAAGGACATTTCCAATTTTATTCTCTTATCCACCAAAACATAATATTATCCTATGATCAAAATTAACTGATTATTTTCCTTGTTAAAATAACTTTATTTCAATTGTATTAACCAATAATTGATTATTAAACTTGTTAAATGTAAATATAAATCTATAGTTGCTTTAATCATTTTTGAGTGAATTTGGATCCGTAAGGCTCAGGTTATTTTTAATACAGAGCTAGTAAATTAATAGTTGCTGAGTTACCTTCAGCTGGGGACTCAGAAAATACGAGTCAATAACTTTCCCCACAGAATTTTTTTGTCCTCCAGAGCTAGTCGTTTCAACTCTACTTCAACACCATGGCAGTAGACAGTAGGCCTACCTGTATCATAAACCTATCACCAGCGGAGGTTACTGGTAGAACATAAAGCTAGAGTCGCAATTTCCATGTTTTTGTTTAGTGTTCGAATATTTGTCACGGAATTGTCTCCCCTGCTCTGCAGTAGTGGTGCAATAATGGCCAAACTCCTACTAAACGGATGAGGGTTATTCTTGGCACAGATGTAAATAGAAGAATAATGCTTCTTTTTAAGGGAGCCTCACAGGAATTTTACAGAACGCTGGCGAGTAGTAAGTTCATGACAGCTTAGATTATCTCAGTTATTATGCTAGCGTTCTGTAAAATTCCTGTGAGGCTCCCTTAAAAAGAAGCATTATTCTTCTATTTACATCTGTGCCAAGAATAACCCTCATCCGTTTAGTAGGAGTTTGGCCATTATTGCACCACTACTGCAGAGCAGGGGAGACAATTCCGTGACAAATGTTCGAACACTAAACAAAAACATGGAAATTGCGACTCTAGCTTTATGTTCTACCAGTAACCTCCGCTGGTGATAGGTTTATGATACAGGTAGCCTACTGTCTACTGCCATGGTGTTGAAGTAGAGTTGAAACGACTAGCTCTGGAGGACGAAAAAATGTCTTTACCAATATACTGGACCATGTAGCTTACTATTTTTATCTATCTTCATTATCCCAATCCCGCGTTCATTTTCACATAGGCCAACCATTTCTGACCCGCAAAGCAATCGTGGCAATTGTCCCTTATCCAAACAATGGCTTTCACTCCCTAAAGGATTGATGGGGGGAGGGTAAGATAAAGAGAATAAACGCATGACCTTATTTTTACGCAAATACAACTCGCCCCAACTTGTGCTCACATCACTTGGTGAACCACGTCGACACGTTGCTTACAAAAATAATATAGGCTAATAATAACCTGCATTTTGTTTTTAACAAAGTAGGCCTATCTGACAAAATTTTAAGTAGGCCCTAGGCCTATGTATCATTTCAGTACGCAGCATTTAAATTTTGAAAATAGTAGTATTAGGCCTAACCAATGTTTAGGACTACAGACTGAACAAACGAACTACGAAATAATAAATAGCCTCCCTATAGGCCTAATATTTAAAAACATATTCCCTACATTAGTTCCTCACTATTACTATTATTATTATTATGTATGCCCTATAAAATAATGTTTGACCGAAGCCCACAAGGCGTAGCCTACAGAAATAAGCTTTAAAACTAAGGCAGCAAGAACTAAATGTTCCAAAAGTAGGCCTATGGGTGTGACGAATTTATCACCGAATTAGCACGGCTCACGCCACTCAACGCGACACACTTGGTTCTAGAATGAAAACTTCAGCTCTCACAACGCTTCACGACAATAGTGGACCGAAAAAGTAACGTAGGCCTAACTATTTGTGGTTTGTTCAGTTTGCTAGGAAACGTAACCAAATATTTAAGAGTAAGACACTACGGCCTACCTGTAACCTCCACTTAAACACGGATAACACAATATGATCCATTTAAGAAGAACATCATCAAAAACGTAACAAATAGTCCACTACATGAAATAATAACGTTTTCATTTTCCTTCTTCTGTCTTATCAAGTAGGCTAGACTGGTGACTAACACACATTGACGACGATTTAGCACACTGTTCATTAGCACAATCGACAAGAGACGTAGAACACGAAACCGAGGTTTGTTGTTCGACCGCCATGACAGGCAGAACCGCGGACAGCCATTGGCTGATACATTTACTACGCAAACATCTCGCACGTTGCTTGCACACGGCGTGTAGCACGCCTCAAGTCCTGGCCTGTCCAACTTCCCTCTTATCTCATTTATGTCTGTTTCATTTTATTTAAATCCCCACTACTATTCTCTCCTTTTTTGGTTACTTAACTGTCTCATTCCACCCCTGCCCTCCATTTGATCAACAGACTTTACATGACGACAGAGTTTCTGTTCTTGCGCAAGATGTTGTGGCCTTGACCTTTTTCCGTGGTGGGTTTTCTCTTCACGAGGCAAGGTAGTCTTTTCAACTTAGATCCGTTGGTTATAATCAGTGTTATTTGCCATTCTCACAAAAGGCAACCGTAGTCCCATATCAAATACAGCCGTAGGGGAGTGGAGTTTCAGAGACGTCACTATACTAAATCCAGCTTCGAGAGGTGAGGTGACTAGTTCCTTCCCTCACTGCTCTGCCTTCACGAACTCAAGAACAGAGTCAGGTGCCCATTTGCTGCTGGATAGTTTGGAGCGTGAAGTCACTGTTTTGAACCCGGTACCTTTGCTGCGGCAGGTCAGCTCTTTAACCACTCTGAGTATAGCGTTAGATACTAAGTCCTGAACATGACTGATAGTGTATATATATATATATATATATATATATATATATATATATATATATATATATATATATATATATATATATATATATATATATATATATATATATATATTGTCGTAGATTTTAGATAGGAGTATTAAGACTAGGGTTGGTCCCTTCAGAATAGGTTGGAATGAGTGATAGTCACAGTGAGAGCTGGTGAAAAAAAAAAAAACACAATAGAATTTCCCACACGTGAGATGATAGCATGTGATAAAGAAGCTGTCTTTGAGAATCGAGATAATCTTCTCTCTCTCACCTATCTTCTACGACCGCTTTTAAAGGCGTCAGACAGTCTACACACAGATATATATATTATTAATATCTCTATCTACTCACGGGCACGCACATACACGTGACGACAGTTAAACACACAGACGTGGGAATCTTTCACAATGAATTTATATGTATTTGAACGAGCTGACCAACGCACTGATTTAGTTCAAGAGAGAGATTTTTATTATTATCATAAAAAAAAATCTTCTCACAACACCAAAAATACATCAAGGAAAAACATATACAAATAGTCATAAAATTTAAGAAAAATGCTACAAGGATGATAGCCCCGTTATGATCTTAGCTCTAGGTTTAGCCCACAGCCCCGTTAAGAGAACAGATGATGGCCCAAAGAGTTATAGATACGTAGGGTTTAGGCTAAGAGTTTTTCTTCTTTTCTCGTAAATGTATGCACAGAGTTGAATAATCTGATTTAGCCTAAGAAGTAAAGAAACTCTAGCAAATAGTAACAAATTCTGCAGGTTAAACAAAAAGAATTAAGACAGTAAATGGGTGACAATCTATAACTGTAAAATAACACACTGATCTGCGTACACTCATTCATTCAGCCATGGCCATGCAGTTATACTCACAACTTTGCTCGCTGCCTCTGGGAACATACTCAATTCTAGGACCTTCACACAGACCCGAAAATGCAGTCCTTGACCAAGAAATCTCCAGTTCCAAAAGACGTACTAAACTCTCAGGGAACGATTCCTTGGGTGTTCTAATTTTTTCGAATGTCTGATTAAGTCACATAAAATATTGTCCAGGCACGAAAGTTAGCAGAGCACAATGTCATTAGCTTTGGTTTCTAGAATTTAAGGAATGTCAGATCGGTGTCTACTTTCAGGAAGTTACTATATTTGGTCACCACAGTACTAGTCAAAACTCTGTCGGAATGTTTCTGATCTTTGCTTGCCACAACGGGCTGAATTGTACTGAAGAGTTATTCTGGAAGAATTAATTCTGGCGCGAAGGCCTCTTACTTCATTTAACTGTTACAGTTCAGGTAATGAAAGTGATTTGTTTCTTCCCAAATAAAGTTCACGTACTAGAACGCTGGTAAAGTTGGGTACCACCGTTTCACTATAAAAAAGAAAGAACACATATCAAATAATTTTACAATATGTACCCACTATAACTTACATTATTAAACCGCAAGTGTACTGCTTGACTTATCATTTAAATTTCCCGTAAAGTAAGTTATATCTTAAAAAAAAAATCATCAATCCCCATGAATTTAGGAACACGTGCGTGTTCCGTCAACATCTCATGAGGTTTCTAGCATTTGTAAGTTAGCTTAGAAAAATATGATCTCGTCTGATTTCTTAGCAGTAAAATTAACTTCATTATAGCTACATTATTGTTTAGTAAGCTAAGATATAATTTATTCTGCTATCCACTGAAACACGTCACTAGAAAATAATACAGACTATATAAATTTGGCACTCTGCGCAAAATCTAACTAGTGAAATATGAAATAAGCGACTTAACACTTTATCATTTCACAAAATACTAGATATAATATATATTACCTCACACAGAACTACAGGTAGTCGCACAACTTAAGAATTATATGCTGAATATTTAAGGAAGTCTAGAAGTTCGACAAATTGCCGAAACAAACTGAGAAACTTCGCTAACAGCTATTCTGTTTCGAACAACCTGTCTACTGCGAATATAGGAGCGAGAATGAAATTAAAGTTTCAAACTCGGGCCAATATCTTAAAATCAGACAAAGGGCCCAAACTTATTTCGCCAAGCGAAATTATCTCCCCTACTCCCAACATTTACGTCAGCTTAACGCGTGACGTAACTGCCACCAGTGACCGAGAAATGCGCGTGACAGTTGCAAATCTCAGACAACCGTCTACAACTGCGTCGTACAGATACCGGGTTTGACACCTTAAGCTAGTGACAGGTGAACAAAATGGTAGACCAAAAGTCTGCTCTATGTCCAGCGAAACGAATTTCTCACACCTCAGGCCCAGAAATCTGGTCGGGCCGCGCTCTGACCGGGGGAAACTGCAGACGTATGTCTGGCGAGAACCGTATCTTCACAGCTATCTGCGCGACTGACATCTGATGCAATAAGGTTACTAGTCAGTATGAGAAAGAAAAACGATGATGGGAAAGAAATATATTTTTCGCAACGAATGATGCGAAAAAATACAGGAAAAACAAGTACGGAAAAGTAATAAAATGAAAGGATTAGGGTGAGAGAATAGGAAGAAGATGTAGGTAATTTAATGATATAAAGACCCACGTGACATATATATATATGTATATATATATATATATATATATATATATATATATATATATAATATATATATATATATATATAGATATATATATATATATATATATATATATATATATATATATATATATATATATATATATATATATGTCATGAAATATTCTAATCCACATATATAAATTATTAGGTAAATATGAAGCCTAACAAATAAAATTAATAAAGAGAAGAGCAATGGTAAAATAACAGTGCTGTCACAGAGAATGTACTCGAAATCCCCCTTGTTTTCTGCTTCGTCTGCAAATTGTAACGCTTTCACGTTGATATAAAAGCTTACTGTATTATTACCCGCCTTCTTCAATGAAACGTGTGCTGCATTTCTAAGAAAAACATTGAGACGTACTGCGTAATGACCTAAATTAATCCTAACATTAATTATATTACGTTACCAAAACGAACGAACAGATGGACAAAAGGATAGCGAGAGGGGAGGGCTGAAAATCAGGAACGCATGCAACACGCGACGCGCGATATACAAATGCTGGCATCACGCGTGTAAGTCTACAAGCACTAACTTTTTCAGACGGACAGTGATAAAATACACTACCCTTTCCCAGAGTTAGGTTTATAAATCATAACAAACTCTTATTAGAAAAGACAACATTAGATGGGTTTACGTTTGAACACATAACAGTACCCAGACAGCACATCTTCGAAACAGGAGGTAGAAGAAATTGCATATTTTGAACGCAGCCACGTAGCTCCTTTAAATTAGTATTTTTGGGTTCCTTAGGGCTTGCTGACAAATAATATGTAAAACGTTGCGCAAATAGTCCAGGAATTAATAAATTATACCCAAAATAAAATATTGGGGGTGCCTGACAGCATAAAATCATTTCTGCTCATAAGATTTTTTTTTAACGTGTTTGAAAAAAATTTACGTTACAGAAATAGCCTACCATGTAAACTTCAAATTGATTGGAGCGCAACAAATGAAAGCCTAACCACGATTGGTCGGGCTATAAATACTATCTTGGTTGTTAGGGGAGACGGGAAAAGATAACATTTTTTCAAACACTTGTCGAAACGTGGCTCATTGGCCAGTCTCGCTGATATACACACTTGGGAGCGTTAGTTCGAAACCACTTGTTTAAATACACTTGATAAAGCATCAGTGCGTTGAAGCCAGCTTATATTTGGCTCAATAAAAGCCTGGAAGATAAGCAGATGGAGATTTGTGCCAGTTTGTGCCAGAATTCATTGCTAATCAACGTATCTGTGTTATTCGTATGAATTGTGGTAAGCTTGAACCATTTAATATCTTTTAATGAAAATTGAATGTGAATTGTTGATTTATGCCTGTATATATATGTGTAGTTCAGTGGCAAACGTGAGGTAAAGCCTAAAATGCTCCAGCCTGAACGGAGGGTGTCGGAGAGAAGTAAAACGGCATGGAATGGCCAAACAGTACACTGACACCTGGATGATTGACTAGAAAGAAATAATGCTGGAAGTGCAGAGGCGTAGTAACCATTAAGAAGGGTAATACTGGAATAAAGTATTTCAAATGAAGCTGACTGTTGGCCTAACGCTCTGAACGCAATGTTTGTGCTGTATTGTGATCAGTGTAAAAGAGAATATAAATTAGTTATGAAGTAGAAGGTACATCCTTCTTGATTTCAGGGACAGTGGTCTTGATGGTACTGAGCAGCATCTGGTCAGAGATTTGCTGAATCCAGAGTCGGACAGCATACTCCTTGGTCCTTTTAGCTATCAGTGAGGTGTCTCCTGAGCCCAGAGGAGAATTCGAGCAGAGGAGTCCTTTCCTGCCGCCATCACTCAAGATAAGCAGAGTTGGCCAGCTGAGCTCAACATTATGTCCCCTCATCTTGAAATAACTTTATAAAAATACTATTCAGAGGGGAATTTACTTGTCTTAAAATCAGGAACTTTGAACATCTCAAATACTGGTCCCTAAAGACAAACTATTGAAGTCATGATGACAAATACCAACAGAGCTTGAACAAAACAAAACCAGTATTACCTCATTTTACTACTACACAACTGACACACATAGAACATTTGTAATAATATATGTCACTACAATATTCATATTAAATACATTCTGTACATAACTTGTAATTTAAATTGATTGTGATTCCTGGTTCCCTTGTAGTTGAATCAGGACACATATTCATTCATGCCAGTAATGAATACATATTGTTATTCGAAAGTTTATCAGTGACTCTTTTAAGATATCTTTGTAGAGTGTTATATGTATGTGAGTGTCACAGTGTTGTCAAGAGTAGTGGATTAAATTAAATTGTTTATCTGTCTGTTGTTGTGACTTACACTTCATCATACACATACCCTAGACACATAACGTAGCATCACACTATTCCAGAATAATTCTGACTGAGATATATAGATATGTGGTAGCAAGTAAGGTTATCTATAATACACTACTCTTAATAGATATAGATACCTTCACAGCTGATCTCAGTCAGTACACTAAGTTCCCTATAAGTATTTATAACATCCCACTTCACCACATATATTGGGGTCTCGCTCTTGGGATTTTGAATCTTTAACTATTAAAAATATTGGGGGTAATTCACTTCAGGGAATATAAGAATTAAAAGGTATCCTTGGGTGGAATTAAATAAGGTTGAGCTCACGGTGCCTGTGTTGTCCATTAGAGATTGAATTGTTGGTTAGACATTATATAAAGTTACCTAATAGACAATGGCGGACCTGGCCAAATTTCGATCTGCTGCGGTTCAGACTGCAAAAGAGTTAGGATTAGATGGGCAAGTTATGGTTGCCTATGTTACTACGGAATGTGACAAATTTATTGAACGCGAAGAAAGAAGGTTTGAAGCCGAAAGAAAGTTAGAGGCTGACAGGGAAATTAAGAAGTTACAATTTGAAGCTGAGGCTGAGACTAAGAGGTTGCAGATTGAGGCTGACAAAGAGGCTAAAGCATTGGAAGCCGAGGAAAGAAGACAAGCTGCAGAAAGAGAAGAGAAGAAATTAGCTGCAGAAAGAGAAGAGAAGAAATTAGCTGCAGAAAGAGAAGAGAAGAAATTAGCTGCAGAAAGAGAAGAGAAGAAATTAGCTGCAGAAAGAGAAGAGAAGAGATTAGCTGCAGAGAGGGAAGCAGAAAAGGAGGAGAAGAGATTACAAAGGGAACATGAGTTACGACTAAGGGAGTTTGAGTTTCAAGGCCATGCTCCTGAAAATGGTGCCAGTCCCTTTGCCTCTAATGCTACGGTTACTCAAGGAGCCTCAATCTCAGCTATGAACTTTCATTTAGATCATTTTGTTGAGAAAGACGATGATATTGAGAGCTATATAAATAGGTATGAACTATTAGCTACCACGTATGGGTTAGAGAGAGAAAGGTGGAGCTTAAAGTTATCTCAGGGACTTCGTGGGGCAGCTTATGAAGTTTTTGCAAAAATGAGCAGAGGTGATCAGGAAAATTATGACATGCTAAAGCAGGCTCTTTTGTTAAGGTATGAAAAGAATGCAGAGTTTTACAGGAAAAAATTTAGGAATGCTAAACTACTGTCAGGTGAAACCTATCACCAGTTCTCTGCACGAATCGAGACATACTTGGAGAAATGGACTTCTCTGGGGAAAACCCAAGATCTTAAGGAAATGGTCCTTATAGAGCAACTAAGAGAGTCCATGGCTCCAGACCTGAGAAAGTTTCTCATGGAACAAGGTGCAGAGAGGCTGGGTGAGTTGCTAAATGTTGCTGAAAGGTATCAAGCAGCTCAAGCAGAGGTAACAGGTAATAAAAAGAAACAAGTGGATAACTTTAGGGCACCACAGAACTTTAATAAATTTGATCCTAAGGATCAAAATAAAGGTAAGCACCAATTTGATAGGCCACGGTATGAAAATAAAAATAAATTCCCACAATTCGATGAAAGAAAATATGATGAAAGAAAATCTTTCAACCAAGGAAAAAGGTGGTGTAAAAATTGTAAGATGAACAATCATGACACTGACCATTGTAGAAGGAAACCTCCTCATTTTGCTGCTATGACATCGGGGAAAAAGGAAAAGAAGGGCAAACCTGAAGAATTACAGGAACCATACCACCCCCCAGTGTGTGAAGATGTCATCTGTAATGGTGTCACTATAAGATGTTTATATGATACCGGTTTAGATTACGATTCCGTTGTGAGTTCTCACCTGGTGCAGGCCGATCAATACACCACAGAAACAGTGGAGATTCAAACTGCAACCAAGGATGTAGCTACCATGACACTTCCCGTCGCCCGAATAAAAGTGAAAACGCGATATGTGGAAGGGATCATAAAAGCAGCAGTGATAAATGAGCCAATCTACCCTCTAATATTGGGGTGTAGATATGTCTTCTTGGGAAATCCCAAGAGACCTGTGATATTGGCAACAGTGCAGACCAGATCACAGTCAAAGAAGGAGGAGGATAATCCCATAAATACTCACCCAGATGAGATGAGGAAGGCACAGGCTGAGGACAAAACACTCAAGCCATGTTTCAAGAAGTTGCCCAAATCTCATACACCTCCAGGCAAGGGAGAGTTTTATATGAAGAACAAACTGATATATAGGAAGGCTGGATCTGAATCCAATGGTCACGGACAGCTGGTCCTTCCCACTTCATATAGGACTAAAGTGTTGGAACTAGGGCATGCGATTCCCTTCAGTGGTCATATGGGAATCAGCGCAACAGGACAGCGAATAGCTTGTCACTATTTCTGGCCAGGAATAACTGAAGATATCAAACGATATGTAAAATCCTGTCCAGAGTGCCAACGAGTAGCACCTAAACATTGGACTGCACCAGCAACTCTGGGGGAAATGCCCATAGTGGGAACACCCTTTGAGAGAGTTGCCGTGGATCTTGTGGGACCTCTCACCCGAACCAAGAGAAGGAACAGCTACATTCTGACTCTGGTGGACACTTGTTCTATGTGGGGAGAGGCAGTAGCCCTGTCATCGATTGATTCTAAACATGTGGCAGAGGCATTGCTCACAATTTTCACAAGGTTAGGCTTTCCCAATCAAATCTTGACTGATAATGGCTCTCAGTTCAAGGGGAAACTAACTGAAGAAGTTTTCAGGATCTTTCAGGCCAAACACTTCCATTGTAGTGTGTATCATCCCCAAGGGAACGGCCAAGTGGAAAGATTTAACGGCACATTGATGTCGATCCTGAGAAAGTTGGCACACGAAAAACCAGATACATGGGACCAGTACCTGCACGCCGCCCTCTTTGCTTATCGGGAGGTACCCCATAGTTCAACCGGTATGGCCCCGGCAACATTATTGTTTGGAAGGCCAATAAAAGGTCCACTTGAAGCTTTGTTAAGAACGTGGACTGATGAAAAGGCAGAGGAAAACATTACATCTTCATACCAATATGTGAATGAGCTGACCACTCGGTTGAAAACTGGCTGGAAACTTGCCAATGAAAATTTGAAACAAGCCAGGAAGAAACATGCTGCCTATTATAACAGGAAGGCGAAGGACAGAAATCTGGCTGTGGGAGAGAAAGTACTGCTTCTTTTGCCTGGGAGTCAGAATAAGTTACAAATTGGATGGCAGGGTCCATATACAGTTCTAGAGAAGGTGTCTAGAACAAATTATAAGATAGATAAGAAGGGGAAAGAAAAAATCTATCATGTGAATCTCCTGAAGAAATATTTGGAAAGAGAACATCAGGAAGAGACACACTTGTTGACCTTGTCCATCGCCATGGAGATGAAAAAGGAACCACTTTCATCATTTGAATATCCATTACACCCCTGTGAGACAGCAGCACAGGTGAAAATCAGTACACATTTAACGAAAACTCAGAAAGAGAGAGTGCAACAGGTTCTAAATAATCATGCAGAGGTGTTAACAGACCGACCAGGGCATACAAACCTATTGGAATATGATATGAAACTCATAGACTCCACACCTGTCTGTATGAAACCATATTCGATTCCGTTTGCTAAGGAAAAAGCTTTGAAGGAAGAGATAGACTATCTATTGAAGGAAGGAATTATTTCGCACAGTGAGTCTTCGTATAGCTCCGGTGTTGTACTCTTAAGGAAGCCCTCTGGAGAACATAGACTCTGTATAGATTACAGGAGACTGAACGCTATTACAGAAGGACAGGTGGATCCATTGCCGGATACAAATCAGCTGTTTGCCAGGCTAAATAAAGCTAAATATTTCTCAAAAGTGGATCTGAGTAAAGGATACTATCAGATTCCCGTAAAGCCTGAGGTTAGACCATACCTAGCTTTTAGTACCTCAGAAGGACACTATGAGTTTAATAGATTGCCATTTGGATTGAAGAATGCGCCTAGTGTCTTCTCTAGAATGATGAGAAAATTATTGGATCCTCTGAATAATCCCTGTATAACAAATTTTATGGATGATATCCTTATAGCAACAGAAACATTTGAGGAACACATTGACTCTCTGAACATGCTGTTTGATCGACTTAGGGAGGCAAATTTAACAGCCCGACCAACCAAATGTTGCGTTGGATGTAAAGAATTGGAATTTTTGGGACACACAGTTTATCAGGGAAACATGACCCCTGACCCAAAGAATTTAGAGAAACTACAGAAAGCCCCGAGACCACAAACCAAGAAGGACGTGAGATCCTTTGTCTCATTATGTGGTTTCTACCAGAAGTATATCAAAAACTTTAATTCCATATGTGCACCTTTAACGGAATTGACACGTAAAGGACTTCCAGATCGCATTACATGGACACCACAATGTGAAATGACTTACCAAGAATTGAAGGAAAAGCTCACAAGTAAACCCATTTTGAAATTACCTGACTTAAGTCAAGAATTCATAGTAAGGACGGATGCAAGTAATATTGGGTTAGGTGCAACTTTACTACAGAAATCAGATGCATTGGATGGGGAATTAAGCCCAGTGGCATATGCTAGCAGAAAGTTGAATAAAGCTGAAATCAACTACTCAACTAGCGAAAAAGAATGTCTTGCAGTAATATGGGCAATAAAGAAATTCAATATTTATCTATATGGGAAGGCATTTAAGTTGCAAACAGACCACAAACCTTTATCGTTTTTAGCACAGGCTAAGCATGAGAACTCTAGGTTACTCCGATGGTCTTTGCTTCTGGCTCCATATAATTTTAGCATTGAGTATATATCTGGAAAAACCAATTTGGGAGCTGATTTTTTAAGCCGCCATCCGTGTGATGAGAATCACCGTAAACCCCAGAAATAATAATAAATTTCTATATGTGTATATAGAATAAAGGACTGACATATAATGTCTGTTTTAAGAGGGGAGGTGTCATGAAATATTCTAATCCACATATATAAATTATTAGGTAAATATGAAGCCTAACAAATAAAATTAATAAAGAGAAGAGCAATGGTAAAATAACAGTGCTGTCACAGAGAATGTACTCGAAATCCCCCTTGTTTTCTGCTTCGTCTGCAAATTGTAACGCTTTCACGTTGATATAAAAGCTTACTGTATTATTACCCGCCTTCTTCAATGAAACGTGTGCTGCATTTCTAAGAAAAACATTGAGACGTACTGCGTAATGACCTAAATTAATCCTAACATTAATTATATTACGTTACCAAAACGAACGAACAGATGGACAAAAGGATAGCGAGAGGGGAGGGCTGAAAATCAGGAACGCATGCAACACGCGACGCGCGATATACAAATGCTGGCATCACGCGTGTAAGTCTACAAGCACTAACTTTTTCAGACGGACAGTGATAAAATACACTACCCTTTCCCAGAGTTAGGTTTATAAATCATAACAAACTCTTATTAGAAAAGACAACATTAGATGGGTTTACGTTTGAACACATAACAGTACCCAGACAGCACATCTTCGAAACAGGAGGTAGAAGAAATTGCATATTTTGAACGCAGCCACGTAGCTCCTTTAAATTAGTATTTTTGGGTTCCTTAGGGCTTGCTGACAAATAATATGTAAAACGTTACGCAAATAGTCCAGGAATTAATAAATTATACCCAAAATAAAATATTGGGGGTGCCTGACAGCATAAAATCATTTCTGCTCATAAGATTTTTTTTTAACGTGTTTGAAAAAAATTTACGTTACAGAAATAGCCTACCATGTAAACTTCAAATTGATTGGAGCGCAACAAATGAAAGCCTAACCACGATTGGTCGGGCTATAAATACTATCTTGGTTGTTAGGGGAGACGGGAAAAGATAACATTTTTTCAAACACTTGTCGAAACGTGGCTCATTGGCCAGTCTCGCTGATATACACACTTGGGAGCGTTAGTTCGAAACCACTTGTTTAAATACACTTGATAAAGCATCAGTGCGTTGAAGCCAGCTTATATTTGGCTCAATAAAAGCCTGGAAGATAAGCAGATGGAGATTTGTGCCAGTTTGTGCCAGAATTCATTGCTAATCAACGTATCTGTGTTATTCGTATGAATTGTGGTAAGCTTGAACCATTTAATATCTTTTAATGAAAATTGAATGTGAATTGTTGATTTATGCCTGTATATATATGTGTAGTTCAGTGGCAAACGTGAGGTAAAGCCTAAAATGCTCCAGCCTGAACGGAGGGTGTCGGAGAGAAGTAAAACGGCATGGAATGGCCAAACAGTACACTGACACCTGGATGATTGACTAGAAAGAAATAATGCTGGAAGTGCAGAGGCGTAGTAACCATTAAGAAGGGTAATACTGGAATAAAGTATTTCAAATGAAGCTGACTGTTGGCCTAACGCTCTGAACGCAATGTTTGTGCTGTATTGTGATCAGTGTAAAAGAGAATATAAATTAGTTATGAAGTAGAAGGTACATCCTTCTTGATTTCAGGGACAGTGGTCTTGATGGTACTGAGCAGCATCTGGTCAGAGATTTGCTGAATCCAGAGTCGGACAGCATACTCCTTGGTCCTTTTAGCTATCAGTGAGGTGTCTCCTGAGCCCAGAGGAGAATTCGAGCAGAGGAGTCCTTTCCTGCCGCCATCACTCAAGATAAGCAGAGTTGGCCAGCTGAGCTCAACATTATGTCCCCTCATCTTGAAATAACTTTATAAAAATACTATTCAGAGGGGAATTTACTTGTCTTAAAATCAGGAACTTTGAACATCTCAAATACTGGTCCCTAAAGACAAACTATTGAAGTCATGATGACAAATACCAACAGAGCTTGAACAAAACAAAACCAGTATTACCTCATTTTACTACTACACAACTGACACACATAGAACATTTGTAATAATATATATGTCACTACAATATTCATATTAAATACATTCTGTACATAACTTGTAATTTAAATTGATTGTGATTCCTGGTTCCCTTGTAGTTGAATCAGGACACATATTCATTCATGCCAGTAATGAATACATATTGTTATTCGAAAGTTTATCAGTGACTCTTTTAAGATATCTTTGTAAAGTGTTATATGTATGTGAGTGTCACAGTGTTGTCAAGAGTAGTGGATTAAATTAAATTGTTTATCTGTCTGTTGTTGTG
Source organism: Oreohelix idahoensis (assembly GCA_024509875.1). Classification (NCBI taxonomy): domain Eukaryota; kingdom Metazoa; phylum Mollusca; class Gastropoda; order Stylommatophora; family Oreohelicidae; genus Oreohelix; species Oreohelix idahoensis. The sequence continues at coordinate 459,690 of JAMPIV010018315.1, forward strand.
ACTTACACTTCACCATACTCATACCCTAGACACATAACGTAGCATCACACTATTCCAGAATAATTCTGACTGAGATATATAGATATGTGGTAGCAAGTAAGGTTATCTATAATACACTACTCTTAATAGATATAGATACCTTCACAGCTGATCTCAGTCAGAACACTAAGTTCCCTATAAGTATTTATAACATCCCACTTCACCACAATATATATATATATATATATATATATATATATATATATATATATATATATATATATATATATATATATATATACACACACACAGGGTGTTTCTTCTTCTTCTTCCTTCTTCCTCGTTCGCCCTGAAAAGGACGGTGGTTGCGTTTTGTCTGTTTACAACGTAGCTGTGATATCTGCACCTTTCGGTCGACACATCAGGGTGTTTATAAAGTCGCTGTGCAGTGAAATTTACGCCCGGGCGAGACTACGTCACCAGAAATGTGGTTTTCAATTGGGGTTTGTTGTGTAATGCTGCACACGGGATTGTGAAACACAGCTTTGGAACACAGAATATCATGACGTAAATTTGCATCATTCGTGGCATAATTTCTAAAATATTTTTCAAATTCACTGCACAGCGACTTTATAAACACCTTGTAGATATATATATATCTTCTTCTTCTTCCGTCCTTAGCCACCGACCGTCAAAGCAGTCAGTGGCCATTACGCCTAGTGGCGTCTTAGGGCAACAGCAGATAGGTTTTCTTTGCCGTTGTTTCCCATCACGCGTAGTGGCGTCTTTAGGGCAACGGCAAATCAACCCATTTGCTGTTGTTTCCGTAATCGAAGTGACTGGCAAACGGGTGATCAGCCCGTTGTGATATTAAGAAACGGCTGGCCATAAACAGTACAAAACATTAAGACATACTGTAGTAATCACAAGGTAGAAATGAGTGTAGGAAATCTCATAGGCACGAAGACCTAATCAGAAATACACAAGTTAATAAAACACTATATTACAAAAAGCTAACATATATATATATATAAAATAAATAAATAATTAAGGGTGCGAGCTAGTCTGCAGTGGTGGAAGATTCCTCCTCCTCCTCCCCCATCCTCCCCGGGGAAATACGTATTAACTCAATAATCCGCCAATGAACATTAAATGCATAACAGTTTAGACAATATCATTTTTTGGATAATAAAACCATATTGAACTGTAACTACTAAAGGAAAAATACAGACTAGAGATAATATAGTATAAAGCATAAAATAAATACAAACAAAAACATATTACAATAAATGAAACACGTCCCGATATAACCAACTGCTCCATATATATGGTAGATTGTTGAAAAGTACGTGCTACAAAAAAGTAGCAAACTCCTTAATTAAAAAAATAATAATAAAATTAAATAAACAATGAACAGCTTACATGAGGTATTTGATATCTCCAGAATCCCGATAACTTGAAGATTAATAAGTAATGGTAGTTCATTCTGTTCCTGGCTGAAGTGTTAGACGCTTAACTTATGACAGGGTCTTAGCTTTATGAGGTGGGGTGTCCAGTTCCATTCTTCGCCAGCTTTTCCATCCCTAACTCAAAGCAGTCAAGGACGTACTTTTACAGCTGGGTAAAATGGAGCGCGGCAAGACATGTTTTCGAACAAGATCCCTTTGCTTCAAGCGCTTGCATTATCCATTCTGCAATATGCACCTAAAACAGTCGACCTCAATAAGCGAGGCATACGGGACCCGAAGCACAACAAACCAGCAGCTATTGCAGTGTAACAGACGTATAAAGAAAAGTGAAAGACGAACGATAAACTTCGATGTTCACCCCACCAATATAAACATTTATAACACATAAGGAAGGGAAACCGGAGGCCTGTAAACAGTAAATAAATATTAGACAAACATATAGGTATGTTTTCAGGCACTCGTAAGAAATAAAGAAGTAGAAAACTAGACAACAGAAAAACAACAGACGTGAGTGGCTTACCCAGGACTCGAACCCAGGACCTTCCCTGCGACAACCCCGCCTAGCTATGCAAGTGAATCACACTATCCTCCCTGCCATCTAGGCATCACCAAAGAATGATGCTTCGATGACGGGTCATTAGTGCGACCCGCAACACATAACACCGGAAATTTACCATGGGCAGTCCAGCCTATTAATAACGCAATCACTTCTGTTGTTCCCCTATCATACAGTATAGGTCAGACTACACAAGACAGAGACCTTAACACTTTGTCTAGTAAATGATAGAAGACTAAGAACAGTAAGTACAGGACAGAGGGTAGGTTTTTGGTATTGTATAAACATTTATAACACATAAGGAAGGGAAACCCGAGGCCTGTAAACAGTAAATAAATATTAGACAAACATAAAGGTATGTTTTCAGGCACTCGTAAGAAATAAACAAGTAGAAAACTAGACAACAGAAAAACAACAGACGTGAGTGGCTTACCCAGGACTCGAACCCAGGACCTTCCGTGCGACAACCCCGCCTAGCTATGCAAGCGAATCACACTATCCTCCCTGCCATCTAGGCATCACCAAAAAAATGATGCTTCGATGACGGGTCATTAGTGCGACCCGCAACACATAACACCGGAAGTTTACCATGGGCAGTCCAGCTTATTAATGACGCAATCACTTCTGTTGTTCCCCTATTATACAGTATAGATCAGACTACGCAAGACAAAGATCACAGAACAGCAAAGAAAACCACTAATATAATATAAAACACACACGCCAAAAATTCACCTACACTGTTGCTAGAAACTGTGCTTAATATTTACCTGCCTAGGGAACTATTCAACATAGTAACATTACATCCTCAGAAGGGACAATGACACCATCATTAGAACATGAAGGATGGTGTCTTAACACGGTCAAGACAGTCTGGAATAGCCACGTAAACTAGTATCTTTATGATAAATTATGAATTGCACAAAAGAATTTATGCTATAGCTTTATGATTAATGCCCCAAACAGGATAATAATTTGGAGGTTTGAAGTGCAACTATAAATATACGTAATTATGGCAGTGGAAAATCATTATCTTTGGTATTTGCCGTGGAAATTATGATTTTGTCGGTAAATTCGCGCAACAGCACTGACATCCTACGGACGTTTACAAGAGGAACAAGTGAACTCAGGCGTGGGCCTCTGAGAAAGCAAGGGTTAAACCTGAGATTGGGTATAGAAGCCCCGTTTGACATAATATGTGCGCTCTCTTCTCATCTCCAGCAGTATTGTTGTGCGTACTGAATTAGGTGCATTATTTTGTTGTTAGCACTCTATTTTTCCCTACTGTCATTGTTCACGCTTCACGCTTCGATGCATGACAGGGCCAGACAAGCGTATCGCCCATCCCTGAGAGATTAACTGAGTCCCTAAAACTTGATAATACCACATTGACTCCAAGCAAATGCGAGCACGAAGTGTTTGCTTAAGATTGCATAATTACTTCCGACTCGACAAGAAAAATGTAAGAAGTTGTAACGTAAACTTTACCAAGAATTGTCGGATGTAGCAACTCCATATACGGGGGATGACTGTTTGAATTTTCAAACGCATGAGTCATACAGAATATTGCATCAGGAAAAGTTTTCATATGAACTTCGACTGTATTGGCTGGCTTCTGGAGGCGCCAATAAACAACCACGCTGATTGGGAGTTTGTCAGAAAACGCCAGGTGAAAGCGTGGGCCGGGAACATACGATATTCGGTAGGAAAAGTTTGACATACGGCACTACATTCATGAAATCGTCAAAGTAGACAGCTCGGACCATGCCACAGAAAAAAAATAGAGTCAGGATTGTGAATTCTTAGGAACGGAAAAATTTATTAGAGCATCTTTTATCCACTGGAAAAGAAAACTCGCCAATATTAATACGGAACCGGACTCCTACAGAAACTACTCACAAGTCACAGAGGAATTCTAGAATAACAAATAATATCTCAGACGTGTGTTTGAGGCATCTGTGTTAAGTTGCCAAGACTATTTACCTGAGCAAGATGTCTAAGATTTACCTAGTTACTAGGTTGGTGGTACGGATTGGAGAGGCCATTTGAGGTTCTACTCACGATATCAGCTGTACTAGTTTGTGGTTCGAAGCTTGATATCGACACGTGAAACCTACATCCCACAGGTGATGAAGATCCCTGCCTTGACCGGAAGCGGTTACCTCCAGAATCTTTTGAAGACGTGCCATAGCCACAGAGACGAAGTGACGGAACCAGCAGCACCAACATTTCAGCAATTTGGAAGCTAAGTCATAAGTTTAGCAGGCTACATCAAAAGACTATATTTTCATCTTCCAAACCCAGATCTATGATGAACCATAATTTCTCATAATTACCATTTCATATTTATTTACATTTGTTTCAAAGTAATTGAGCATTAAATTTGTATATGATGATTTTGACAAATTCATAGTTGAATTAATCATTACAGAGAGAAAGGCATATGTATGATCCAGAACCTTTATTATACATTCATATATATATATATATATATATATATATATATATATATATATATATATATATATATATATATATATATATATATATATATATATATATATATATATATATATATATATCTTCTTCTTCTTCCGTCCTTAGCCAACGACCGTCAAAGCAGTCAGTGGCCATTACGCCTAGTGGCGTCTTAAGGGCAACAGCGAATAGATTTTCTTTGCCGTTGTTCCCATCACGCCTAATGGCGTCTTTAGGGCAACGACAAATCAATCCGTTTGTTGTTGTTTCCGTAATCAAAGTGACTGGCAAACGGGTGATCAGCCCGTTGGGATATATATATATACATATATATATATATATCGAGCTAATGAAAGGAATTTTGCTGAATTAAATCAGCTGGGGGCTTGAAAGAGCAAATCATTCATATATTAGACAAACAAAAAAGTAAATAAATATTAGACAAACATAAAGGTATGTTTTCAGGCCTCGTAAGAAATAAAGAAGTAGAAAACTAGACAACAGAAAAACTAGACAACAGAAAAACAGGGTTTCCCTTCGTTATGTGTTAGAAATGTTTATACAATACCAAAACCTACCCTCTTTCCTGTACTTACTGTTCTTAGTCTTCTATCATTTACTAGACACAGTATTAAGGTCTTTGTCTTGTGTGGACTGACCTATACTGTATAATAGAGGAACAATAGAAGTGATTGCGTCATTAATAGGCTGGACTGCCTATGGTAAACTTCCGGTGTTATGTGTTGTGGGTCGCACTAATGACCCGTCATCGAAGCATCATTTTTTTGGTGATGCCTAGATGGCAGGGAGGATAGTGTGATTCGCTTGCATAGCTAGGCGGGGTTGTCGCACGGAAGGTCCTGGGTTCGAGTCCTGGGTAAGCCATTCACGTCTGTTGTTTTCCTGTTATCTAGTTCTGTACTTCTTTATTTCTTACGAGTGCTGAAAACATACCTTTATGTTTGTCTAATATTTATTTACTGTTTACAGGCCTCGAGTTTCCTTCCTTATCTGTTATAAATCATTCATATCCATCTTCACAAACGGAGGCGGGTCAGATGCTATGTTAACGTGCTAAGACTCATTCAGCATTGTTCGTGACTTCTTAAATATCTTGTGAACACTCTCTCGAGGTAGAAGCACAATTATCCTTCTATCTACAACTCTGCCAAGAGTAATCTTGTGCGGAGGTAGTGTGACGTTATTTTTAAAAGAGGACAGAGTGATTGAGTGAAGGTGTGTGGATGAATAAAAGAGTGATAGAAGGAAGATGCAGGCGCTATTCTATGAAGAATGCCTGCTGTCCACTGACCCGTGAAAGAACACTTCTCTCTCTCTTCATCAGGGCAGTTCCTTTTTAAGAACGTGAAAAGGGATATTATAAGAATAGTAAAACGTGCCCCTTAGTGAATCTGCAGAGAGATTACTGAAAAAATATAGAATATAGGCAGAGGTTTAGGCATTCTCGTCACATTTTATCCCTTCCCTGACTTCTGTAATTATATTGTCATCTACAATTCCAGTGTATTTTGGCTCGTTCCCCCAGGTAAAAGAATAAAAGACTTTATCTTATTACCAAAAATGTTTACATTCAACTTAAATGTGAAACAGAGAAAATTAAACAGACTCAATGTTTTTTGATTTATACAAAGATCAAATAGAATTTCCAAAAGAAATATAGTGTTAAAGAAAACCCAATCTATAGTGTTTGTTTTTACAAATTTCATATAAGTGTTATTTTGAATGACACCAAATGTGAAAATAAGAAAATTTGAGTGGTTTTTTGATAGTTTGGTCGCTTTTCAAATACAATCGAATTATTGCTTTGAATATGTTATTTGTTGTTTTATAAGAAATGGATTTCTTCATATGGACATACGTATAAAGGCTTCTCAATGCTAGTATAGTATACTCAGCTTTCTAATTTATGTGTGTCTGCCTGGCTTTAAGGTTAGCCAAGTGCTGCTAGTCTCCTGAAGTGTTGGACTCTTCTGTAGGACTCCTGGGTTTATGCTGTCAGGCTCCTTTTGCAGTTATTTGTAAAATATATTTTTCGGCCCTCAAGATTCTAGCTGTTCTGTGCGACAGTATGGTTGGAGAGCAAATAAATGTAACATTGCCTTAGCTCAGTGCTAAGCTGCAAAGCATTTCGCTCGCCCCTCTCTGAAGGACTCAGTCCATCAGATAATTTATGTCCCCGACTAAAGCGGGTATCATTCCAGTGTGGTATTGTAACCACGTGTTCTACCTTTTCTGCCCCACTCTGACTTTATTAGTTTAAGAATGTCTCGCTAGCCTGGCTGAGCAAAAACATAACAGAGTGTGTACTATTCTTAGTCTCTGTTTCTATCAAGTGTTCTATAATCATGGGCAATTATAAAATACTTTTCCCACCCATATAAATTTACAAAAGTTATTATTTGCATTACATACAGTAATACACACTGCTGTATACATAAAGTAAGAGGAAAAACAGTGCATAGATTATTATTGACACAGATATCAGAAGTTAAAATTACTGATAGCTATGTACCGTATTTCTGGCTCCGCATGGAGCATAGTGTCCAACTTGTGCTAGATGGTCCCAGAAAGAATTATGAAAACCATAACTGTGGAATTATGTCTTGCATTTAAAGCATGAAGAAGACAAGGACAGTGGGTCTTAATTAACTGACGAGAAATAGTATGTAAGAAGTTGCGAAGCTGGCATTCACTAGGGAACAAGAGTTGGGAAATGCAATGAAAATACAGCTTCAGCTTAAAAAGGGTAAAGATAGTCCCACAGCAGATACTGCCACAGGGGAGTGAAGTGTTAGAAACTTCACCATAATAGTTCCAGCATCGAGAGGTGGGATGACGAGTTCCCTTCCTCGCTGCTTTTTCCTTCCCTAACTCAGTCAGGTACCCATTTACAGCTGTACATCTTAATAAAGTTAGTTGCTTATCCTTTACAGGACGTGGCAATCAACCCCAGCTTTTATTGGCTGTTTGTGATTTTTCTAGGCAATTTTTTCATTCAGTAGTTTGCCATTGCTTTCTGAACGGTACGGCGCTTATACCATTGTTAAAAATCCACACAAAGCGATCTGCTACCAAACCGCCTGCAGCAGGTTTCAAACCTGGTATATCTGGATTATGAAACTGCGTTCATATCCATTAGGCCACAGACGCCGACACATCTTAATAATGAACATGAATTTTAAGTATTAGATATATAAATCATGTATTAAAGTAAGAATAATAAAATTATGCATACCCGTCCCAACGTCAACCACAGATTGCTCCTCGAGGTGGCTTGTCTGGTCTTCTCACAGCGGTAGCTCTAGTGGTCCCCTATTCTAGTTTTTGCGTATGATGATTGTGGCCACTAATCTAAGCTGTCTCTTTTGTAAAGGCATTTAATTCTAGTTAATTAAGTGTTTAGCAGTGCTAATAGCTTTAAAAGCCCATCTTTCCTTGACGAAAAGGCCACAGCAGTTTTGCTGTTGTGTTAGCAAACTTCTGCTAGAACATCTTTATAAAGAGTTCAGCCCTGTTACCATTCTTCTTGGGGAATGTTTCTGTCTCACAGTTTTGGAGATATATTTTAAAACCAGACGCGCTCACGCTTCCCGCGTCCTCACGTGATGTAGCGTGGGTCACTCTGTCAAGCCATGTCACTGGTCTCATAAATAATTCTGGCCGGTGCAAGGCTGGCTAGGGTCCCATTCAAAGAGACAGAATTTCTTTAATCTCCCAGGTATGTCTGGAAATGCATTCCTTCTCAAGAGAGGGGGAGAGAGAGAGAAAATGGAGGAATGAAGAGGGACTGTGAGAGATTTACACAGAAGCACTGTTTAAGTCTATAGACAGCGTTAGAATTGACGAAAATTCGTCTCATTCAGTAAATTAATTAAATAGTAGAGCACATTTAAAGACATCAAATGTAGATAGGCGAATTAGAAACTCTAGGTTTTGGCCTCAGTTGGACCACTAACTGCAGAGCGAGGGGAGGCAACCCGTGACACCCCCGTCTCATACACAGTTCCCAACTTCCCGAAATCACATCAAGATCTGACAGAGCTGAGAAGATATCCAGAGGGCTGACTCTTACAGTAGAAGTCTTAACCCACAATACAACAATATAACTGAGAAGATGCCACAACTGACCGCTTTTGTGAGCGATTTGTAGATCGAAGCTTCAAACAGCCGCAGACTTCGAAGTAACACTGTGTCTGAGGGTACGTTTGTAAATATCGTTAAGCTTACAAAATATCATAGTTAACTAATGTGCATTTAAAATTGATGAATATTTAATATTAATGTTATGCTTAACATAAATCATCATGTTTATATCCTGCCTTGTGCCCGAAGAAAGATGGCTTCTATTGGAATGAAACTTGACAAAATAATTAGTGAAGATATAGATACATATGCGAACAATCTAACAGTATATATAGGATATAGGATCCCGTTACACGCCTATTGAGGCATATTGTGAATATGATGTTAGGCCCATATTTTCTTGACCATCGGCACACTAGGGGTGATGTGGTCAGCATCACGCCGGCCGCCTAAACCTTCCCAGAGTTGCTCTAGTACCCAATTCATGAGGCTGGGTTGACCCCGGAGCTGTTTGTGGTCTAAAAATTCCCACTTCAACTGGGTATCGAACCATGGACCACCAAGCAAGGAAGCCAGTGCAAATCTAACAGTAGAAATATTAAAAATTGCCGCCAAACACTACCACACTCTAATATGCCACCACACATATCTCCAAAGCAGAATAACAGAAAAGAGAAACAGAACACTGGAATAAAAACCCAGCTTCTTTGTGTACTGTACAAACAAATGTACAGAAAAAACCGAAGAAATAAAACAAGCCCTACAAAAATGTAGAAGAAATAGGACCCAAGATAACTATGAACAGTGTAAGAGAATAAGAAATGAAACAAATAAGATAATATTACAGGACAAGGATGCATGCTGGAAAACTTTCTGCCAAACCCTCAATCCAAGCATTCATTCAGTTACAAAGGAGAAGAAAAGATTAATAACCCTCAAAGGGTGTCACACAATGTATTGGGGCGACCCCTTCTTCTTCCTAATCTCTGTTTCACTACGGCACTATTCGGTAAATTTGTGGTACGTATTGTATTGCGTGCTTTCAATTGTCGCACTTTCTTTCTTTCTCTTCTAAGTAGCAGATATTTGATACTGTCAAATCATTTTGACACTGCTTGTAGTGAATAATCACATTTTGCTTGTTGCGGCACAGATTTGCTGAGATTAAAGCAGGTGAAGACCAATGTGGATTTGCTCAGTTTCGCATGATTCTGTTTCCTCAAGCTGGGCCGGGTGATAAAATTACTCGCCCGCAGTCGGTTTTCGTTTGCTCGGGCAACAGATAACAAGATTACCCGTCTGCGCGACACATTTGAGACAGACATGTATGATATAAGCTTTTCCTGTCCACGGAATAAGAAATAATACAATACACGTTTGTCCCCGTTTTGTGCACATGTTTTTGAGTTCGTCATGTATGATATAAGCTTTTCCTGTCCACGACATTACTTTGTAAGAAAGTAATAGGTGTTACATCTAACATACGTTGTCGTATAAGTTTGTGACATGTTTGTGAGTTCGTAATCGGATGAACCGTGAATATAACCTGGCGTTTGTTCAGTGTTCCTTCACTGTGAAAATTTACTCTGAGGAATCGCTTGCCAAGAACAACCCGACTTGCCAGAAGAAAATTCAGGATTTCCATTTATCACACCGAACTTTTATTGGAACACCGTGTAAGACTTAATACAGCCCATGAAATCCATTTTTATAAGGAACCGGACTCTGAGGAAACTGGACACTCAAAGTCAAAGAGGGAGTTTCAGTGCTAAATTAACGACCCCAAGTACACGTGTAAGAGGCCTAACCCAGTGCCGTAAACTTATTCATCTGAGCAAAAACGTCTGTGAGCCAAGATTGGCGTAAGTTGTGATTTTACATTCTATATTTCATTACTAACATGTGAACTAACATATATGTATATATTACCATTTGAATTTTAATGTGTGAAAAGTGCTAGGAATGTCCAAGTCATTTGAGGCTGGCAACCTCAGCATATAGAATGATGATTTCATGAACCTCAGCATATAGAATGATGATTTCATGAACCACCACTGCAAGGGACTAGTTACTGCTTTATTGCCAGTTTCTTAAAGAGAACTAAATGCATAAATAATCCCAGGTTCAATATGGAGCAGGGAGGGAAAGATGAAAGAAATGATGTACATTCTAAGTATATCTACATTTTCAATCAGTGTAAATGTAAACGAAAACATATTCACTTTAAAATTAATGGAAGTTTCAAACTTTTCAATCAGTGTAAATATAAATGAAAACATATTCAATTTATATTGTGAACACTTTTCAATCAGTGGAAATGAAAACATATTCTATCTGCATTATTAACCTTTTCATTTAAATGTAAAATCAATATATATAACTGTTCAATTTAAATGTAAAGAAAGGTTTCTCTCGAGAGCTTAATTTTAATACTCATCGAGAGTAATTCTGAGTTAATTGGAATGATGAAATAGAAATAGGGGGCACATAACTATGTGTCGGAAAACGCAATACGTAGGAGAGCATTTCGCTTCTATTCTTTCATTATAGTTATTGGTGATACCAGCTGACGGGTGTAGTGGATTTTGATGGTATTGTATGGTGGTGTTATCACCTAGTGTGATGCGTGAGGTCAGCTGTGAAGGCTCCTGAGATAATTGTAACTGTGAATATACAGAAGGCCCTTTCGTGCTACCACTTTATGACCTCACACATATCTTTTTTTACTAATGAATGTGGCTACGTTAAAATCTAGGGTACTGAATGCAATGTGTTGTATGGACATATACACACACCCACAGATATTAATTAAGTCTAATACTATCAATAAAATTTATAACACAATGAACTAAATTCAGCTGGTTAAATTTAGAATAGAAAATCTTTTTTTAAATTTATTTGTTCTGAACCAAGGTTTTATTTTGGCCAGAACTTATGCAAAGATTTTGAAATTTATGAATGAATGGCATGAATAAATGGCATGTTAAATGAAAGATGTTTACATATGTAATCTTCAAGATTAATTATAGTATTACTGTTCGTAATGTTAATTTTCCTGGGAAAACTATGAATGGATGTGCTGTTGGGGTGGCTTCATCCCTCCCTGTTTATGCCTACACAGCATTGTCCATTAATGATGGAAGGAAATGGGATGCTTCAGTAGTAAATTCTCTTGGGTGCTAGTTTTATGAAGTTGGTGTAAGTTCAGCAGGCCAGCTAGCCTACTTAACTTTGCCAGATTTGTTCTGGTGCTGGAATATGATGGCCCCACCTCTCCGTGCTTGAGCAATACACAGATGTTCTGTCGAAATGTACCCTGCACGGGTCCTCACTTCAATTATTAATCAGCATTTGACACCACCTTAGTGTCAAGATCGAACTCACAGCTCTGAAATAAAGTATTGGTTTTTGCTCAGAACCTTACCTAATAAGCCACTTCTACACATAACACATTACAATAACACCACATAAACAGGGTCAGTTCTCTCTGACCAGACAGCACATCTTACCTAGTTGGTTTCGCATAGGGTAAGTTTCCCCAGTCTACAGATTCTGAAATAGGTGCATTATCTCACTGCCATACAATAGGATAAGTGATATGATTCACTGTTCTCAACACTTGATCACCCCTTCCTAAACCTTGCTGTAGTTTATATTTTGTTTGTCCCTAGACCCTGAACTAGGGCGGGGGGTCCAGAGCGAATCCTTACTTGTTTGTAAGGCTAGATTTCGATATGGCAGTATCAAATCACTCGAAACCTTAAACAATATTCAAAACATGCAAAGAAATAATTTCAATCTTACCAGATTATGAATAAAGAACACAGAAATGCTAGCAAAACTCAGCTGAGCTGCTGGCTATAGTATGGCGTCCCTGAACTTATTTCAATTTATTTCATTTGGAAATCACCACACTTGAAATTTACTGTGTCTATCACTGGACAACTATTGAGGAATGGCAAAAAAGCTCGTCTGAGCGCGGATAATATGATTGTCTGTGGCCAATCAATGCCTTGGTTTTTTTAAATTCAAATTTCCTACACTAAAGTCATTTCAGTCATGCTTCAGTCAAGTATGGATTTTTATCTGTTAGTCTGTCCGTCTCTACTTGCGTTTTCACAAAAACGTACTTGATTTTTGAACCAACCTTTCTCTCCCCTCCAAAATTTTGTCGATAAAAGTTATTTTTAGACACAGCTCCCACCAATATCCCTTCTCTTCCATGCTAAGTAGATTTGAACACCTGCGTCTCAAGGTCGCGATTTTTGTGCAAATAGCGACACTTTTGATTCAATGCAGCCTTTCGCTGTTGTGAACAACACTGTCTTTTGTCATTATTTTCATTATTATCTATCCGTCTGTAAAATTAAAAACATATTATTTCACTGCTCAGAATGGGCCATCCGGCCAGCTAATTTTTATATTCCTAACATTAATATTAAGAAAAGTTACTTTTTAAATTTTGTAATATTTCAAGCATCTGCGTTTAGCCGCTGAATTCAAATCAAAGGCTTGGTATCGCAAAAGCGTCCGTTTCCGTACCTCGTGTCAATTTGGGGACGTGAATTTTTTTCCCCCTTTCCCCCCCCCCCCCCCCCCCAAGTGCGTCTCCTTAGCCTTGCCAGTCTCAATTTTTTTCGTCAATTTTTTTTTTTCCATCCGCCGTTCTCATCAAATGGTAATTTTTGATTTCCCGTCTAACAAGTCAATTTTTATGGAGGGTGATGACCCGCGGTCAGGGCGATCATGTACTATCAGCAGCTTACGCGTTATGTTTTTATCCCTACATTTTATCCTTTGGAGATATTTTTACGTTGTATCACTTGTTAATTTTATGACAACGGGATCTCTTTAAAGGAACCCTGTGCTTTAAACAAAGGTCCAAATATTTTTTCTAGGAACGTGCGGCACCTTTAACATTGACCAGAAACGAGCGTAAACAGCGATACAATCTACCAACAACCAACCCAGCGGGAGGAGGAACTACCATTGGCAGCTAAGTGCAAAACATCCGCTGCCAAAAGTGACCTTCTTTATTCAGTTAAATCCCATCACAACAGTGATGACAACATTTTCATAAAATATTATTCAATTCTTTAAACGTGTTAAAACTTGAAGTGATTATTACATTTTGTTATTTGTAATTATACAAATTTAACTTCGATTTAATCCTTTGAAATGTACTGCATGTTTGTCTCAGTCAATTTACTACACACACTCTAATCAGAGCTATAACAGTATAATAATAATTCCACTGAGAAACTCAGAGGTGGGGGCTAAACGAGCTAAAATTAATCATTGCTTAATTCTTCACAAAAGCTGTCGGCAGATTCTAGAATTAACGTGCTCAGCCAAAGCAGCATTGTTTTCACTTATCTGAATATCTTGTGAATAATCCCTTGTGATAGAAGTGTCATTACCCTTCTATCTACATCTCTGCCAAGAGTAATCTTGTGTGAAGGTAGACACATTTGAAGGCCCATAATAGATACGCTTGAGTTTTGTCCACTGTTGGACCACTACTGCAAAGGAGGGGAGGCAATACCGTCACAAGCATCAGGACACGACATTCTAAGCTACGAAATACTAAAAAGGATACCCAAAATATGCCACAGAAGTTATAACCTCTCTATATAATATTATATAGAAAACCGGTAAAATACCAGAGGCATGGAAAATAGCAGTAGTCATACCAATACTAAAACCAGATAAAGAGGCCGATGATGCGAGCTCTTACAGACCAATAGCTTTGACATCTCACATATGGAAAATAATGGAAACTGTGGTGAACAATAGATTAAAATACCACATGGAAAAGAACAATCTTTACAGCCCAACCCAATCTGGGTTTAGGGAATACAGAAGTACTTTGGACTAGCTTATCAGACTAGCTTATCAAGGTTTAAAAGAAATGCAAAAACAATAGCCGTATTCTTAGATGTAGCAAGGGCATACGTTGAATGCTGGAGAGAAGGTATGTTATATAAGATTAACAAGATATGCATAACTGGAAACATATACAACTACATAGAAAACTTCTGGGAGGACAGATACTTTACAGCACAGGTGAATAATGACAAATCAGAGCTATACGAGCAACAGAACGGCATCCCTCAAGGCTCAGTATTATCTCCTTCCCTATTTTCTAATATGGTAAATGACTTAGGAGAGGAATTGAGCAACAGAAGAAACAAACTGTCACAATTTGCAGATGATGCAGCTATTTGGAGGACGGGGAAAATCCTTCCCAGATTATATACAGATCTGCAAGCCCAAATTAACAATATCGCAGAATTGATGGCTAAGTGGGGCTTCCAACTAAACGCTAAAAAGTCGGAATGATATTCAGTAGAGGTAGAATTATAAAAAATATAACAATTGACATAAAAATCCAAGGGCACAAAATTAAAACAGTAGGAACAACCAAACATTTAGGCATGACTTTAGATCAACAACTAAACTGGAAAAAAACATATAGACAAGCTGGTTGAGAGCTGCAAAGAACTCACTAATATGATGGGATACCTAAAAGGCAGTGGATGGGAGCAAGCATCAAGTCACTTCTCATGTTCTACAGGTCGTTTTTAAGGGGGGAAATGGACTTTGCAAGCATAGTAAATGACTCTGCAGCAATAAGAAAAAAAATACAGCACCAGACACTATGTACAATAGCTGGAGCCTCAAGATTAACATCACTTGAAGCACTAGAGGTAGCACAATGAATAATACCCCTCAAGCTAAGAAGAAAAGAACTTAGACTGAATTACATGAGCAAAGTCATAATTGACAAAAACCACCCAGCTCATGCAATGTTTGTGAAGAATTTCCCTATGACCTGGGATACCCCTCTGGAACCCACAAGATACCCAATAGGATGGGTCAATCAATCAATACCCTTTAGCTCCCCGGGGAGCATAGGCCTTGAACAAACACATGCCAAGTCTTCCTATCCCGTGCCATCCGCTCAAGTTCTGTCCATGTTTTCCTCATCATTTTCACCTCTGTATCCAGCTCTCTTTTCCATGTGTTTTTTGGTCTAACTCTGCCTCTCTGTGACGTATAATGGAAATATAGCCTACTGTTACCAGTGAGGATTTCTTGATGTTTGCGGGGTAATGTGTGTTGTCGTCTGATACTGCTGACAAGGGTGTTGCCAGAAGCG
Source organism: Oreohelix idahoensis (assembly GCA_024509875.1). Classification (NCBI taxonomy): domain Eukaryota; kingdom Metazoa; phylum Mollusca; class Gastropoda; order Stylommatophora; family Oreohelicidae; genus Oreohelix; species Oreohelix idahoensis. Next base: position 475,435 of record JAMPIV010018315.1, read on the forward strand.
TCGGGCCTACAGTGGTGGCCGACCTATTATTTATCAACGCGAATGTGGGCCGTATGAATGGCCAATGAAGACAATGTCAACGTAACAGGCAATGTCAGGGTCGTAAGATTGACCAACATGAAGATCAAGCAGGCTGGACCCATGTAGAACACCGACAACATACTTTATTATGCGTAGACAGGAACAACGATCAAATAGCATGACATCATGCTATGGCAAAGTGGCATCAACATAACAGCATGGCAGGAACATTTCATACAACGATCATGTAGTGGACATCAAACATCGTTAAGGTTAATGTTGGGATGACCTTTGATTGATCACGCCGGTCATTATAACAACACGGTCAACGTCTTGACCAATTCGAAGACTTCAACGATTTGAAGATTATTTATATTACTTTGACATCTAATCTCGCTTCTCATGCCAGAGGGACGCACTAGCCATTGATTACAACGAATTCAGTGGAAGTTCTGCCGTGGCAAGCAGGGCTATAAGTCTCTGAGCAAAAAAGTAAGGGCATAAAATATGTCAAATAATAGGACGATGAGGGAGAGAGAGAAGGGCGCCAAAGTACATGCACAAAACGTTTTGTGACACAAACGAAAGAGGACCAAAGACGCAGCAAACGAGATGAATGCAGTCAGCGACTGTTGGGTTCGATTATTGTACTTTGGTTCTCGTTTGTTCGTTGTTTGAGGTGTGACAATGAGTTTGTCGAAGCTGTCTACTTGATAACGCGAATGTATTCAATTTGGAACAAGTAGTAAAAAGTCAACTGCAACTGCCAACCCTGGGCATGGTAACTAATGCCAAGAAGATGTATAGTTCAATCAATTTATTTAACATGGTACGGTTCACTAGACGAACATATAAGGTTGACGACGGATGGTTGACGTTCACTGGACAGCACACCACGTAAGGTTCATATTTTAAAAATGCAGTTAATTCGTTCATAAAGATCATCGCTTAGGTAACGTCAGAATAGTTATTCAGAGTTCATAACATGGCATCTAATTAAGCAAATGAGGCAGTTATATAAAATAGTTCAATCTTCCACTGTCCTATGACCTTGGCAATGACGGAGAACTTTGTCAGGTCTGTAACATCATATAAGATTCCGATACTACGTATCTCCTTTAGTACTGGCCTCTTATTTTCAATCAATGACGAATAACAATACTATATACTTTTCTGCCCACGACCTTCGTGGCATCATAGCTTTGATATAGCAAAAATACTTGAGTCACCTCTGCTTTGCGGGGTACGTATTCGTAACAGCCGAATACTGATTTATATCATATCAATTTATATCAAGCCAATCCGGGATGATCCTAACGTCGGAATCCGTCGGCTTTAAAGTTTACATAATAAGTTTCACGTAAGACTCCATTTTGTACCAATGAGGTATTGGTTCAACTAGACGTCTACGTGAGAACGAAAAGACATTATCATCAAAAATCATACTTGCTTCTCTTCCCAAGAAATAACACTAGATTACTGTAGACCCGAGTCCTCATCTATGAACAGACGGACGGTCATACACAATAACAATATACCCGCAAACGGGTTCGAACGCCATGAATCAATGGACTCGTTCTTGGGCACTAAGCTTCTCAACCCCCGCTATGACGTAGACTGACTGACTAGATACACGTGCGGTCTACATAACCCCCTATACGCCTTAGTGCACAACCGTGCGCTAATGAAATCAAACTCACCAATAAGACTTACTCTCATGTGAGTCGGTGAGCAAAGTTACTTACAGAGGTAGGACAACATATTAACAATATGATACTACCTTCATCTGTCTACGAAAAGAGCTCTACAGATTCCTTACCAATCCCCCCCCCAAAAAAATTAATTATATTAATTTTTTTCTTTAATACTCGACACTAGAGGTGATTCAAGTTTACATATTACCATTTTACAAATATATCATGATGAAAATAATCAAATATGAAATTGCAATCAACTCAACTGAACAAAAGGTATGCATAAAAGCATACATCCACAATTGACCACTTTTGGTACAATGTGGTAAATGAAATAAAATAACATATTTAGAAATATTGAATTAACACAAATGTAAAGAAATGATGAAAAACCAATGAATAAACAGAAAAGTGATGGATATGTCTTTAAAATGACAAGTGAAAAACAAAATGAATAAAAATGAAAGAATACAATTTAAACACGTATAAGAGCAACGCACTTAACTGTGTCTCTAAGTCATTTTGTGGTACTAATTAAATTACCAATGTTAAATTAATGTGCTTAAATACCAATATTAATAAATCTACTTAAATATTATATAGTTAATTACATCAATCATTATGTTAACTAACTAATTATCCAAGTTTAATAATCTAATTAATTTGTTTATTTCACTTTAATAGTGTTATTAATTCCTTAAATAACGAAAGTTCCATTTTCCAGTTAGTGAACAGTTTATAATATAACAAGTTCAGTTCCACAAAGAAAATCCAAGTGTTAGAAATGTCATTTCTGTGAGAAAATATAATGCTTTTTCAAAGTTATTTTCTCTTCAATGTCATAATTAAGTGACTTTTATTTTCAACAAGATAGTCATATATCTTAACGTTCAATGTTATTTTGATACATAAGCATTGTAAATCTCACTTGAATGAATGTTAATGAATCTGATAATCGAGGTATTACACGTAAAAGTTACAATCGATGAACTGTCAGTATCGAAGTTTCAGTTGTCTTAATGGCGTAGCTGCTACTTCGATTCATTCGGACATCTCGACAAGATGTCTGCGAGAACATTATGTGTGCCAGGTATGGATCGGATCGTGAAATTAAATGCTTGTAACGCGATCGCATACCTGGTAGATTTGGCAGATTTTACGTCCTTTGTGTTGAGTGCGGTAAGAGCTTTTTGGTCTGATTCAACAATAAAGTGTGATCCGAGCAAGTATCTCTGAAATTTATTTATTGACCACACAAGACCGAGAAGTTCCTTATCTAAAACAGAATACTTCTGTTCGGTTGGAGTTAACTTCCGTGACGCATAGAGAACTGGGTGCAAGGTATCATTGTATTCTTGTAATAAGACACTTCCCACGCCGTAATTAGAAGCATCGCTGCGTAATACAAATGGCAAATTCTCGTTAGGTAATCTTAAAACAGGATGATTAGAAAAAAATGTCTTTATGATATCCAACGCGATTTGATGTTCGTTAGACCACCGAATCACGTTAGCTGCACCTTTCCTAAGTAATGAAGAGAAAGGAGCAGTAATGGACGAAAGATGTGGTATGAATTTCCCATAGTATTGTACTAGTCCTAATAGAGATCGCACTTGTTTCTTTGTTTTAGGTGTGGAGATGTTAAGGATTTTGGAAACATTACTGTCATCTGTGTACAACATACCGCGACCAATACGGTGTCCCAAAAAAGAAATCTCGTGGAAACCCACAAATGCCTTTGATGGCTTAGCAGTTAAATTATGATTTTGTAACGTGGACAGTAATGAGTTTAATCCTTCTAAATGTTCTTCCCATGAGTCACTGAAAAGACAAATGTCGTCTATGTACGCAATGACGTTGGGATGATGAGATAGGATTCGATGCATCATGCGTACGCACGTGGCTGGAGCGTTAACTAACCCGAAAGGCATAAAATTAAATTGGAATAGGCCTCGGGGCGTCGAAAAAGCAGTGAGTGGTTTTGCCCTTTCTGTCAATGGTACTTGCCAATAGCCTTTTGACAGTGTCATGAAATATTCTAATCCACATATATAAATTATTAGGTAAATATGAAGCCTAACAAATAAAATTAATAAAGAGAAGAGCAATGGAAAAATAACAGTGCTGTCACAAAGAATGTACTCGAAATCCCCCTTGTTTTCTGCTTCGTCTGCAAATTGTAACGCTTTCACGTTGATAGTAAAGCTTACTGTATTATTACCCGCCTTCTTCAATGAAACGTGTGCTGTATTTCTTGGAAAAGCATTGAGACGTACTGCGTAATGACCTAAATTAACCCTAACATTAATTATACTGCGTTACCAAAACGAACGAACAGATGGACTAAAGGGATAAAAAGAGAAGGGAGAGGCAGAAAGCCGAACACTAAACCCGCTTCGCGCGATACACAATTACTACCATCACGCGTGTAAGTCTACATGCACTAATTTTTTTTCAGACGGACAGTGATAAAATACACTACCCTTTCCCAGAGTTAGGTTTATAAATCATAACAGACTCTTATTAGAAAAGACAACATTATATGGGTTTACGTTTGAACACATAACAGTACCCAGACAGCACATCTTCTAAACAGGAGATAGAAGAAATTGCATATTTTGAACGCAGCCACGTAGCTCCTTTAAATTAGTATTTTTGGGTTCCTTAGGGTTTGCTGACAAATAATATGTAAAACGTTACGCAAATAGTCCAGGAATTAATAAATTATACCCAAAATAAAATATTGGGGGTGCCTGACAGCATAAAATCATTTCTGCTCATAAAATTTTTTTTATAACGTGTTTGAAAAAACCTTACGTTACATAAATAGCCTACCATGTAAACTCCAAATTGATTGGAGCGCAACAAATGAAAGCCTAACCACGATTGGTCGGGTTATAAATACTATCTTGGTTGTTGGGGGAGACGGGAAAAGATAACATTTTTTTCAAACACTTGTCGAAACGTGGCTCATTGGCCAGTCTCGCTGATATACACACTTGGGAGCGTTAGTTCGAGACCACTAATTCAAATAAGCTTGATAAAGCGACAGTACGTTGAAGCTAGCTCACATTTTTGCTAAAATAAAAGCCTGGAACATAGGCAGAACGGAATTTGTGCCAGTTTGTGCCAGAATTCATTGCTAATCAACGTATCTGTGTTTATTTCCATGAAATTGTGGTAAGCTTGAACCATTCAGTATCTTTTAATGAAAAATTGAATGTGAATTGTTGATTTATGCCTGTATATATATGTGTAGTTCAGTGGCAAACGTGAGGTAAAGCCTATAATGCTCCAGCCTGAACAGAGGGTGTCGGAGAGAAGTAAAACGGCATGGAATGGCCAAATAGTACACTGACACCTGGATGATGGACTAGAAAGAAATAATGCTGGAAGTGCAGAGGCGTAGTAACCATTAAGAAGGGTAATACTGGAATAAAGTATTTCAAATGAAGCTGACTGTTGGCCTAACGCTCTGAACGCAATGTTTGTGCTGTATTGTGATCAGTGTAAAAGAGAATATAAATTAGTTATGAAGTAGAAGGTACATCCTTCTTGATTTCAGGGACAGTGGTCTTGATGGTAGTGAGCAGCACCTGGTCAGAGATTTGCTGAATCCAGAGTCGGACAGCATACTCCTTGGTCTTTTTAGCTATCAGTGAGGTGTCTCCTGAGCCCAGAGGAGAATTCGAGCAGAGGAGTCCTTTCCTGCCGCCATCACTAAAGATAAGCAGAGTTGGCCAGCTGAGCTCAACATTATGTCCCCTCATCTTGAACTGACTTTTTAAAATTAACATTAAGAGGGGAATTTACTTGTCTTAAAATCAGGAACTGTGAACATCTACAATAATGGTCCCTAAAGACAAACTATTGAAGTCATGATGACAAATACCAACAGAGCTTGAACAAAACAAAACCAGTATTACCTCATTTTACCACTACACAAATGACACACATAGAACATTGGTAATAATATATGTCACTACAATATTCATATTAAATACATTCTGTACATAACTTGTAATTTAAATTGATTGTGATTCCTGGTTCCCTTGTAGTTGAATCAGGACACATATTCATTCATGCCAGTAATGAATACATATTGTTATTTGAAACGTTACTAGTGACTTCTTTAAGATATTCTCATAGAGTGTTATATGTATGTGAGTGTCACAGTGTTGTTAAGAGTAGTGGATTAAATTAAATTGTTTATCTGTCTGTTGTTGTGACTTACACTTCACCATACACATACCCTAGACACATAACGTAGCATCACACTATTCCAGAATAATTCTGACTGAGATATATAGATATGTGGTAGCAAGTAAGGTTATATATATAATATACTACTCTTATTAGATATATATATACCTTCACAGCTGATCTCAGTCAGTACACTAAGTCCCTTATAAATATTTATAACATCCCACTTCACCACATATATTGGGGGCTCGTCCGGGATTTTGAATCTTTAACTATTAAAAATATTGGGGGTAATTCACTTCAGGGAATATAAGAATTAAAAGGTATCCTTGGGTGGAATTAAATAAGGTTGAGCTCACGGTGCCTGTTTTGTCCATTAGAGATTGAATTGTTGGTTAGACATTGTATTAAGTTACCTGATAGACAATGGCGGACCTGGCCAAATTTCGATCTGCTGCGGTTCAGACTGCAAAAGAGTTAGGATTAGATGGGCAAGTTATGGTTGCCTATGTCACAACGGAATGTGACAAATTTATTGAACGCGAAGAAAGAAGATTAGAAAAAGAAGCCGAAAGAAAGTTAGAGGCTGAGACTAAGAGGTTGCAAGCTGAGGCTGAGACTAAGAGGTTGCAGATTGAGGCTGAGGCTAAGAAATTGGAGGCAGAAAGAGAAGACAAAAGATTAGCTGCAGAAAGAGAAGCCGAGGAAAGAAGACAAGCTGCAGAAAGGGAAGCAGAAAAGGAGGAGAAGAGATTACAAAGGGAACATGAGTTACGACTAAGGGAGTTTGAGTTTCAAGGCCATGCTCCTGAAAATGGTGCCAGCCCCTTTGCCTCTGATGCTACGGTTACTCAAGGAGCCTCAATCTCAGCTATGAACTTTCATTTAGATCATTTTGTTGAGAAAGACGATGATATTGAGAGCTATATAAATAGGTACGAACTATTAGCTACCACGTATGGGTTAGAGAGAGAAAGGTGGAGCTTAAAGTTATCTCAGGGACTTCGTGGGGCAGCTTATGAAGTTTTTGCAAAAATGAGCAGAGGTGATCAGGAAAATTATGACATGCTAAAGCAGGCTCTTTTGTTAAGGTATGAAAAGAATGCAGAGTTTTACAGGAAAAAATTTAGGAATGCTAAACTACTGTCAGGTGAAACCTATCACCAGTTCTCTGCACGAATAGAGACATACTTGGAGAAATGGACTTCTCTGGGGAAAACCCAAGATCTTAAGGAAATGGTCCTTATAGAGCAACTAAGAGAGTCCATGGCTCCAGACCTGAGAAAGTTTCTCATGGAACAAGGTGCAGAGAGGCTGGGTGAGTTGCTAAATGTTGCTGAAAGGTATCAAGCAGCTCAAGCAGAGGTAACAGGTAATAAAAAGAAACAGGTGGATAACTTTAGGGCACCACAGAACTTTAATAAATTTGATCCTAGGGATCAAAATAAAGGTAAGCACCAATTTGATAGGCCACGGTATGACAATAAAAATAAATTCCCACAATTCGATGAAAGGAAATATGATGAAAGAAAATCTTTCAACCAAGGAAAAAGGTGGTGTAAAAATTGTCAGATGGACAATCATGACACTGACCGTTGCAGAAGGAAACCTGTGTATATGGCAACCCTTCAGGTCAGGTCGACCTCAAGACAGGAGGAGGATATTATGTTGGATACCACTCCAGAAGAGATGAGGAAGGCACAGGCGGGGGATAAAACACTCAAGCCTTGTTTCAGAAAATTGTCAACTTGTCATACAACTCCAGGCAAGGGAGATTTTTACATGAAAAACAAGTTGATGTATAGGAAGACTGGAACTAGATCCCATGGTCACGGACAGCTGGTTCTTCCAAAAAGATACAGGACAGAATTAATAAGGAGCCTACATGTGAAACCAGATGGGGACCATGAGAAGATAGGTACCATCATTCAAAAGGTGGCTCACAATTATTATTGGCCCAAAGCAAGATGGGACATTGAAAATTTTGTAGAAAGGTGTAGCATAGCACATGAGGGAACACCCACAAGTGGGAACATGGATCAGGACCTGGACACGCCCCGGAGCAAAATTAGGCCTGATAATAAAAAGAGAAATAGATTTGATAAAGTGGACCAAATGGAATGGGAAGCCCCTTTTCACGGACAAGCTTCACTTAACTGTTTTACAATGGCCACTATGCGGAGAGTGCAAAAGGATGTCTTACCCCAGGATAAGCCGAAAATCCCTCAATCGGACTTAAACAAACTGGAGGAAGAGGATGTAGAGAGGAAATCTCTCATCAAGAATTTTAAGTGGGGAGGAAGCCACAAAAGAAAAATTGGTAGCGGTCGTTTTGTGAATGATAATTCTGGGAGGAAAAATCATCACTATAAAGCTTCAAGTGGAAGAGACCATACCGGTGCATGGACAAATAGGTCCACACAATTAAAGGTCCATATGTAGCTATGTTAAGAACGTGGACTGATGAAAAGGCAGAGGAAAACATTACATCTTCATACCAATATGTGAATGAGCTGACCACTCGGTTAAAAACTGGCTGGAAACTTGCCAATGAAAATTTGAAACAAGCCAGGAAGAAACATGCTGCCTATTATAACAGGAAGGCGAAAGACAGAAATTTGGCTGTGGGAGAGAAGGTACTGCTTCTTTTGCCCGGGAGTCAGAATAAGTTACAAATTGGATGGCAGGGTCCATATACAGTTCTAGAGAAGGTGTCTAGAACAAATTATAAGATAGATAAGAAGGGGAAAGAAAAAATCTATCATGTGAATCTCCTGAAGAAATATTTGGAAAGAGAACATCAGGAAGAGACACACTTGTTGACCTTGTCCATCGCCATGGAGATGAAAAAGGAACCACTTTCATCATTTGAATATCCATTACACCCCTGTGAGACAGCAGCACAGGTGAAAATCAGTACACATTTAACGAAAACTCAGAAAGAGAGAGTGCAACAGGTTCTAAATAATCATGCAGAGGTGTTAACAGACCGACCAGGGCATACAAACCTATTGGAATATGATATGAAATTAATAGACTCCACACCTGTCTGTATGAAACCATATTCGATTCCGTTTGCTAAGGAAAAAGCTTTGAAGGAAGAGATAGACTATCTGTTGAAGGAAGGAATTATTTCGCACAGTGAGTCTTCGTATAGTTCCGGTGTTGTACTTTTAAGGAAGCCCTCTGGAGAACATAGACTCTGTATAGATTACAGGAGACTGAATGCTATTACAGAAGGACAGGTGGATCCATTGCCGGATACAAATCAGCTGTTTGCCAGACTAAATAAAGCTAAATATTTCTCAAAAGTGGATCTGAGTAAAGGATACTATCAGATTCCAGTAAAGCCTGAGGTTAGACCATACCTAGCTTTTAGTACCTCAGAAGGACACTATGAGTTTAATAGATTGCCATTTGGATTGAAGAATGCGCCTAGTGTCTTCTCTAGAATGATGAGAAAATTATTGGATCCTCTGAATAATCCCTGTATAACAAATTTTATGGATGATATCCTTATAGCAACAGAAACATTTGAGGAACACATTGACTCTCTGAACATGCTGTTTGATCGACTTAGGGAGGCAAATTTAACAGCCCGACCAACCAAATGTTGCGTTGGATGTAAAGAATTGGAATTTTTGGGACACACAGTTTATCAGGGAAACATGACCCCTGACCCAAAGAATTTAGAGAAACTACAGAAAGCCCCGAGACCACAAACCAAGAAGGACGTGAGATCCTTTGTCTCATTATGTGGTTTCTACCAGAAGTATATCAAAAACTTTAATTCCATATGTGCACCTTTAACGGAATTGACACGTAAAGGACTTCCAGATCGCATTACATGGACACCACAATGTGAAATGACTTACCAAGAATTGAAGGAAAAGCTCACAAGTAAACCCATTTTGAAATTACCTGACTTAAGTCAAGAATTCATAGTAAGGACGGATGCAAGTAATATTGGGCTAGGTGCAACTTTACTACAGAAATCAGATGCATTGGATGGGGAATTAAGCCCAGTGGCATATGCTAGCAGAAAGTTGAATAAAGCTGAAATCAACTACTCAACTAGCGAAAAAGAATGTCTTGCAGTAATATGGGCAATAAAGAAATTCAATATTTATCTATATGGGAAGGCATTTAAGTTGCAAACTGACCACAAACCTTTATCGTTTTTAGCACAGGCTAAGCATGAGAACTCTAGGTTACTCCGATGGTCTTTGCTTCTGGCTCCATATAATTTTAGCATTGAATATATATCTGGAAAAACAAATCTGGGAGCGGATTTTTTAAGCCGCCATCCGTGTGATGAGAATCACCGTAAACCCCAGAAATAATAATAAATTTCTCTATGTGTATATAGAATAAAGGACTGACATATAATGTCTGTTTTAAGAGGGGAAGTGTCATGAAATATTCTAATCCACATATATAAATTATTAGGTAAATATGAAGCCTAACAAATAAAATTAATAAAGAGAAGAGCAATGGTAAAATAACAGTGCTGTCACAAAGAATGTACTCGAAATCCCCCTTGTTTTCTGCTTCGTCTGCAAATTGTAACGCTTTCACGTTGATAGTAAAGCTTACTGTATTATTACCCGCCTTCTTCAATGAAACGTGTGCTGTATTTCTTGGAAAAGCATTGAGACGTACTGCGTAATGACCTAAATTAACCCTAACATTAATTATACTGCGTTACCAAAACGAACGAACAGATGGACTAAAGGGATAAAAAGAGAAGGGAGAGGCAGAAAGCCGAACACTAAACCCGCTTCGCGCGATACACAATTACTACCATCACGCGTGTAAGTCTACATGCACTATTTTTTTTTCAGACGGACAGTGATAAAATACACTACCCTTTCCCAGAGTTAGGTTTATAAATCATAACAGACTCTTATTAGAAAAGACAACATTATATGGGTTTACGTTTGAACACATAACAGTACCCAGACAGCACATCTTCTAAACAGGAGATAGAAGAAATTGCATATTTTGAACGCAGCCACGTAGCTCCTTTAAATTAGTATTTTTGGGTTCCTTAGGGTTTGCTGACAAATAATATGTAAAACGTTACGCAAATAGTCCAGGAATTAATAAATTATACCCAAAATAAAATATTGGGGGTGCCTGACAGCATAAAATCATTTCTGCTCATAAAATTTTTTTTATAACGTGTTTGAAAAAACCTTACGTTACATAAATAGCCTACCATGTAAACTCCAAATTGATTGGAGCGCAACAAATGAAAGCCTAACCACGATTGGTCGGGCTATAAATACTATCTTGGTTGTTGGGGGAGACGGGAAAAGATAACATTTTTTTCAAACACTTGTCGAAACGTGGCTCATTGGCCAGTCTCGCTGATATACACACTTGGGAGCGTTAGTTCGAGACCACTAATTCAAATAAGCTTGATAAAGCGACAGTACGTTGAAGCTAGCTCACATTTTTGCTAAAATAAAAGCCTGGAACATAGGCAGAACGGAATTTGTGCCAGTTTGTGCCAGAATTCATTGCTAATCAACGTATCTGTGTTTATTTCCATGAAATTGTGGTAAGCTTGAACCATTCAGTATCTTTTAATGAAAAATTGAATGTGAATTGTTGATTTATGCCTGTATATATATGTGTAGTTCAGTGGCAAACGTGAGGTAAAGCCTATAATGCTCCAGCCTGAACAGAGGGTGTCGGAGAGAAGTAAAACGGCATGGAATGGCCAAATAGTACACTGACACCTGGATGATGGACTAGAAAGAAATAATGCTGGAAGTGCAGAGGCGTAGTAACCATTAAGAAGGGTAATACTGGAATAAAGTATTTCAAATGAAGCTGACTGTTGGCCTAACGCTCTGAACGCAATGTTTGTGCTGTATTGTGATCAGTGTAAAAGAGAATATAAATTAGTTATGAAGTAGAAGGTACATCCTTCTTGATTTCAGGGACAGTGGTCTTGATGGTAGTGAGCAGCACCTGGTCAGAGATTTGCTGAATCCAGAGTCGGACAGCATACTCCTTGGTCTTTTTAGCTATCAGTGAGGTGTCTCCTGAGCCCAGAGGAGAATTCGAGCAGAGGAGTCCTTTCCTGCCGCCATCACTAAAGATAAGCAGAGTTGGCCAGCTGAGCTCAACATTATGTCCCCTCATCTTGAACTGATTTTTTAAAAATTAACATTAAGAGGGGAATTTACTTGTCTTAAAATCAGGAACTGTGAACATCTACAATAATGGTCCCTAAAGACAAACTATTGAAGTCATGATGACAAATACCAACAGAGCTTGAACAAAACAAAACCAGTATTACCTCATTTTACCACTACACAAATGACACACATAGAACATTGGTAATAATATATGTCACTACAATATTCATATTAAATACATTCTGTACATAACTTGTAATTTAAATTGATTGTGATTCCTGGTTCCCTTGTAGTTGAATCAGGACACATATTCATTCATGCCAGTAATGAATACATATTGTTATTTGAAACGTTACTAGTGACTTCTTTAAGATATTCTCATAGAGTGTTATATGTATGTGAGTGTCACAGTGTTGTTAAGAGTAGTGGATTAAATTAAATTGTTTATCTGTCTGTTGTTGTGACTTACACTTCACCATACACATACCCTAGAATATTAATATTACTCAGCTTATTAGACTTATATATCCCTTCACCAGCTGATATTTATAACATCCCCTTCACCAAATAAAACATCACCACAGACAGATCAAACTTAGAGAAGAAAGTAGAATGAGATAATTTCACTAATAAATCTTCTAAAAGTGGCAAAGGTTCAGCGTCAAATTGTGTGACTTTATTTAATTTTCTATAGTCTACACATAGACGAATGTTATTATCTTTCTTTCTTATTATCACCATAGATGAAGCATATGGTGACAACGATGGTTCAATTATGTTTAATCGAAGCATCTCATCTAATTCCTTTTCGACCTTATCTCTATAGTGTAAAGGTATGGGATATGGACGAATACGGATAGGTGTTTCATCAGTTAGGAGAATATCATGCTGAATAGTTGAAGTATGACCTGGAATGTCAGTGAGAACCTTATCATACGTTTGAAGAAGTGATGAAACTTGTTATCGTTGATCAGTCGAAAGAGAAGAAGAAATAGTGACATCATTCCAGTTTTCCGTGGAATGAAGAGGTACAACTGGTATGGGCAATTGTACATCTTGAAAAGAAGATTCTTCTTCTTGTATATCTGACAAATTAGTATAGTTGTGAATATGAGGAGTAGGATCGTCAGTCGCTTGAAATACTGATTGTAAATAATCAGGACGTGAATAATACTCTTTCAACATGTTAATGTGAAAGGTTTTATGTTTTCCGTTAATATCTACGATGTAGTCGACATCGGATATTCTTGAGATGATCCTAAATGGACCTCTCCATGTGATAAGTAGACGATTATTATGTGAAGGCAGTAAAACAAAAGCCTCGTCACCAGGAATAAGCTGGCGAAGACGTCTATACCGATTTGCAAAGAGACGAGCCTTTTCCTTAGACTCTTCTGATGATGTAGTAGCTAACCTACAGGCATCTATTATTCTCTTTCTTAAAGAGATAACCTATTCATATGAGGATTGAGTTTCCTCAGGTATATTATCTTCGACCAATAAATCATGGATTAAAGACATAGGACCGCGTGGTTGTATGCCGAAAACCAACTGGAAGGGGGAAAACCCATGTTGCTTGGTTTTGCACTTCGCGATACGCAAAGAGAGCAGCGGGTAGGACCCTGTCCCACTCCTGAGGGTGATCTTGAGTCATCTTACCCAACAACTGCTTGAGTGTCCTATTCTGTCTCTCAATTAATCCATTCGACATCGCATGGTATATAGAACTGAGAGATCTATCTATACCCAATGTCTTCATAACCTGTGACATGGATTCGGAAATAAACTGGACACCATGATCCGATAGGATCTTACGCGGAAAACCAATGCGTGAAAAGATCAGCATTAACGCTTCTGCAACACTTGCAGATGAGGTGTTTTTAAGAGGTATGGCCTCAGGCCAACGCGTACACATATCGATACAGGTGAGAATATGTGTATGTCCTCTTGCAGATGGCAATATAGGACCAATGATGTCTATTGCCATTTTATCAAATGGTCTAATAGGTATGTCCGCAGCTTGGATAGGAGCATCATGATACGGACCCCTTACTTTAACTTCCTGACATGTAACGCAGGAACGACAATAGAGATTAACATCCCTATGAACGCCAGGCCAATAGAATGCGGATAGCACTCTAGCTTTGGTTCGGGAAAAACCCATGTGACCTGCGCATTGTGAATCATGAGCATGTCGTAATATTCTGGGTCTCATAGTAGACGGGACCAGAATTTGTGAACGCACCAATGAATCTGTTTCTCTTAGTAATCTAACTAAAATACCTTTTTTTTTAGAGCAAATTGGTGTCTAGACTTTGCAATTTTGTTGTTATTATTTTTCTTAGTCGCCAATTCAAAGAATCTATGCAAAGAATTGTCATTCTTTTGTAAATTAGCAAACAGCTCCCTTGAAATAGGAGAATCATCATCATTACTATTATGAACCGTAGGTTCAGAAGTTGATTCACGCGACAATTCAGTAGCTTGCGCTCTGGTAACCACTGCATTTGCAGCATGAATGTGTCGCTTTTCCCATTCATTAATTTGCTCTGGTGTACACTCTTTTATACCTTGTATGCAACCAAGTATCACATCGCTAATTGGATTCTGCAGAAGACAGGCATGTATCTTCCCTGAAAAGAAAGGTGTATGTAAGTTAATGATTGCTGTAGGGAAGGTTTCCACAGTTCCCCCAAATGTGACGCACTTGACCACGTTGCCTGTGGCCAAAGAGGGGTCGATCAGAGAGTTCCGCACTCCGACAGTGCTGCAGCCTGAGTCAAACAAAATAGAGCAAGGTATCGAGTTAACGTATCCTTTGTTAAATTTTAAACTCCCTTTCCCATGGTGAATTGATGCAGAAGTAGCTGTACAAACTACAGGTAGACTTGGTAAAGTGTGCCCGCATCGCAGCGTCGTGATCGCCTTGGGCTGGAACAGCGTTGAGCATTCTTGACATGTCTTTACCTGTTCTAGATCGATACAAGACATGGCGTTATGTTGATTAACATTAGTATCATTAACTTTGTTAGTTTGTGATTCAATTGAAGCAACATTTGAATGTTGTCGTGGTCTGCTCGACGATCTATCTCTTCGTCGCGATCGAACCTGATTATTGTCATTAAAATTTCTATAATTAATGTTTCTGTTATCGTTAAAATTTGGCTGAGTCCGCCAATGAAAGTTTTCACTGTTGTGATTTTGGCGAAATGACCTATTCATAAATCTATTTCTATTTTCTGGTTGATATGATTGAGATCTCCAATGTTGTTTATTATTATTACCTTGATTATATTTAGGATTGTTGTTACTAAAATCTCGAGATCTGTGAGCTTGACCCCATGATACATTAAATGGAGCAGAATGTGAGTATTGTTTCCCCTTTTGAAAATGATCAAAATTGAAATTATTATTACTTCCCCTTTGAAAATTTCTATCGCTACTTATCGAACGATTTCTAGGGAAATTGTTTTGTTGCATGGCGAAAGCAACGGGTAAATCGTCTTTAAGTTGCGCATTGCTAACATCCATGTTAGGATGAGCGGTGCAGAAATTTTTACAATGTTCTGACATTTGTTTTATATTATCTGGTTTACGTTCATGTAGGAACGCAAGAAATGCAGGACTTACTGCTGATAAGACTTTATCGCGAAGTAATAAGTCAAAAATACCATCATACGATTTCTCTATCTTGGATAGTTCTATCCATCGTTCTAAGGTAAGACGTATTTGCGAAAGAAAATCATCAAAATTCTTGCTAGATTGCGGGAGCATAGACTTGAACCTAAGTCTGTACTGATCCTCTGTCATCTGAAATTTGTTTAGAAGAGCGGCCCTGAGAGCGTCATAATCATTTTTATCTATAGAGCTAGTAGTGTGATAAACAGCCATTGCCTCTCCTGTTTAGTAATCTGGATAAGTGGGTGCAATATAATGATTTATCCAAGTTATACGATCGACATGTAGCCTCAAACCTGTCCAAAAAAAATATGACATCGTCGGATGGTGGAGTAAATTTAGGCAATTTGAGATGAATCTCTCTAAAATTCTCATGTCTAGATGAAGACTGGCCTTCCTGAGTCTTTTGTGTATTACATTCACTTGCCAATCTTATTCTATCAAATTCCAATTCGGCAAGTTTCAAATCATGCTGACGTTTCTTATCATTCTCTTCTGTCTCAAGCTGAAGTCTTCTTGTATTTTGTTCAGCTATTAATCTCCTTTCTTCCATTTCTTTTTGTTTAACTTCTATCTCAATTTTAAGTAGTCTTTCTTTTTCTGCAACATCCCTTTGTTTATTTTCCATTTCAATTTTAAGTAGTCTTTCTTTTTCTGCCGCATCTCTTTTAAATTTCTCTTCAGCCTCGAATTTTTTCTGTTCGGACTCACGCTGAAATCGTTTCTCTTCTAATTCAGCGGCTAATCTCATTTTTTTCTCCTCTTCCTCAGCCTGAAATCTCATCTTCTTTTCACTTTCCTCAGCGGCTAATCTCATTTTTTTCTCCTCTTCCTCAGCCTCAGTCCGTTTTTGATCTGCCTCAAATTTCAAATTTTCCAAACGTAACTTTTCAGCATCCAATCTTTGAGATTCCAACCTTTGAGATTCTTTATATTCTGTCATAGCAAATGATCTAATCTCTTCCGGAGGTATATTAAGCGCCTTAGCTTGCTTAATAAAATAGTCTAAGGTAGACATTATTCAATATTATTATGTAATAATACTACTTAAAAGTGTTACTACAACTAGTGGTCTTCGTTCCTGTCCTAGAACGGTAAAATCAAGTTATATAATAGGCAATAATATTAATAATTAATAATGTAATTTATAACATGTAATGGTGTGAAAGCAATAACGTGACAGACAATAGCACAATACTGACACGACACGATAATCAAGACAAATGACTACAGTCGTAGAAATCAAATAAAATAAAAATGTGGAACTAAAATAGAATGTCGTAAAAAATTACGATGACATCTACGATCCAATAATGCACAAGACAATTGACAACACAGTGTAAAAACATATGCTTTGTAAAAAACTGAACGATAGTCAGGTTAGACGGACAATAATCACATACAAAATACATCATGAAACTAAGGTACAAGTAAAAATAGCTACGAAAACAACAATTAAAACTTGACGGAACAGCTAAACAACTACTATCATAAGAAGCAAGTAGCGATCGGAACTACAGCAAGGTTTCTAGCCTTGAACTGGAATTATCGCTCAATTGAAACTTATAATTCAAAACCTACAGAACGTCTGACAAAGAGCCCGAATCGGCTTCGAGATAAACCTCGTTTGTCAGATCGACCTCACTATCTCCCACGAAAAACATTGAACATGGAACATGCAACATGAATAAATAAACGGTGGACATATTACTAAGTCAAGGCACAGTTAAACGTAAAACGGTGTAACAACACGACGTTTTTACTTATCTCGACCGGCTAAAAAAAACAATATTCCTCGCATCCGGAACTGCATGCTTAAGTCATCTACTTGAAGTACTGTAATGACCGTTAGAATTGCTGCAAGGTCCAGGATGTTGTCGCCTTGAAAGTTACCATATTTCTATTCAACCGAGTCTTGATAGTAGATTGGAGTAAACCACAACTGGCCGCCATACTGTTGGGTTCGATTATTGTACTTTGGTTCTTGTTTGTTCGTTGTTTGAGGTGTGACAATGAGTTTGTCGAAGCTGTCTACTTGATAACGCGAATGTATTCAATTTGGAACAAGTAGTAAAAAGTCAACTGCAACTGCCAACCCTGGGCATGGTAACTAATGCCAAGAAGATGTATAGTTCAATCAATTTATTTAACATGGTACGGTTCACTAGACGAACATATAAGGTTGACGACGGATGGTTGACGTTCACTGGACAGCACACCACGTAAGGTTCATATTTTAAAAATGCAGTTAATTCGTTCATAAAGATCATCGCTTAGGTAACGTCAGAATAGTTATTCAGAGTTCATAACATGGCATCTAATTAAGCAAATGAGGCAGTTATATAAAATAGTTCAATCTTCCACTGTCCTATGACCTTGGCAATGACGGAGAACTTTGTCAGGTCTGTAACATCATATAAGATTCCGATACTACGTATCTCCTTTAGTACTGGCCTCTTATTTTCAATCAATGACGAATAACAATACTATATACTTTTCTGCCCACGACCTTCGTGGCATCATAGCTTTGATATAGCAAAAATACTTGAGTCACCTCTGCTTTGCGGGGTACGTATTCGTAACAGCCGAATACTGATTTATATCATATCAATTTATATCAAGCCAATCCGGGATGATCCTAACGTCGGAATCCGTCGGCTTTAAAGTATACATTATAAGTTTCACGTAAGACTCCATTTTGTACCAATGAGGTATTGGTTCAACTAGACGTCTACGTGAGAACGAAAAGACATTATCATCAAAAATCATACTTGCTTCTCTTCCCAAGAAATAACACTAGATTACTGTAGACCCGAGTCCTCATCTATGAACAGACGGACGGTCATACACAATAACAATATACCCGCAAACGGGTTCGAACGCCATGAATCAATGGACTCGTTCTTGGGCACTAAGCTTCTCAACCCCCGCTATGACGTAGACTGACTGACTAGATACACGTGCGGTCTACATAACCCCCTATACGCCTTAGTGCACAACCGTGCGCTAATGAAATCAAACTCACCAATAAGACTTACTCTCATGTGAGTCGGTGAGCAAAGTTACTTACAGAGGTAGGACAACATATTAACAATATGATACTACCTTCATCTGTCTGCGAAAAGGGCTCTACAGCGACTAATAGCTTGACTGCTTGCGTCAGGGTCAGCGAACCAGAGCTGACCAAGACCCTACTCCACCTCCAAGTGGTGGTCCTGGAAACAGGCTGGATCACTGCAGTCTGGCCGAGAGAGTAGGGATCGAAGCGGGAAGGCAAACCCGGTCCCAAAAATGCCATGCTGAAAACGGATATGTCGGGCCGAAAGGCGCAAATATCGCAGCTTCGCTGTAAACGGAGACAGAACATAACAAACGTCATTTTCAGAACGAACGCAGAAGAAGAAGAAGAAAAACCAAAGTCTGCAAGTCCCTCGAACACTGACATGTAAGGATAAATATATTATAAAACATAGAAAGAGGTACACACAGTTGTGTTATTTAGCCGGTTCTGATGAACGGGTGGTTACAATCTGCTGGGTTCGTAGAACCGTTTGTTGAATGTTACAAAATTGGGATAATATAACGAGGCAAAACAGTAATTTATAACAAACGTTGGCCTTTTCACACAATTATATATGCGTAACAGTTAAGAATAACGGACACCGCATTGTCATTGATAAAAGACATTGTCATCTCGTTGAAAACATTTCACATCTCCTGACACTGAATCGGATAGTTGAGCCTTGCTGAATGGGATGAAACACCATTTGTGAACTTTTGGTAATGTTTAACATTAAACAAATGTATGACGGTATAAAGAAAGCACTTGGCCCCCAAAAAAGTAAGACGGCACCGCTAAAAACCATCAGCGGAGAGAAGCTAACCGATAAGGGTAAGCAGATGGAGAGGTGGGTCGAGCACTACTCTGAGCTTTATGCTAGAGAAAATACCGTTACGCCTGCAGCCCTTGATGCTGTCAAATGTCTGCCAACTATGGAGGAGCTGGATGCCGAACCAACATTAGAGGAACTCAGCAAGGCCATTGATAGCTTGGCCTCTGACAAAGCACCAGGCAGTGATGGGATTCCTCCTGATTTAATCAAATGCTGTAAGAGCACGCTATTACATCCCCTGCATAGGATGCTGTGCCAGTGCTGGAAAGAGACAACTATTCCTCAAGACATGCGAGATGCCAAGATTGTAACACTGTACAAAAATAAAGGAGACAGAAGTGATTGCAATAACTACAGATGCATCTGTCTTCTTAGTATTGTTGGTAAGGTTTTTGCCAAAGTCGTCTTAATGCGACTACACAAGTTAGCTGAGCGCATATATCTAGAGTCACAGTGTGGATTCCGAGCTGGTAGATCAACAACAGACATGATCTTCTCTGTCCGCCAGCTTCAGGAACAATCAAGAGAGCAGAAAAGGCCTTTATATATCGCCTTTATAGACCTCACAAGAGCATTTGACCTGGTTAGTAGGGATGGACTCTTCAAAATCCTCCTGAAAATAGGCTGCCCTTCTAAAATGCTGGAAATGATAAAGTCATTCCATGACGACATGAAGGGAACAGTCCAATATGCTGGAAGCACGTCACAGCCCTTTGACATACGAAGCGGCGTTAAACAAGGCTGTGTTCTGGCTCCGACCCTCTTCGGGATCTTCTTTGCCGTACTCTTGAAACATGCATTCAGAGATGCAACTGAAGGAATATACCTTCACATTAGGTCAGATAGCCGTCTGTTTAATCTTTCAAGGCTGAAGGCAAAAACAAAAATCAGAAGGGTCACTATAAGATCCTTGTTGTTCGCTGATGATGCTGCAGTCGTCACTCAAAGCCAACAGGAGCTTCAGAACTTGATGAATCGCTTCACTAAAGCATGCAAGGACTTTGGCCTCACAATAAGTCGAAAGAAAACGAATGTGCTGAGTCAGGATGCGGGTGCTGCACCAGTTATCACTATCGATAACTATGAATTGGCAGTGGTGCACCACTTCACATACCTAGGGTCTACCATCAATGAGAAACTCTCACTGGATACAGAAATCGACAGCCGCATTGGCAAAGCTGCAGCTACCTTTGCCCGCCTCACATCGCGTGTTTGGGGAAACTCCAAACTCACAATGAAGACCAAAGCTGCGGTATATAATGCCTTCGTCACCAGCACACTCCTATATGGCAGCGAGACCTGGACGACCTATGCTAAGCAAGAAAGAAGGCTCAATACCTTCCATTTACGGTGTCTACGCCGCATCCTCGGCATTTCGTGGAAAGATAAAGTGACAAATGTCGAGGTGTTGTCACGTGCTGGCCTTCAAAGTATGTATACACTCCTTAGACAGCGCAGACTTCGCTGGCTTGGCCATGTTCGCCGCATGGAAGATGGTCGCATCCCAAAAGATATCTTCTACGGACAATTAGCAGATGGCAAGAGAACAGTTGGGCGACCACAGCTGAGGTTCAAAGATGTGTGCAAGAGAGATATGAGGGCACTGGACATGGATCCAGCAACATGGGAGGATGAAACTGCCGATCGCACTAAGCGGCGATGCTATTTACGGCGCCACCTCAGATTGGGCGAAGAGAGGCTCACACAACAAGCAGAGGAGGGGAGAAAACGTCGAAAGGAGCACCAGGAAAACAAGCAGCTGAGGGCTGTCACCTCAGGGGCGCATTCCCATAGTCAGTTATGACTGAAGGGGCTATTATTATAATGGTAATGTTTTGGACATCATACTGCTGCCGAAAACCGAGTCACGAAAAAAAGGGGGGGGGGGGGGCCGCACCTATTATTCACAGCACTAACTAGCCTTGTAGCCTCTTCTTTAATTTGAATTTGAAACATACGTGTAATTCTATATAAACAAGTTGCGTGTTAATTTGTTGTTGTTTTTTTTTTTTTTTTTAAATCCTGTCGTGTGTAAGTCATTGAATCTTTTTTTTCTTGTTTTAATGAAATAAATATTGTATTATTTTATTTTAATTTATACAATCAGGAAACTCTTTAATGCGTCCTCCCCCCCCCCCCCCCCCCGGTCTTTCTTTCCCCTTCCCCTCCCCCGTCCGATGTTAAGTTGATGAAAATTAAGTCCAACATCTGATAGACCTAGTTGTTAACAAGTCAGAATGACATCACTCGGTACACCATATACATTATGAAACGCCATAACAAGCAAGGGTATTTGCAGCCAGGAAGAATCAACAAAAGAAACATGTCTAATATGCAATAGATAATAATGAACACTATAAATACAAATTATAACCCACACGTGCTTGAATCGGGTAATCCAAGCACAGGGTAAACTCCATATTTCGTGTGCATGGGTCAAAAATCAAACCTAATTAAAATAACACATTAGTAGATGTTTGCCAGAGTGTTACCGGGGCCCGAAAGGAGAGCAAAGAATAGTAACATGCACTGTACTAAGCATGTCGTAGATGGTCGCTAAGGAGGGTTGAGCATAGTGCCTGCTACTGCATCCTGTATATATCTTACAGCCAAAACAAAACTTCAGTAACATGAACAAGGCATCCCCCAAAGCAAGTAATTCGGTTTGGAACCAGGACAATAAACAAAACCACATGAACACACGCGAAAAAGGAAACTATAGACAAACTTAACGGGGATATGTAGCAGTAAGCCCCTTTCAGTCATAACTGACAATGGGAGTGCACCCCTGAGGATATAGCCCTCAACAGCTTCTGGTGTTTCTTTTGGCGTGTTCTGTTCTCTTCTGCTTGTTGTGAGAGCTTCTTTTCGCCCAATCAGATGTGGCACCATAAGGAGCATCGCCACTTGGTGCGATCGGCAGCTTCATCCTCCCAAGTTGCTGGATTTATGTTCAGTGCCTCCATGTCTCTTTTGCACACATCTGTGAACATCATCTGTGAACATCATCTGTGAACATCATCTGTGGTCTTTTACAATCTGCCAGTTGTCCACATAAAATATCGTTGGGGATGCGACCATCCTCCATGCGGCGGACATGGCCAAGTCAGCGTATCCTGCGCTATCTTAGCAGTGTATACTTGCTTTGAAGGCCAGCACTAGACAGCACCTCGACATTTCTCACTTTGTCCTTGCATAAAACACTAAGGATGTGGCGTAGACACCGTAGGTAGAAGGTATTGAGCCTTCTTTCTTGCATAGCATTGTCACGGGGTGCCCCCCCCCCTTTTTGCTCTGCAGTGATGTTCCAGAAATGGCCAAAACCTAGAGTATCTCATGTGGGTCTTCAAAGATATCTACCATCGCACAAGATTAATCTTGGCAGAGATGCAAATAGAAGGATGATGATGCTTCTACCTTGAGGTAGTATCCGTAAGATATTCAGGAATCAAGAACAATGCTGAATGTGTCTTAGCACAGTTAAAGTATTATCTGCCCGTCAACTTTTGTGAAGATATATATTGTATGATTTAGCCCATTCGAGCCCCCAACTGATTTAATTCCATGAAATCTTAATTAAGTAGCTCTGTTTTAAGTGTATTTAAGGGGACTGAGACATACCAGTGCAGTACACTCAAAAGGATTAAATCAACTATAAATTTTACATATACAAATAAAAATTTAATAATCAATTATATGTAACAGTGTAAAATGAATAATTCTTTAAAAAAAAAGGTAATCATCACAGGGTGATGTTATGGATATTGATGGAATTGTCTGAAAGTTCACTTGGCAGCTTTTAAGTTTGTACTTAGCTGTCAGTAAGTTTGTTGGTTTCTGCTCCAGCCGATGTTTGGTTCTTTACAGGATATGGACTGATTCACTCTAATCACTGGTCACGTCTGGAGGTTGTGACACATTCCAAGAAATATCAGGGAGTAACCACGAAGCTGGTCCACTGTCTTCAAGACCCGTCTGATGATGGTGTCTAGCGTTGACAGCAGGCCACTTATACCACACATTTTGTTCCAAAGATAGCGCTCTCAACTGGTGTCATGTAAATCGCCGTCTTTTCTCTCTGTCAATCTTTTTTTCATACAAGTTCTCTTTCATCTAGAAAATCCACCACTCGTCTAAAAAAAAATCAGATCTCCCATTTTTTTCGGAATGAAATTTCTTTCTCTTTGTTCTATGTTTTACTGGCAAAAAGTCGTTGACTCTTCGCTGTGAACTCTTAACCGCGATAGAGTAACATGGGTTTTCCCCTTATTGTCATGTGACTTTTGACCTCCCAAGCACCGGCCAACTGTGTGTGTGTGTGTTTGCGGCTGGAGCGAAATGTCAACATTAGTTCAGGGCCCCCCAAGCCTAACATAGGCAAATTAAAGCCACCAAACAGAACCCTGGAGGAATTTTGGCGCGATTCTCTCGAAGCGGCATTCTATCGCTAGCCGGCAGACCGGCCGGGAAAAAGATGGCCCTGTCAAGGCAATTACAGAGGGGAAATGTCCAGTTTAAACAGCAGTGGTTGGTTGAGCGCATCCTACCAGGTTGTCATACTGGGAGACCTAACCGTATGCAGTGTTCTCGAGGGCAGACATACTCCATCCCAGTTGGTGATGAGCCCTGTGTCAAGACAGCGGAAGCAACCTGCCATCCTCTGAAACCCTAAAAAGAACTTGCCATACTGGACCGGGAGTGCTGGGACAGATTGAATCCACTGGCAACAAGACAACACAAATTCAGCAGCATCTGAGATGAGTAGTTTAACATGCCAGCAGAACCACTACAGAATAGTCCCATTGTCCTAGGATGACAAATTCATTCTGACATGGTTCGGAACCATTCATAGATTAGGGAACATATCTTATAGTTGTAAATTTTTGAACATATAATCTTTCATCATTTGTAATTTCATTTCAAGTATGAGAGAATCTATCTTCAATTTTCTATAATTTACATAACAGAGCCTGTTGTTATTTTTCTTGTAATATTTAATTGGTGTTGTATAGTTTTTAGTAATTAAAATCTACACCCTGGGGGCAGAGCCATAATTAATAAACACTATTGGGTCAGGATATTTTTAATGTGGCTGGGCATCAAATCTCTTATCCAACTATGTGTACTATACATAGTCCTTTGTAGGATTTCGGATAAAGAATTTATCGCCTAGAGAATATCCTGTTTAGTGTCACCAGAATTCTCTCTTTTTTTAAGAAAGGTTTTCTAGTGGACTAATTCCCGAGGAGAGACAGTGCATTCAACTTGCAGTCTGGAAGATTTTCCTCTAGACATTATTATCTTTATTCTTCCACTGGGCAAAGCTGTCCTTTTCTTCAAAACCATTCCACGACAACTGGTACCACCGACTAGTATTATGAAAGAAGAGAAACAGATACCCTCCTGAGTATTGGGTTTCCTGAGACACAATCGTGTCCCCCCCCCCCCCCCTTCCCTTTCATTCCGCCATCCCGTCTGCCTCAGAACTTTTACCTCTCTGAGCATGAATATTAATCCCAGTGAGCGGAAAACACTCATTACATTTATATTGAATATCTTTACATTTGCACTGGTTGAAAAGGTGAATAATATACTGTCATAAGTATGTACATCAGTTCTATCATCATCCACTCCCTGCTCCATATGGATCTTGGGACTACCTTTGCTTTTGGTTCTCTATGAGAAACCCGCATAAAGCAATCACCAGCTCTTGCAGTTTATGATTCATGAAACTATCATTCAATATGCTGAGATTGCCAGCCTCATATGACTTGGACAACCACTAGCAATTTTCACATGTTAATAAATGCAAAATATAGAATTTAAAAATGTACAACTCACCCCAAAATCTCTTAGGAATAATGACTCCTGGCTCAGAGGAATAGTTAATGTGAAACTTATTAAAGGTCCAATAAATAGAATTCGGATCCTATTACTCTGGCTAGCTGGCTGTCTTCTTGACGAGATGAATTTCACAGTGCTCTAAACCGGTGAAAGTGTCAGATTATATTGCAACTTTCGTCCCACGCACGAGGTTGTTACTATCTGACCAGGATCCAATCAGAAGTGTTGTTTATAACATCTAGAATTGCCCAGCCTATTGTATTAAATCATGCGTGTTATGATGAGGTTTATCCCAATAATTTCTCATAGGAAAATTATGCGTGATTTTTACAAGTCACTTTCCATAAAAGGAATTGTTATTTCTGTAGATTATCGGTAATGTTTACGCTCACAACTTCCTACATTATCACAAATAATGTCTTCGTAACAATTATGTCAGGAAGCGATTACAGCACTTCCGTCGTCTTCAGGAGTGTCTGTCATATGACCGGCGCTCCCTGTGCAAACACAAACACCGAAAATGACTGGCAGCCAATCTGGTCTTACCTGTATCAACTCTCAGCGAGGATGGGCAGGCAAACAAACATGACGAATTATTACAGGAAGAAGTGTAAACAATGTCTCGAAAATAACAAATATTGTCCGAGGTAGGAAAATAGAACGCGAAGAGCACAAAAGGAATTGCGAGATGGCACAAGTAATGAAAAGTGTCGAGGTCATTCTGTGACAAGCATAATGAATGAGTGAATGAATGAAAATAACAAAATGTGAAAACATCAAACAATACAGTACGTCTGCCCCTCACTTGAAAATACACTAACACAATCAATCAGTCACTACACTTTAGCACCTCAAGGAGCATAGGCTTTCAGCAAATACATGCCAAATCCTCCTGTCACATGCCAACAGCCTTGTTGAAGTTATTGTGGTAAAAGAAAATTTTACGGGATGGGGTTACCATCCCCATGCCGTACCCTCCTTAGTCGCTTTTAGCGACATCCCTGGTATAGTAACTTTACTGTTCTTTGCTCCCCCTTTCGTGCCCTGGAAACGCACCGGTGAAACTAAAAAACACATTAGATAAAAATTATATGAAAATAATAAAATAAACATGAAATAAACAAGAGATAAGCATCATCTATGCCCCAGTATACCCACTACGCTTGTGTGAAATTGTTAAACAGGGTAACTAACCAACTTCGATCATAACATACATGTTCAAAATAACAAACTGAGGCTAGACTTCCATTGTACTGACATTCTAAAACGCCCAGTGAGAGGAAGAAACGGCCGTGGGCAGCAGATCTGACCCGATCCATTAGCTTCATTGGCACCTGAATACCATCCTTTTCTGCCTGAGAACTGGCACTGCAGATTACCCAGACACCTCTATAGCCTCACGATATCTCTTATATGTCCAGGTGGGACTGAAATCCACACTCCTGAACACATTCTTCAAAAGTGCCCAGCTTATAATTACTTTCGATGCTAGACCTGGCCAGAGGATGCAGAGCTGAGGCAGAAGATGTGGGACCGCCTACTGAGCTCATAGAAGACCGGAATTCGTATTACAGCATGACTAACGACTGAACGCAGAAAAATAGGAAAATTATAAAACTTCAAAGGGGCGCAAAATGATAACATTTTTTTTTTCCCAGGACGATTAGTACACTAAGACTGAAAAAGTGTATAAGTCACAAAGTTTGTGTAGCCTGCTAGTTATTGTCGTAATTTTTATCTGAGAGAGTTCTGATGGATATTGATCCTTTAGAGTGCCACAGCCATACCTGAAACAACAACCCTTTGTCAACGCCATTTCCCTCTCACGGGAGTTCAGCTCACGCATTGTGAAATGAGCCAACGCAACAATCTGAAAACGTCTATTGCAGTAGTAGTTCCCTACTCGCCTATTGGATTACCAGTCAGGGCATTGCGGCTTCCAAAATCTCAAAACAGCCCAGCATGTCTATAGCAGAATTCAATTCACCAGTCTCTGTGTGCCTAAACGGGGCACTCAGCCAAGCCACAGTCAACCAGCCAAAACCGGATTTAAAGCCAATTCTAGCGCCGGATAAGCACGCCTTGGGATCAGTTGTCCTCAAGTGACTTCGTCCCATGGCTTATTTCTGGATTATGTGGAACCTCGCACTTAGGAGCGGCCAGCCAA
This sequence comes from Oreohelix idahoensis, assembly GCA_024509875.1. Lineage (NCBI taxonomy): Eukaryota > Metazoa > Mollusca > Gastropoda > Stylommatophora > Oreohelicidae > Oreohelix > Oreohelix idahoensis. Next base: position 503,087 of record JAMPIV010018315.1, read on the forward strand.
AGATAGACAGAGTTCCAGCCCCACTCACGCGATAAGGGGAGTCACCAACGATAGCGCCTATACAGTGATTTTATTGAGGTTAATTCCATCACCGATGGAGGATATATACGAAAAAACCACTTACTGGAGCTATTCCATTGGTCCCCGAAAGCGGACAGGCTGTCGCTAAGTTCATTCAGTTGGTCAGCAGGAGATAAACAGCGTCTCCCAGCCCACCTCGCGCCAGTAGGGGAGAGTCACCAACGTTTAGTACCAAAAAGGACAGTTTTGTAGGCTTAGTCCCTCACGAAGGATCTACATATAAGACACTGTCTGGACTATTTCATCTGGTCCCCGAAAGCGGAAGGACTGACACGCAGTTTATTCATTTTAGTAAACAGGAGGTAAATAGAGTCTTCCAGCCCAACACGCGCCAGTAGGGGGGAGTCACCAACGATAGCGCCTATACAGTGATTTTATTCAGGTTAATTCCATCACCGATGGAGGATATATTTACGAAAAAACCACTTACTGGAGCTATTTCATCTGGTCCCCGAAAACGGAAGGACTGCCACTCGATTATTTATCTCTCTGTGTTCTACAGGTTCCTGTCGGTGGTCTGTGTGTGTGTTTGTTCGTGTATTTTGCGTATTTGATGACTATTGATGATTTTGATGACTATTGATGATTTTGATGACTATTGATGATTATTGAGATTGCTGATGATTTTTTGATGTCATTTATGATGTTATGATGAGATGTATGGTTGAAGCTACCAGGAGTAAAACTCCCACTGCGTGGGTAGGGGTCAGACAAAAGCTGGTACCCTGGTCCTCCAGGTTGGGGGTTTTAGCACAGGGCCGACACCCCTGTCTGTGTAAAAAATCACACACGTTACGGAAACAGCAATAAATGGAAATACTTTGATGCGGGACGGACATCCGGAGTCTCAGGCTCGTATGACTGACAGTGGTGAAAGCCGAAAGGAAGCCACTGGCATGAAAACGGATGCCCAGACCGCAAAACACGAAACCAGAATTGGTTTTTGGAATGTCAGAACTATGAACGAGGCAGGAAAGCTGAGACAGATTACAGCAGAGATGAGGAATTACTAACTACATATCCTTGGAATAAGCGAGAGCAGATGGACAGGGATGGGGAGAATAAAAACAGCTGCAGGGGAAACAGTACTTTATTCTGGTAGAGAGGACGGTCAGCACAACGAAGGTGTAGCCATTATCCTTAAGAAAGGAATGGAAAGGTCTCTACTGGAATGGAAACCCATTAACAACAGACTAATAAGAGCAAGACTGAGAGGGAGATTCACCAACACCACAATTATACAAGAGGAGCCGCGGTAGCATAGTGGTTAGTGCACTGGCTTCCTAGCGCAGTGGTCTATGGTTCGATCCCCTGATGAGGCGGAAAATTTTTAGGCCACAAACGGCTCCTGGGTCGACCCAGCCCCAAATGGGTACCAGAGCTACTCTGGGAAGGTTAAGGCGGCCGGCGTGATGCCGACCACATCACCCCTCGTGTGCCGACGGTCAAGATAATATGGGCCTAACACCATATTCCCAATATGCCTCAATGGGCGTGTAACGGGTTCCTTTACCTTTACCTTTTTACAATTATACAATGTTATGCACCAACAAATGACAGCGACGAAGAGATCAAGGACGAGTTCTATCAACAGGTACAAAAGGAAATGGAAACTGTACCCAGGTACGATCTTATTATAGTAATGGGAGACCTAAATGCGAAAGTTGGAACACACAATAATTATAACGAAAGAGTAATGGGGAAATGCGGCGGTGGAACAGTAAATGAGAATGGGGACAAATTAATAAGCTTCTGCAGTATTAACAACCTGGTCATCGGAGGAACACTTTTTCAACACAAAGAAGTGCACAAGTTAACATGAGAATCACCAAACGGACGAGACAAAAACCAGATAGATCACATAATGATCAATGGCAGATGGAGACATGCACTACAAGACGTGAAAGTAAGAAGAGGCGCAGATGTGGGAAGTGATCATCACCTAGTAGTAGCAAGACTGAAGGTGACACTCAGAGCTGCTGGACCAGTTGCAGTCAAACAGAAAAGATACAACATTACGAAACTTAAGGACCCCCTCACCAGAAAAGCGTTTGTGGTCGACGTAAAGAGACGATATCTGATTACCAAAAGCCAGGAAAGAACAGAGACCGACGATGTGGACCAGAAATTCAACACCATCTCAACAATATATAAAGAAAGCAGCAAGTCATGCTTGGGATTCCAGGAAAGAAAGAGCCAAGACTGGATAACACCAGAAACGCTAAACACCATAGCGAAGAGAAAGGAAATGAAAAGGAAGAAAACAGAAGCTAAGTCTCCCAGGTTAAAAGGCAATATATAGTGAACAGTACAGTCAGCTGGACAAGGAAGTAAAACGTCAAACCCGTGCTAACAAAAGGACATTTCTGGATGACCTTGCAAGACAGGCAGAAGAGGCAGCACTGAGAAATGAACAAAGCACAGTTTATAAAATAACTAAAGCTATCAGTGGAAAACGAGGTGCAAACAACATAACGTTAGTAAGAGACAAGCAAGGAAATCTCATCACCACAGCACAGGGGCAGGAAACAAGGTGGGCAGAGCACTTCAGAGAAACACTGAATAAGGAACCCTGAGGCTGAAAGTGACTTAGACGTAAATACAGACATTCCACGAAAAGAAGAAATTATCACAGCTATCAAATGGCTAAAAAATGGAAAAGCGCCTGGTCACGACAATCTGAATGCTGAGCTATTCAAGACAGACCTGAACTAGCAGCAGAACTATTAGAACCACTATTTGCACAAGTCTGGGAAACTGAGACAACACCAACAGAGTGGAGTAAAGGAACAATTGTCAAATTGCCCAAGAAGGGCGACCTTGCAGACTGCAACAACTGGAGAGGAATTACCCTCCTCTCAGTTCCCAGCAAAATACTAGGCAGGATAATCATCCAGAGAATTTCAAAAGCAGTTGACCATAAACTGAGAAAAGAACAAGCGGGCTTCAGAAAGAACAGAAGATGTGCAGATCATATATTTGCCCTCAGGAACATTATAGAGCAGTGCTCAGAATGGCAGAGACAGCTGTACATTAACTTTGTTGATTTTGAAAAGGCTTTCGACAGCATACACAGGGACAGCCTATGGAAAATTCTGAGGGCTTATGGAATTCCCAGCCGCATTGTTTCCATTATAAAAAGCCTCTATTCTAACTTTACGTGCAGTGTTGGATCGAGTAATGTAACTTTCGAAGTGAAAACAGGAGTACGACAGGGATGCCCCTTATCAACAACATTATTTTTGACAGTCATAGATTGGGTGATGCGCCAGACAACAGAGGGCAGTCCAAGAGGAATTAGATGGACAACGTTTTCTACACTGGAAGATTTGGAATATGCAGATGACATTGCACTGCTCGCGCATTCACACCAACACATTCAAGACAAAACTGATAGACTGAATAAGTATGGCCAGCAGGTTGGCCTGAACATCAATCTGAAGAAGACGGAGGTCATGACACTAAATGTGGGCAATCCTGAGCCAATAACAGTAAGGAACCAGAAGTTAGAACAGACAGACACATTTACTTACCTAGGAAGCATAGTAACACCTGACGGCGGAACAAGCAAGGACATTAACAACAGAATGAATAAAGCGAGAACAGCCTTTGCTATTCTCAACAACATTTGGAAGTCTTCCCAGTACAGCACAAACACCAAATTAAGACTGTATGAGAGCTGCGTACTTTCTGTGCTTCTCTATGGTGCGGAATGTTGGAGAGTAACAGAGAAGGAAATGTCGAAAGTGTCCTCCTTCCACACAATCTGCCTAAGGAAAATTCTCCGAATCTTTTGGCCAAACACCATCAGCAACCAAGAACTACTTATTCGGAGTAACCAGGAGGACATGCACACCATCATAGCTGGCAGACGCTGGAGTTGGGTTGGCCATGTCCTCAGAAGGGACCCTGATACCATCGCAAGAACAGCTATGCTATGGACCCCCGAGGGAAAGCGAAAGAGAGGCCGACCAAAAACAACTTGGCGGAGAACTGTGGAAGCTGAGATGCAAAGAATGAACCACAGTTGGGGCACTGTACGAAGGATGGCCGCCGACCGAGCAAAGTGGAATCAATTTGTTGCTGCCCTACAAGACGCCACCAGGCGTGATGGCCGCTGACTGCTTTGACGGTTGGCGGTTATGGATCAAAGAAGAAGAAGAAGAAGATGAGATGTATTATTTTCATGCTTGTCTTCATTTAATAAAGTTTACTCATTTATTAACGCGCTATTCACGACCCTTCCATCCATATTTACATTTTTAGCTCTTTACTAGAATCTCTATGTATGATAAGAGAAAAGAGTGAGCGCAGGAGATGCTTAGACAGTATAAGTGTGTTGAGGCTTGGAAAGAGAGATCATTTGAATAAATCTTCTTCCAGGTTGTCTCAAGTCCATCTCCTATTTACACCTTATCTAAAGTGTAATCTATAACTCTGTCAGTCCACTATCCCTTGTCGATTTCACTACTATTGTCCAACTCGACAAAATACTCTACCACTTTAACTCAACCACGACAGTTATCATCATCACTGTCCTCCAGCTCATTCGGGGTTCGGGTCTTCAGTCAGTTCACTTCAAGCCATCGTGTTCTACCATCTACTCAACATCAGTTCATGTTTTCTGTATCCTTTTTAGTGACCACTGCTTTCTTTGAACATATTGAAGTTGACGTCTGAGGGTGAACGAAGAAGACTGTCTCCACTTTGCTCAATCAGCAACCATCCTTCGTGGGTTGCCCCAGCTCTAGTTCATGCTCTGCATCTCTTTTTCTACAGTTGTCAGCCAGGTAGCTTTTGGTCGGTTTCTTGTTTGTTTTCCTTCTGATGTCCATAGCATGGCAATTCTGGTGATATGGTGTCTGTGTCTCTTCTGAGGATGTGGCCATCCCAGTTCCAGCGTCTACCCGTTATAATGGTGCGCATGTCTTCTTGGCGGCTCCAAGTTAGCAGTTATTGGTTGGGGATGGTGTTCGGTCAGAAAATTCGAAGAATTTCCCTTAGGCGGGTTGAGTGGAAAGAGAACGGTTTGAACATTTCCGTTACTCTCCAGCATTCTGCGCCGTACGGAAATTACGGAACTCTTGTATATTTTAAACTTAGTGTTTTTACTATACCGGTATAGGGAAGTTTTCCAGATGTTGTTTAAATTGGCAAAGACTATTCTGGTTTCACTCATTCGGCTACTGATGTCTTTGCTTATTCTGTCAACTGGTGTTACTACCAGTGGCGTATTCTCTATGTGTGCTGTGCGTGCTGCGCACACCTATGCGCGAAGGAAAATAAAAATTTATTATTCTATAAAATATTTCTCCTCTAAGTTCTGCTTTCGGACCGCACGCATCAGGATAACGGGTTTTCCCGCATAGAATCTACGAGTACATCTTGTTTCAGTTTCACAGAAGCGTTTTATAGTGCAGTTTTTATTGGTTGTAGCAATCGCCCGAAGTTTCTCGGGTAATTCCGTCACAATGCGTGCTGGACCGTTCGGATTCACGTCTAAAGACTGGTTTGTGTGAACCGGGTCGTGCGCAGATACGACAATACAATGCGAATATGCGTGCGGTGGCCTAGCAGCTCTCGAGTTGTAAAAATCGCCAGTGTTTTTTGTGATTAATTTTTGTTAGTTGCCGGGAATGCAGATTATTACAGTGACAGTGAGTTTCAAGTTGTAAGTTAATTAGTATTTCGAAGATAATTGACATATACCCCTAATAACTATCGTTGCGTAATTGAATATAGATGGTTTTTAAATTAAGAGGGGAAGAAGTTAAATAGTAGGCGTACATATTCATTTTAAGTAGCAGCACGCCTAGCTCGCATTACCAGGATACGCCACTGGTGACTACCCTTCCTAAGTATGTAAATGTGTTTCTATTTTATTGCTTCTGTCCCTCATATTTATGAATCATATGGACTGCTAAAATAACATTTAAAAAAAAAAATAAAGTATCCCGTTCAACCCTTGATGGGTTATAATTAGGACATATGGTGTACTAATTCAAGAAAATAAAGTCAGATTTCCAATACCAAAATATAGTATCTTCTTCCCCCCTCCACTCAGTTCACATAGAGTAAATCAAAACCAAATTTATGTGATTGTTTTTATGTGTGACCTCCCCTTTCCCAGAAATTGTTTTTATGTGTGACCTCCCCTTTCCCAGAAACAAACAAACAAACAATACAAATAAGAAAACAGAATTTGAAAAAGAACATTAAGGATCGAAAGACATGATCGCCTACAAATCGGTACTTGATTATAAGTCGTTGCTGATAACTGTGTTTTTGAAAATAGGAGTTTTTATCACGTTTTAGTGAGACGCGCACTGTTCAACCTAGACAAGTGCGTCGGTTATACTAGGGCGCATGTGCTAATATAATAGACCTTGTGGTCTGGTACTGTAATGTTCTAACAACGATCCAAGGGAGCCGCGCTGGTGTAATGGCTACGGCGTTGTACTGGCGACCAGGTTTTCATTGTTCAAACCCGGGCGTCAGCGTTTGAAGGAATGTTTACGACCGGAAATTTGACTGAATAACCTGATCGGCTCCTGCACATAAATCCCGTGTGGATGGGAAGGAGCGAAGCTCCTGACCGGGTTGGAAGGAAAGTCCACTGACCCCCCAGCCTCGCAATGACATGTCATTGGGCCAAAAGAGCTGGAAAGCTCGAGTGCCGCTGGTTAGAGAGAAAAAAAAAAAACGATCCAAGGTGATTGCTATTTTTCCACTGTGTAGCCAAAGCTATTTGTTTTTTATTTTCAAATAAAATGCCGTTTGGTTCGAAAAAGTAATATGGAAGTTTATGTTGTATTCCAACAAGGTTTTATGTGTTTTTTAATATTAAAAATATTATATATAGATTCAGTTATTAATACTGTTATGGTGTGATGGATCTAGTGCATTTCTATTTAACTCATTTTTAGACTGCGTGATATGCATGTTATAAAAATCTGGTAGCAATGCCGTGGACCAAAACCAGTGTTACCACTCCTTAGTTTTTTCCCCCCAAGATTTTTCGTTCAAATCGTGGGACCTTGGTTTTTTTCTGAGGACCTTGGCTTTTTACTGAGGATCTTGGCTTTTTTCCTGACATTTTGAGCGTGTCAGTCAGTCAATTTTTTTAAAACTTTAATAATAAATAATATTCCGTTCAACATCTGACGGGTTATAATTATGATATCCAAATAAGATGAATATCTGCCGATACGGAATGTATCAAACTAGCTAACCTTTTGTAACAAAACTTATGCCTACCGCACAGTACATTCCATACGTGCGGTTGTCGTACTAACACCCACTGCCTTTGTGTTTATAACCTCCGGACCCGGTAAATATTTTATAAATTTTAAACATCGTAATTGTACTCATCGTGTGCTTGTTAATCTCAGTCGTGCTTGATGAAAGAAATGGGAGATGCCGATTCTACATCCCCATTTAGGCCTTGTAAAAAACGTAAGACAAAGACTTGGAACAATCAACCATTGAATAATGATTGGCTACATGGATAGATCCTAAATACAGGCACAACGTACTTTGCAAAGTGTGTGACATCACTCTTAACAATGAAAAAAAAAAAAAATCATCATTGATGGCACACAAGTCAAAAGAGAAGCACATCAACAATTGTGGTAATTTCCTATCTTTCGTACCTTTTTGCTCCGTAGTGTATATATGCAGTTAAGTGTTGTTTCGTAGCGCTTAGCGTTAGGATTAGGGTTAGAATTAGGATTAGGGTTAGGATTAGGGTTTGTGTTAGGGTTAGTGTTAACCATAATACTAACCCTAATCCTAACCTTAATCCTAACTCTAACTGCTACGAAACAACACTTAACTACATCTATTCACTGCGGACCAAAAAGGTACGAAAGATAGGAAATTACCACAATTTTAATTGGAGGAAGGAGATAACGAATATAACTTCGTTTTTTTGTACCTCCTAAAGAGCGACCTTTTAAAGAAAAAGTAGCCAATGATGAGTTACTTTTAACAGCGTTGACGGTGGAACATCACATTCCTTTTCTACATGCTGATTATTTAGTGGACTGTTTAAAGGAAATGGAAAATGTTTCTAGATAGCACTATTGCTAAATCTATGACAATGAAACCAAGGTGTCGTATATCATGCAAGATGGAATAGCGAGAGAAAAGAGAAATGATCAAAAAGATCTGTCAGTACAACCAATTTTCACTCATCATCGCTTTGACAGTCTGCGGCTAAGGGTCAAAGAAGAATATATATATATATATATATATATATATATATATATATATATATATATATATATATATATATATATATATATATATATATATATATATATATATATATATATATATATATATATATCAGCTTGGCTTTTCTTGGCTTTAAAAAAAAAAAAAACCCGTCTCATCTTGATTTTTTTTTAAATTGAGAGTGGTAACAAAGACCATAACTGATATCGGACTGTTGGAAACTTCTTTACGTCGACCATTACGGTTGAAAGTTGGAGCACATGAGATTTAGTCATATTCGATTGATTTGTTTTATGTAAATAATCTTAGATCTTCTGTATTTTGATGTACCCAAGTCATGGCTGAAGAAGACGCTGATGTAACTTTCAAGGACTTGGTAATTTTCTTCATAATTAGGCCCCTAATGAAATCTGAAAGACAATGTTCTGTCGTTAGTTTGACTTTTTGCTTCCGTAGGGCCTAATTATTTTTCTCCCTGTGCCGTAGGCCTAATTATATATTGAAGAATTGTAACCGGTGAAGTGTAGCCTAGACCCTACTATCTTTTAGCGTAAATTTTATGTAAATCTTTTAATGAACATATTATACATCAAACTGTAGGGAAATAGAGAATTATAATATAGGCTAGTGGCTTTTATAGTTTTGAGACAAGTAGGCTAGTCTTTGTAGGCTACAGGCCTACTTGAAAGATGTTGATGTAAATTGAAAAAAAAAAACCACTAAAATATTCACAGTAGAATACAAGCTGTGAGCATTGTAACAGAGTCAGAGTTAATTTACTAGGCCTACTTATTTGGTTTATTACATGTGAAACCATTGCTCAGATAATCCATATATTAGCCTATAGGGCCTATGTTAGGGATCTGTACCATAGTACTTTCTGGTCAGTCATTCACTTTAATTTTTGGATTCTTTTCTTTATTTTTCGTGTCAATTATTATTTTTAAAGTTTAGGGTTTAGGAGGATTAGCTGCTATTGTTTTGAGAGTTTTAGCCATTTATTGTCTTCCAAAAAGAACAAAATTATAGAAACAGGGTTATAGTTACAGTTCAGCATAAGGATTTAAAGTTAGGCTTAGGATGCAGAGGCAAAAATACGCAGTAGTCCTAACCCTAACCTTGTTCCTTAGTCATTCCTCTTCTACCGTGTCTTCCTCATTTCACTTCTACCATGTCTTCCTCCGGGCCTGGTTCCAATCTAGTCCTCTGCCCTTCCGAGACTGTCTAATGTTGTCCTCCCAGCAAACTCTGGGCCGTCCTGGAGGTCTGGAACTCTGGTCCTTAGTTTCCCATACTTGTCATCGTAGCTGATCTCCCATTCTGCAGACATGGCCAAACCATCGTAGTTGGGACTGTTCTACATGGGTGTGCAGGGGCTGCGTTTTGAAGCCTTCCTGTATCGTCTGGTTGTGAGCCATGTCTCTTCTTGTTTCTTCAACCACCTTCCTTTGATACCTAATTTATGAGGTTTGGAGCTGGCTTTTGTGGGTTGTAGTCATCACCCATAACTCACATCCATAAGTCTAGACTAACCCTGTTCCAAGTTTCAAAAATATGCAAATAGGATTGACATGTATTTATAAAACCCCACAAAACTGAATGAACATATAAAAAAGAAAAAAAGTTAACAGTAAATACAGTTACTACTTATTACCATGTCTCCATATCCTTATTTAAGTGCGTACAGACTTTGGCAACAGCTTATTTGTAGCCATTTTGGCAGAATCACATGTTTCCCCATAATCTGTGTTGCAACCCTCATGATCGAGTGGACACAACTTTTAAGTAGCTTAAATATTCTTGTGTTACTGAGGGCCTCTACTAATTCTGTGTTGCTTTCAGTGAGTTAAGTATTCACCTGTTGTTTTTGAAATGTGAAGATCTTGAGCTTAGTCTCTATGTAGAGAAATATTGCACATAAACTACTGAAAATAGTCTGTAGACTGCTTTTGGTGACTTTGATTGAATGTGTATAAATAATAAAGGGAGGCTGCTCTAAAACAGGAAGACAAATTTTGAAAATTAAAAATAAATATGTAGAGTTTTACAGTTGAACAATACACCAAAAACAGGTGTGCTTTCGGGATTACCCTTCGTCAGCCACATGTATATAGCCATGTAAAATTTATTTGCATTCAAACTATATTGACCACTTCCCTGTTGCCCTGGGTAAGGGTATTTGTTAGTGTTTTATATTACGTCACGGTAACATATTTATTTGCTTCATTGAGTTTCATTCTTAAGTATGTGTAAGCTATGGTTACTACTTTGCTGTGCATTTACTCTGTGTTTTTGTCACCAAGGTTGAAGTTTACTTATTTAAAAAAAAATTGTCGTTTATTTGGTTTAGGGAGTCGTGGAGGTTCTTGTTGAAGCATGTGAAAGATTAAAATGGAAGAAGCCTACCAAAATCCAGAAAGAGGCCATTCCCCTTGCCTTAGAAGGTGAGCACAAATTAAATTTGTTCTGATGTCAAACTGTCCAATATCTTCTCTCTTTGTTTTCCTCTGTCTCTTTCCTGCAATCTTCCTGTTGCCAAGATTTATTTAATCTTTCCTCTTATCATAATATATTCCATTTTCTTCTCATAATATGCCAGGAAAAAAAATGCATTTCTTTCTTCTAATGTGAGTTATAAGCTTATTTTGCACATTGCCCTCTTTCACAACATCCTCATTTATTTTGTTAGCTGACCATGATATTTGTACAATTCTTTTGTAAAGCCACATCTCTGTGGCCTCTAGTGCTTTTCTTACTTGTTTACTAATAGTTCATGACCCACATATGTCAGGATAGGTTATATATAACACTGAAGAACTGTCTTTCATACTTCCATTGACAAAGAGTTGTTGCATGAAATATTTGTCAACTGTTCTGCTTTTGCTTGAGCTGGTCTACTCGTCACCTCTGGAGATGCTATCATCCATCTGATGTTATTAACTTGATTAGGTCTTTGAATTTATTGACTTGTTCTAAAACTGCTCCATAAATAATATGTAATCATAATTTTTAGTTCCTACAACATGCAGACATTAAAAGAATTCAAGAACACATGGGTTCGTTCTGTTCAGCATACTAGAGATAGAGTTATGAAGATAATGACACTATTCCTGTGGAGTGTGTGCACTCCTACAAATCTCCCTTTGGCACTTGACCAGATATCCTTTATTTTCAATCTGCTGGTATTTCTTCAGTTTCTCAAACTTTATCAAGTAATATGTGTAATCTCATTTTACATTTAACTCATAAGTCTAGCTGGATGTTTGGAGGATCTCGTGGTTCTGGTCTGTCAGTATGTTCCATCCATTTCTTCCTCTGTTCCTTTGTGCAGTTTTCTTTTCTTGTCCTCATTAAATTCAATTAATAGCTTACATTTCCCTGATAGCTTCTTTGTACTGTTGTGCGAGTCACTTATATTCCCTGTGGTTGTATCTTCATCTGATGCTCTTGCCAAATCATCATGTTTTCTCTTGTCTTTTTGTTATACATCTTTATAAATGTTTCCTTCTGTGTTTGTTTCATGAGCATTGACTCTGGATCTTCTGGTTTTGCGCCTTTTTGAACTTGCTTACTTATTTTTTCCGTCTGTATCTTATGGATGATTTCTGTTTTCCATGCTGTGTTCTGGCCCTCTGTCTCATAACATCTGATTGATCCTATCATATATTTTATGAGTTGCCAGTGGTCTGCTGTATTTGCTTTATCTTTTGGCTGTTACTAGTATTCTTGTCAAGCTAGAATAACCGTGAAAGTTAATCTTTCTCTCCTTTATTGATTTCTGAAATATCCCCCATTAAACTGCTGAACGTAGATATGTGTTTTTGTGTATCTTCTAGGCTTTAACTTTGGTAACAGAAGATGATGAGCTGATGCCGCAATCTGCTGTTCTACATACTTTTACATAATGTATTGACGATCTCAGCTTCTTGCTTATGCATATGTGATCAGTATAATCTTATGTCCTATGGTTTAATGATGTCCATGATTGTTGTGACATTTTTTTTTCTATTGAAATATGTCCCCTCCTGTAACATGTTGAAGCACAGGAGTTGATGAATATTTCACCATTTCTTTCACAGGCCATGTTTTCTCATTGTTTCTTCCCATCTTAAAATTTTGGTCACCCATCAACATAGTGATGTCTCTACATTTCTTTTTGTTATATATTCTTCTTTGTTTGGCATATAACATTAGATGATGTTCCTCTTGAATTTCCCTTTTGGTAGGTTTGAATGTTGAATTTACTAGTCCAGGTCTCATTGCTTCTTATTCTGAATGTGGCAGCCACACCATGTCCTGGAAATAGCACTATCTGCGGCCTATCGTACACATTCCTACATATTCAGTTTCCTCTATGTGGTTCCCTTATATTTTGTTTCGCTTAGTCCCAAGTTGTCAGTTTTGTGTCACGAAGTGGATTTAAGTCTAGAGTGTGTCTGAGTGTATAGACAAGACCCTAGCATGAGAAAGACTGAGAAGATAGATTTTGACGAGAAAGGGTAGTGAATGTGGACAGATGAGACTATATGGCTTCAAGGGGTGAGAACCTAGATTGACTCTCCCTTGCCACTTGTGACTTATTGTATAGCTATATACTCACCACCTCTTACTGCCAATAAAGAAGATAAGGTTTAAATAAGGACCACAGACACCACTATACAGACAACATATAGGTACAGTATAGTGTTGAAGCTGAATCCAGTTTTAAAGTTTATAGTTTATTTACACCACAAAATTCAGATAAATTAAAAATGAATAACGTGCGAGTTCGCACATCTGAAAACGAACAAACAAAATTTTTAATGATTTCAAATGGTAAACCCCAATGTCACCCTCCCCTCAACCTGTAGGGAAGAAAGATAATGATTACAACAACTTGTTTGGTGGAGTCTCTGACATTGGATCCACCACTCCTAACTAACCTAATATATTATTTAAACAAAATCTAACTCCACTGTCTGTCTGCAGACGTCACTAACTGAATTTGCCTACACAGCTTCCAAGCTCTTTAGGCAATATACATGCCGCTAAATATCACCACTGGACTGCTACGCTAGTAGACTTTGATTATGTCTATGGCTCAGAGGCTATCCTCTAAGGATAATATAAGACCCTACTGGTCCTGGCTATTTTCTCTCTCTCTCCGCCTTGCTTCGGTGTCTCTCTAACACTCGACGTCTGCTGATGTGGCGTCTCCGTTACGCCCCTTCTCTCGTTAACATTCAGAACCAGGAATGTTAACCCTTTCTCCTGTTTCTGACTACTGCACTGATGACTCGGGTATCAAGCACGAGGTACTTGACTCTGAATGTAGAAGCTTCACTGATGCTGGACAACTTCTTAAATGGCCCCGTTACCCCTCTTCGGGTTTAGAACAACGACATTATTATGGTCGTGAAGAAAACAAAAAATTACAACCACACTGGCAACGCGCCAAATTGAGTGTGTTATAACAAAGAGCTCAGAGCTCTGGATTTTAACCTTTAGCACGCTGCATAAAAATTCAGAAAACTTGCCCAACCACTGCATTCTTTTTCACAACGCCCCATTTTTATAGTGGGTGACTTGTAAATTGTATAGTTTTTTTGCTTTTTGGTCAATTGCTCTAATTTTTAGATTGTATAGAAATGAATGAATGGTGAATCTGATGATATAAAATTTGTTTGTGTACATGTTAGATGTGATAGGAAGAGAGGAAAGGAAAGATGAAAAAAAAACGAAAAAAAAAATAAAAAAAATTTTTTTTTTAAATTTTAAAATTAAAAAAAAAAATTAAAAAAATGACCAACGAACGAAGAGTCCATATCCCTTGCATCTCAATGAAAGTCATTTGACCAACAGACCAATACAAATCAAATGACGATCTTTTCGTTACACCCATCATCAGTAGCAAAGCAACAAACGCTCTCGTCAGATGTGACATTCGGCCGAAATTCTAAATCTTTCCGATATTCCTAGTACTAACCCCTAGCATTATACATACTGGCAATGCCATTCTACTTTCGTTTCCATCTCAGCCATCAAACATATTCTGAGAAACGATATCAGCGCTTATAAAGACAAAAATCTTATCCCCAACGCATGGCGTCAGAATCCAATAAAATTAGAGCGAAATGGCCGCGTGTCTGATGCCGATTCATTTCGATTTAAAAAATTTACAAAAAATAAACGCGGATACACCATTCACTTTTTTAAGATCGGAAACGGAAGCTAACTCTCTTGCAAATAAAATTACAACTTAACATCCGGGGCTGAAAATCACGTGTACACAAGTCCTCATGCTAGAAACGGTGACAGCCGCAAGGCGAGACATATCGCCTCCAGCTGGCAGAACATAGGTTGCGTTCGGCGATATGTCTCGCCGGCAGCTTGCTAAAGGTTAAGGAAAATCCTGTCCCCACTGAAGGATGTCTTCAATGCATGAGAACGTATTTATTTTCTTTCGCCTCTGGCGATATCTCGAGCTCTCGGCTCCTGAGATGCCAAAAATTTTGCCGTTGGTAAATTTGTAGGGCAGGTTACGCTCACCCACTGAGCCGTGAAAATTTGCTGTGGAACAATTAAAACAACGGATAACCACACATCAAAATAAACTCATCTTTAACACCAAGTGACAACCAATTATTTATGCCCGAAAGATCAGCCTCCCATGCTATCTCCTCTCTGATCACTATCCCGGTTTAAAGTAAACAACGGTCTGGTAATAACCTTCCAGACACGGCTGACCTGAATCTTTTGTTATACATGTCTAGCGACGGGTATCAAAACAATTCAACTAGAGGGAACCCTCCTGTCTGTAATACTTTGTGCCACTTTAACACTGACCCTTGATGTTCATTGATTAACACCAAAGTAAATCTAGGAAAGATGAACTCCCGTCTCAGTAATTATTAATTACATCCCTATGTAATAAATAAACCCACAATTCCCTTATCAGAAATATACATTACATCTCTTGTCTTCTGACTACACAACAATAAAAATGCACAAGAAATAACGTACAAAAATTACGCTAGCATAACTATACTGCGAAAAGTATAAAAAATCGAGGTTATCAATTTAACCCCCGTATAGGCGCCCTTCTAGTGATATTATTATTTCTACCAGATAGCAATTGATGGCACTTTTGTTTTAAGAAATTAAATTAAAACTTCCTGAAGAAACTTTATGTGAACCATCTAAGATCTTATTTTAAAACGATCTATCTACACTGCTAATAAAGTTTGACAACATACTCACTAATATCGAGTTTCTCAAATTTTGAGCAGACGATATGACATCGATTTCACGGCCAGCAATTTCTGGAAGCAAAGAGAGCCTAACCGATTTTACCCTAGTATTTATTTTTTAAAAACTGATGCCAGGCCACGCTATGAATGAGTCATAGCTTGGCTTCGCTTATAGGGGCCGCTTTCCTGAACCAATCATCCTGCCGCAAAATCTAAAAATAGTCCGTGCTCATTGAGCTAAAATTAGCTCTGACCTATATCCTACCGGAATAATTCCATTAAATTACCGAGCGGAAACCTGGGTCGCGCTTTTAGCAGGTGGGGGTTACTTAACATCGGAAAATTTACACCCCTCCCAATTAATGCTCACGCGCTGATATACAATAAAATGACCGCGATTCTTTTAACCAAGAAAATGGGACTCCATGAGCGCGATTAATTAGAGAAAAGAACTGGTGCAAATCTTAATATAAACTCCCCTGTAATCCCTATAGAAAAAACCCGCAATTAATTACCTACAAAAAAAGACTAAACTCCAATACTATTCATGGAGAAGAAAAATGGGGCCTGCGGAAAAATAAAATTACAGTACTCTATCACACTTTGTATGACTTGAACTCCTACTGACTGAAGTTTCTGTGGCTTAAATTTGTATAGGATGGAGGAGCCGGCCTGAAGCAAAATTCTCCTTAGTTTCCTTCTATGGCTTGCATAGTGGGGTAGAGTGTTGCTATTCTTTGCTCTCCTTTTGGGCCATGGTAACACATGGGTAAAGAAAACACTGTGTTTGTACAAACTCAAACAATACCCTTCAGCTCCCCAAGGAGCATAGGCCAGTCTCTTGCCATCAGCTCAAGTTCTTTTCATGTCTTCCTCACCATTTTCTTTTCCAGTTCTCGTGACAGATATAGGACGACTCAAATAATGTAACCAGTCAACAAAAGGACCTTGAAACTGTTTTAAATTTTGAAAATAGCTGCCTACTGAAAATGTATGAACTTTAAGTAACTAACACATGTGGATATCTGTAAATGGCATTAGAGCAAACAAAAACTTAGTTACCGAAGCTATTTTTAACTTGTGTCATTCCAGGGAAGGATGTGATTGGCCTTGCAGAGACAGGATCTGGAAAAACAGGAGCTTTTGCCTTGCCAATATTACAGAGTCTTCTGGACAAGCCTCAGAGGTTGTTTGCCCTTGTCCTTACACCAACCAGGGAGTTAGCATATCAGATTTCTGAACAGTTCACAGCTCTTGGCTGTAGTATTGGGATCAAGTGTGGTAGGGAAATTTGATGCACCTGTGCTTTAGCAGTTTGTCATAATATTGAGTACTTTCGTTTTATTCTGTATATGACTGGGGCTTTATATTTAGCTTGTGAATCATTGATCAGCATTTCAGTTATGTGATAAATGTTGTTCGTGATTTATTTCCACTTTTGCTCCATAGACTATCTCGTATTAGTCTCTTCTTATGACGTATCTGAGGAAGTGGTAGGGGTAGTATTTTGTTGTCTCCTCTGAGATCTACAGGAAGTATATGGGTCGTAAATATTGCTACAATAATAATATTTAGACAGCACAACCTACGCTGGCTTGGCCATGTCTGCCGCATGGAAGTTGGTCGCACCCCCAAATATATTTTGTACGGACAACTGGCATATAGCAAAAGAACAGTCAGGTGACCGCAGCTGAGATTCAGAGATGTGTGCAAGAGAGACATGAAGGCACTGGACATAAATCCATTAACCTGGGAGGATGAAGTTGCCAGTTGTACCATGTGGTGATGCTCCCTTTGACACCACCTCAGATTGGGTGAAAAGAAGCTCTCACAGCAAGCAGAAGAGAAAGGAACACCAGGTAAAAAAGCAGCTGATGGCCGTCACCTCAGGGGCACATTCCCGTAGTCAGTTATGACTGAAGGGGGCTACTAATAATAATGTGTAAACTATGTCAAAAAGTGTAAACACTCATACTTATGAAGGATCCTGAACTTTGTTGCATAAGAGATGAATAAGAAAAGAGATCTTTGGGACAGAACCAAACAAGACCTTGGTGAGCAATAATTGATACGGTGGAAGTAGTGATAGGTTGGACACACACCGAGATAACTGACCCCTGCTTTAATGTGCCAGGCAGTGATGTAACTCACAGTACAAGAGAGGAGAAGGTCATGAAACATGTGAAGATATAGTGGACAGAACTGGTATGTGGAGGGTTGGAATTTCACCAATTGGGAAATGGGAGCAGATAGAGGTAATGCCTGATAGATGAGATGAGTGGAAACGTGTGAACCAAGGGCATTCACTGACTTCTTCATTCCTTTTTTGTCTTCCCTTATGTAGCATTAGCCCACTACTGGAGTAGCTGTCATGCCAGAAAGTACTTCTATGCTCTTGTAATGGTGTCATGCATCAAAGTACTTTATGCTCTTGTAATGGTGTCATACATCAAAGTACTTTATGCTCTTGTAATGGTGTTATGCATCAAAGTACTTTATGCTCTTGCAGTGGTGTTATGCATCAAAGTACTTTATGCTCTTGCAGTAGCTGTCATGCATCAAAGTACTTTATGCTCTTGCAGTGGTGTTATGCATCAAAGTACTTTATGCTCTTGCAATGGTGTTATGCATCAAAGTACTTTATGCTCTTGCAATGGTGTTATGCATCAAAGTACTTTATGCTTTTGCGGTGGTGTTATGCATCAAAGTACTTTATGCTCTTGCAGTGGTGTTATGCATCAAAGTACTTTATGCTCTTGCAGTAGCTGTCATGCATCAAAGTACTTTATGCTCTTGCAGTGGTGTCATGCATCAAAGTACTTTATGCTCTTGCAGTGGTGTCATGCATCAAAGTACTTTATGCTCTTGCAATGGTGTCATGCATCAAAGCACTTTATGCTCTTGCAGTGGTGTCATGCATCAAAGCACTTTATGCTCTTGCAGTGGTGTCATGCATCAAAGCACTTTATGCTCTTGCAGTGGTGTCATGCATCAAAGTACTTTATGCTCCTGCAATGGTGTCATGCATCAAACTACTTCTATGCTCTTGCAGTGGTGTCATGCATCAAAGTACTCTATGCTCTTGCAATGGTGTCATGCATCAAACTACTTCTATGCTCTTGCAGTGGTGTCATGCATCAAAGTACTTTATGCTCTTGCAATGGTGTCATGCATCAAACTACTTCTATGCTCTTGCAGTAGCTGTCATGCATCAAAGTACCTCTATGCTCTTGCAATGGTGTCATGCATTGAAGTACTTCTATGCTCTTGCAATGGTGTCATGCATCAAAGTACTTCTATGCTCTTGCAGTGGTGTCATGCATCAAAGTACTTCTATGCTCTTGCAATGGTGTCATGCATCAAGGTACTTCTATGCTCTTGCAGTAGCTGTCATGCATCACAGTACTTTATGCTCTTGTAATGGTGTCATGCATCAAAGTACTTCTATGCTCTTGCAGTGGTGTCATGCATCAAAGTACTTTATGCTCTTGCAGTGGTGTCATGCATCAAAGTACTTTATGCTCTTGCAATGGTGTCATGCATCAAACTACTTCTACGCTCTTGCAGTAGCTGTCATGCATCAAAGTACTTCTATGCTCTTGCAATGGTGTCATGCATTGAAGTACTTCTATGCTCTTGCAATGGTGTCATGCATCAAAGTACTTCTATGCTCTTGCAGTGGTGTCATGCATCAAAGTACTTCTATGCTCTTGCAATGGTGTCATGCATCAAAGTACTTCTATGCTCTTGCAGTAGCTGTCATGCATCACAGTACTTTATGCTCTTGTAATGGTGTCATGCATCAAAGTACTTCTATGCTCTTGCAATGGTGTCATACATCAAAGTACTTTATGCTCTTGCAATGGTGTCATGCATCAAACTACTTCTATGCTCTTGTAGTAGCTGTCATGCATCAAAGTACTTCTATGCTCTTGCAATGGTGTCATGCATCAAGGTACTTCTATGCTCTTGCAATGGTGTCATACATCAAAGTACTTCTATGCTCTTGCAGTAGCTGTCATGCATCAAAGTACTTTATGCTCTTGCAATGGTGTCATGCATCAAACTACTTCTATGCTCTTGCAGTAGCTGTCATGCATCAAAGTACTTCTATGCTCTTGCAGTGGTGTCATGTATCAAAGTACTTCTATGCCCTTGCAATGGTGATTTGTGTAGTAGATTGTTTTACCCTGCAGTTGCCAGTCACATGCACAACCTCCCCTTAGCTGCCTCTTACGACATACCTGGTCAGAGCAGTGGTTTCATTAGAGATCCACAGGAATGACATAAGATCATTGGCTGACAGAGCTTCAAATGTGGGGAAGATTCATAGTAAAAGAGCTGTTGTAGGGAGGATTGGAATTCTCATTGGGGACAGGGTGCTAGAGATAGTGCCAGACAGATGGAATGAATGGAAGCACATGACTGACTTGCTTACTGAATCTGTATCAGGCAACTGATGCCCACATTGAACATAAAGATTGAAAATATTTTGTACATAAACATAGCTTGTATTTGTTTTGTCTTTGCCTAATGATGCCCTTTGAATTTATTTCCAAACTTAGCTGTCATTGTTGGTGGCATTGACATGTATGATCAAGCTTTAATGCTGGCTAAAAAACCTCATGTCTTAATTGGTAAGTATTTTCATAAGCTGTTGTAATGGTACTTTATGAATTAGTTCTGGTAATTTACGTTGATCCATAGGAGATGCTGCACATTGATGAATTTTTGTGTGTGCGCTTACATAGACCATATTTAATGCCTTCAGGCTGGTTCATGCAAAGTTAGCACACTGATTTATGCAAGTGATTGATTTTTTTTTTTTTTTTAGTGCTAGTTAAAAGTATTTGTGGTTTTTTTTTTCAGTAAGGGGTATTTTCATAACATTATTATTTTAGCTTGTATTAAGACCAATGTATGTGGTTGAGCTGTATACGGTTTCTTTGTGCCAAGTTTTTCCTCCTGTTCTATGATTCATTTTCTTTATTTTTATTTTGTTGTGAACCTACCAAGGTGATACAAATGTGTCACTTAGCTGTAGCAATGTTTCCATGTCGTTGTTTATAATTATGGGCACTGAGAAAATACAAGAATGATTTATCCTTATTTTTGACATTTATTTTTAGAGAACAAAAACTGAGCAATTATGACCTTATAAAACAAATATATCTAGTTTCGTTTCTCTGTTCTCTTCCAGCCACACCAGGACGGCTCGTCGATCACTTGGAGAACACAAAAGGTTTCAGTCTCCGATCTCTGAAATATCTGGTAGGTTGTTCTTGTTGTTTAACTAGGGCTTCTTAGCTTCTCGCTCTTTTGCAGCCAATACCATGTTGAAGACTTCTTGGTATTATCTACACTGTAGATCTAGGCTTTTCTGACATTCTGAAACGCATTGAGTTGAAGTCATGAGCTCCAGTTTCTCCAGCTTGGCTTGCATTTAAAGGACCATCACATCTGGTCCAAAGCTAGAATGAAGAAACACGTGGCATACTGTGCATTCCTCGCCATCCAAGGGGGCCCTTCAAATATGCAGAGCTAAATACTGGCTCTGGGCTCTCCCTAGGAATTGTCAGGTCCTATAAAGAGCCACTTCTCAGCTCCCCCTGCCTATCATGAGTCCACAGTGAGATTCGGCCAACCAAGTAAACGCCAGAGTGTGTCTGGGGCTCAAGTGACTCCTCCAAGCTTAGTGTGCAATGCTGAGTTCTCATCATGTTTCAACACAGGGGGAATCCCTCCCTGGAAGTGTGTGGATGATTTCAAGAATCAATGGGGGTGTAATTAGCCTCACAGACAGAGGTTCACTTCCACATTTATGTACTAAAACATTGTGCTTAGTCATATACGCATGCCTCCAGATATTCCTCCATGCATATCTGGTAGATGTGAGCAACCCTGAGCCTATATCAGTAAGGAATCAGCAACTGGAACAGACAGACACCTTCACATACCTAGGATGCATAGTAACACCAGACGGCAGAGCAAGCAAATACATCAACAACAGAATGAACAAAGCAAGAACAGCCTTTTTTAGTCTAAACAACATCTGGAAGTCCTCTCAGTACAGCACAAGCACAAAATTAAGATTATATCAGAGCTGTGTGCTTTCTATACTTCTCTATGGTGCGGAATGATGGAGAGTTACAGAGAAGGAAATGTCGAAATTGTCCTCTTTTCACACAACATGCCTAAGAAAAATTCTCCGAATCTTTTGGCCGAATACCATCACCAACCAAGATCTGCTTACTCAGAGCAAGCAAGAGGACATGCACACCATCATAGCAGGCAGATGCTGGAGCTGGGTTGGCCATGTCCTCAGAACAGACCCTGATGCCATCGCAAGAACATCTATGCTATGGACACCTGAAGGAAAACGAAAGAGAGGCCGACCAAAAACAACTTGGCGGAGGACTGTGGAGGCTGAGATGCAAAGAATGAACCAGAGTTGGGGCACTGTACGAAGGATGGCCACCAACCGAGCAAAGTGGAATCAATTTGTTGTTGCCCTACAAGATGCCACCAGGCGTGATGGCCACTGACTGCTTTGACGGTTGGCGGCTAAGGATCAAAGAAGATCTGGTAGGTTATTCAGCACATAATTTCAAAATAGACGTTGAAAAGTGTGTCTTGGTATTTTATTCCTTATTTTGACCAAACCAAACTTAAAACTATTTTCTTCTTCTTGCGATCGCATCT
This sequence comes from Oreohelix idahoensis, assembly GCA_024509875.1. NCBI lineage: Eukaryota > Metazoa > Mollusca > Gastropoda > Stylommatophora > Oreohelicidae > Oreohelix > Oreohelix idahoensis. The sequence continues at coordinate 525,337 of JAMPIV010018315.1, forward strand.
TTGATGTTTACACCGTCAGACGAGTTCTCATGATGAATTCGACTGTTGTTTGAAGTTCCTCTTTAGCTACTGTATTTTTAAAATTGCAATTGTTGTTCCAAGCTGAGATTTGAAGTTTTGATTCTGTATTATATTACCATCACTTCCCTTTTTGCTCCTTATGGAGCATGAAGCCAACACTGCAGGTAATCTCCTTAGGAACAAGTAGCCACGCCAGAGTGGCCCAGCATTGTGATTCTTCCTGTGGGGAAACATGTTGAGCATCCTATATTGCATTCTACACTTGGAGGAATTATTTGAGCGCCAGACTTAACAGCGGCTTTTACCAGGTTGGCTGCATACAGGAGGATCTCACAAATAATAGATGACCGGTGATGGGAGCTGAGAAGTGGCTCTGTGTAGGACATGATGATTCCTTGGGAGAACCCAGTAGAACCAGAGTACATCATTTAAACCTTGCATATTTAGTGGGAAGGACCTCCCCCCCATGGACAGTAGGAAATCCATCTTCTTCCCCCCCCCCAATACATACACATGCACCTTCTAGCTCGAAACCAGATGTGAGGATCCTTTAAACACAAACTACACTAGGAAAGAATACGTGGGAAAGAAACTGGAGCTCATAACTTCAACTCAAGTTTTGAAATGGCAATAAAGCCACAGGTAAAACCTAAATTTACAGTGCAGATAATGCCAAGGAGCCTTCAACTTGGTATTGGTTGTGACAGAGCAACAAGCTCAGGAGCCCTAGTTAACAACATCTTTACCTCATACCTGGGATGTATTGGAGAAATCTCTTTATACTTGGTGGTGTTAGTCATTTTTAGTAATTCCCAGACTGATTCCTCGAGGTCATTTCTGATTTAAATTAATTCTTTGTTGTATGCTTTCAGGTGATGGATGAAGCTGACAGAATACTTAATATGGACTTTGAACAAGAGGTTAGTCAGTTCTATTATTTGTTTAATTTCATCGTAAATAGTTATTTAGATTCCATTGTATTTTTTTTTCATCCTAATATATGTCTTGGATATTTTACATTTTTGTATCTCTGATGTTCTAAGGTTGTTGAGAATTTTGAACATTGAAATGCAGAAAATATGATAATTTGTAACATCTGTTCATAATGTCCATGCTTTTTAAAAATCTTTCCACCAGAGTGAAAATACTAACAACATGCAATTTCTTTGTACTTTTCGTTTAGGAATAATATGCAATTCAGTGCTAACTATATGTTGTTTTATGGCAAATTATTTTTAAAAAGGGAAGAAGGAATCTTTTCTCTTGAACCATTTTCTTCTTCTTGGATTCTTTGTCTCTCAGTGAAAGAGCAATCAGTAGCAATCATGCCTAATGGCGTCTTATAGGGCAGCAACAAAATGTCTCCAGTTTGCACGGTAGCCATCCTTCATGAAGTGCCTCAACTCTGGTTCATGCTTTGCATGTCATCTCCACAGTTCTGCACCAGGTTGTTTTTAGTCTTGTCTCTCTTTCACCTTCTTTCTGAGGTCCAAAGCGTAGCAGTTCTTGTAATGGCATCAGAGTCTCTTCTGTGGACATGGCCAACCCAGTTCCAGCATCTGCCTACAATGATGGTTGCATATCTTTTTTTGTTTGCTCCAAGGAAGCAGCTTTTGGTTGGTGATGGTATTCTGCTAAAAGATTTGAAGAATTTTCCTGAGGTAGTTTGTGTTGAAAGAGGACAATTTGGACACTTTCTTTTCTGTTACTCTCCAGCATTCCACACCGGACAGAAGTACAGAAAGTATGCAACTCTTGTGAAGTCTTATTTGGTGTTTGTGTTGAACCAATTTAGTGTCTTCTAATATTAGCTGGTTCAGAACTCATTTTCTGTGACTTCTTAAGTTTGTTTTGGTGTTTTTTTCTTTTCATTAAGTAAAGCAAACAAATATGAAATAAAAACTTGTTTTAAATGCAAATTGTTTCAGTGTTTTGGCCGTATGTCATATTAATGACTTAAACTTAGCATATACTGTTTGTAATTGTAATTTTAGATCCGATCGTGATATCATTTTAAAATTATGTTGTGTATTAGGTGGACAAGATCTTGAAAGTTATCCCTAGAGAGAGGAGGACATTTTTGTTTTCAGCCACGATGACCAAAAAGGTATGTGAGATGATTTATTCATTACCCTGTATGAGAGGTTTAGGTTTGAACCCTCTTTTCATTGTCATGCACATTTGCCAATCTTGTATTAAGATGTGTACCATCAAAAGCAGGTGGTACTAGAGTAGGATTAGCCGTAAGGAGAGAGTTGCTTTTTAACATGCCGCATTTACTAGACTAGAAGGAATGTAGAAAAGAGAGCCAAATGCAGCCTGGCAAATAGCAGTTAAAGCAGAGGTTAGTAACATGAGCCATGAGTGCGATATAATACAGATGCTGCCAAAGGACCAAAAGGATTTGAGAAGACTGCTTTACATATCACTGCGCATAATTGACACTTCTTTCAAACTCTTCTTTGGTTTTTGGCTGCTGACTGGCAAAGCAGTCAGTAACCAACACGCCTGGTGGTGTATTGTAGGGCAGCAACAAAATTGTCTCCACTTTGCTCAGGCGGCAGCCATCCTTTCTATGGTACCCCAGCTCTGGCTCATGCTTTGCATCTCTGCTTCCACAGTTCTCTGCCAGATAGCTTTTGGCTGGCGTGTCTTTTCGCTTTCCTTCTGGAGTCCGTAGCATGGCAGTTCATTGATGGTGTCAGGGTCTCTTCTGAGGATATGGCCTACCCAATTCCAGCATCTTCCTATTGTGATGGTGCGCATATCTTCTTGGTGACTCCGAGTTAATGAAAATAGGTGGTGTAATTCTTACTGGGTCAAAGCCAAAGAAATTTCCAGAGCAATGACCAAAAGCTATTCATCAGGGACTAATGCCCAGAAACATAAACGAAATAAGAACTAATCTAAATGCTTAATCACCAACTTGGATTTGCCAAAGTGACAACAGTGATAATCCTTAGCGAATGGTATTTTATAAATATTTTTAAAAATACATAAGTTCTCACTATCTTTTCTGTACAGTTTTCATGTGTTCGTCCCTGAGAAAGACCTTGTGGCTGTGATGTATGTTATTTCTTTGTCCTTGTTTTTTCAGTAAGACTACACTACCTTTTCATTCATTCATCATTTTCTTTATGGAGCATGGAGCCACCACTGCATCTGGCATGAGGCCTGCAAAAAGCATTCACATATTCTTGCGGCAGGAGTTTCTTCAACAATGGGTTTGATTCTCCGAAGACGGCGAGTGTCTGCCTGAATGGCGAGAGGACACTTGTCAGCGTACAGGGAAAATAGGATACTCACGTAAAATCAGTCTCAGGTTAGACATACTAACCTGAGATTTCGCCTCGAGTAATAGCAGGCGGAGGAAAAAAAAAATAAAAATGGGTTTTACATTTTGAGGTTACCAGCCCCATGCATAGCTTCACATTAATCACCTTGAATGACATACCTGAGGGAGCAGTATGCTATTTCTTTATTAGTCACATCAGAGGCTCCTGTTGGACCACACTACTATATTATTGTCTTACTATAGTCCCCCTTGTTGTCTTATTTAGGGTTAAAGATTTACCACCTGGTAGATCTTACAGTTTGGCTTTAATGACATTCAGAACATTTATAACGACCTTTCACACGTAATATTTTTAAAAATGAAGGTAAATTAATGAAGAAGATAATGTTATATGTGTTGCTTTTTTACAGGTTCAGAAACTGCAGAGAGCATGTTTACAAAACCCAGCCAAAGTGGAAGTGAACAGCAAGTACAAAACAGTAGACAACTTGGTACAGTCGTACCTGTTTATTCCTGTCAAGTTTAAGGTGAACAGCTTGCGTTGATGTTATCATTATTAGTGTTGGTCTTGTACGCTGTCAACCCTGTAACCGTGAAGAGTGATAGAGAAGTGCGCTGATTATAGTCAAGAATTTTCTTAGATGGACTTCCTGGATAGTTTTGAAATGGGTCTGTTATATATCACCTGCTGTTCTTTGATGTTCTCATATTTTTTCCTCTCCTGTTCTCTCTGTATATACTCGAGTGTATACTCGTGACACAAACATGTGCACACAAATACATGGTCTTGCATGTGTATATACATGCACACACTGCTTTTGTTATGTGGAGCTGATGTGCAGGGTTGTTTTCTCATATTTTTTGGTGAGCCTCATTATTTTTATGCATACCCTTTAAACTTTCAAATGCTTGTTACAAATATGCATACAGTTGTATTTATCACATACTTCTGTAACGATAGGAAACTATTTAAAGCATAACAGCAGGAGGTAATGTGAGCATCAGATGTCCTTTTAGTGCCCTTTTCCTTAACCGTCCCTTCAGGCCCAATTAATTTAGTAAATCATATACTGAGTCAGGCACCAGACCTTTTTGTGCCTACTTCAACAGGGTTTACTTTTACTGTGGATCCTTCATGGCACAGTTTTGTGATCAGATCATTATATTTGGCCATTTTGAAAGCGTGCTTCTCATCTAATCTAAATTTAAATGGCACTGTCAAAAGTTATATGATAAATGAATAATCACCAAACCCAAGATAACAGATAGTACCCAACGTTTTTTCTGGGGGGAAAACCCTACACAATGCTTGTGTAATTCCTGGGAGTTTCTGCAGACATGAAAATAAAGTATTAATTTTTGTGTAATTCCTGGAAGTTTCTGCAGACATGAAAATAAAGTATTAAAGCTAGTGTAATTCCTGGAAGTTTCTGCAGACATGAAAATAAAGTATTAAAGCTAGTGTAATTCCTGGAAGTTTCTGCAGACATGAAAATAAAGTATTAACTCTTTGACTCCACAGCAACGCTCTGAGCGTTGCAAAATTCAACACGCCGTGCCCCAGCAACGCTCAGAGCGTGGTTTTTAGTTTATCACGAATAAACCCTAAAAATCGTCCGCTTAATGCAGTTCATATATTAAAACTCGTAGAATGACTTCCGCTACTATTTAAACAACTAATTTGACTTTAGTTAATCAGCACATGTGCGTGTTTTGATGTTATTATCACAATTTTTGTGAAGATTCGCGTGTTTACGTTTTTCGTTGTTTTTGCTAGAGAAATATGTCACGTTTTATATTTACATTTTCTAAGTCTCCTAAGCAAATAATTGTGTCAAACTACTTTGAAACATTGCTGACATTGATGATGATTGTTTGGTAGTCACAGTTTGTTGTCAAAATACGGAATATATGCAGAAAAGCTAGACACACTAGATTTAGTTGATGAGTGGGCGTAGTCATATTCTGGCCGATCAAAAAGCAACAAAACTAGACCTACCGTAACATCTAATCACTAGTTCTTGGTAGAAGATGAAGCTAGGGATACTATTAAAACATTAAACAAGAGTAAAAAAGTATTTATATGACGTTATTCTTATTTATTTGTTTGAAAATTACGTAATGCACGATTGCATAATTTATTTTTTTCTTACAAAGAACCACGGGCAAACTGGTGCGAATAACACTAAATCTACTAATTTTGGCCATAAGCATGTTTTTTTTTTTACTTTGTATATGGATTAACTTGATGTTTGAAGACTAAAAAGAAAGTTTTATTGTCTACGACAGTAATTTGTCTTTGGTAAGATCGTATTCTACAGTCAAGTTTTTAGCGTTTTTCAATTTTACATGCAAAATGATTAAATTCTACCGAACATACTTGTGTTAATACTACCACAGACATTATATATTTGAATTCTCTATCCATTTCCCTACAGTTTGGTATATAATAAGTACATGTTCAAAGGAAAATTCACAAACAAATTTAGACTGAAAGATGAACACTTCACTCTATAAAATTCTGCCCACAAAAAAAGTCTGGCACAGCGTGCAAAATAACTCTGGAATGAAAGAGTTAAAGCTACTGCTTTTACCAGACATGTTTTCTTCTTCATCATCGTTCACTCTTAAATAACCACATCTATCTCTCTTATAAAATTGGCAGTCCATCTCGGGCTTCTTTCGTCACCATACATTTTCTCCCTCTTCTACTGGGTTGGAGAAGGATACACTGCCACCTGCTGTTGAAGTCTGCAATGGCTGGTATTTAGGTTGAAAATTATCACTTGGTCTCGTCTTGGAAATGTATAATGTGGTTCTGCAGTATCGGACTCTGAGTGTTCCTTATGCCATTTTTCTCTATAATTATTTGTGAAATGTCATAAGAAGCAAGTTAGGTGAGGTTGTACATAGAGCTGACAACTCCATAACATAAAACCTCAGAAATCACCACGGCAAGAGAATGTGGAGTTCTTTGGTTCAGGCATCCTGTGTGTTGGGGCCAGCGGTACAGTGGTCCCCAGATTCTTAGATAGAATTTTCATTTATTCAGTCAAACCTAATGTAGAAAAAACAGAAGATAAGATTCTTACTATCTGACATTTCTGTGTTGCGAATTTTAGAAGGAAAAGTTCGACTTTTGCCAAACTAGAGGTGACTTGAACCTACTTGTTTGTTTATTAATTGTCCATAATTCACTTTCACATGACGGTGTCAGGTCTGTGTAACACTTAATAACTCTCATACTTTCAGTGATAAGATTTGTTGATGAATTTTCTGTATTTGCTTAGGCTGTTCTGTTCTTTATTTCTGAGTTGCATCTTTCATCTAATACTGTTATTGTGCCCACAGTCATATAAAATGTATCAGTTTGTGTCTGAATGTGGGATAGAGATATTAAACATTTTAAATATAGTTTTGTAAAATTAATCTTGTACGTTGCCTAGTGTCATTGGGATTGGGGCCTGAATGGGAAGCAAAGAGTAGTAACACTTGCTGTAAGAAGTGACCAAGGAGGGTTGGGCATGGGGCCGCCTCCCCCTATCCTGTATAAACTTAAAGCCACAAAAACTTATATAAAGAAAACATGGAGAAAACTTCAGTGGATGGCACAGAACAGCTTGACACAAACTGATTGAAGGCCTATATATGGAATGAAGAGTAATCATTAATGAATTTAGATGAGTTCTATGAGGTTTTAAAAGAAAAAAAACATTGTATTACATTTTCCTTCTTGTTGTTAGGATGTGTACTTGGTGTACATCTTGACTGAGCTGGCTGGCAACACATTCATCATCTTCACTAGCACCTGCAACAACACGCAGCGCATTGCCCTCATGCTGAGAAATCTTGGCTTCAAAGCTATCCCTCTTCACGGCCAATTGTCACAGGTACAATTTTGTCATTTGAGTTTGTTGTCTAGTACAGAATGCTTCCTTCTGTTATGTATAACTGTGCAGTTTTCCTACATGCAAGAGCATGTGAATGCTTTGTGCAGGCTTCCTGCAAGGGGACAGCTCCAGTGTTAGCACTATGCTCCGTAGGAGCTCACAGGAAAATGATGATGATGAGTACATACAGCATGGACAGTAAGGAGAGATACCACTTTATGTGAGCGTCCGATTGACAGAGTGGTTAGAGCGCTGGTCTCTCACGGCAGAAGTACCGGGTTCGAATCATGGTACAGATACGCTTCAAGCTACCCAGCTGTAAATAGGTACCTGGCTCTGATTCTTTGAGTTAGGGAAGGAAAAGGCAGCGAGGAAGGGAACTGGTCACCCCACCTCTCGTTGCTGGGCCTAGTATAGTGAAGTCTCTAACACTTCACTCCCCTATGGCAGTATCTGCTATGGGACTACCTTGACCTTTTTTAAATGACACTATTCAAGAAGGCATCTTGATATAACCAACAGGTCCATGCACATGGTTAATGATTGAGTCCATGCACATGGTTAATGATTTGAGTCCATGCACATGGTTAATGATTGAGTCCATGCACATGGTTAATGATTGAGTCCATGCACATGGTTAATGATTGAGTCCATGCACATGGTTAATGATTGAGTCCATTAACATGGTTAATGATTGAGTCCTTGCACATGGTTAATGATTGAGTCCATGCACATGGTTAATGATTGAGTCCATGCACATGGTTAATGATTGAGTCCATGCACATGGTTAATGATTGCGTCCATGCACATGGTTAATGATTGAGTCCATGCACATGGTTAATGATTGAGTCCATGCACATGGTTAATGATTGAGTCCATGCACATGGTTAATGATTGAGTCCATGCACATGGTTAATGATTGAGTCCATGCACATGGTTAATGATTGAGTCCATGCACATGGTTAATGATTGAGTCCTTGCACATGGTTAATGATTGAGTCCATGCACATGGTTAATGATTGCGTCCATGCACATGGTTAATGATTGAGTCCATGCACATGGTTAATGATTGAAAGGGATGCACTGCAGGCAAACATGGCATCAAATTACAGAAAAAATAAGAAAGGTAATGACCACTCTAACTTTGGTAAATTAAAATGGGATCTTATGAAGAAAAACAAGGAACAAATTGTGTTATTTTATCTTCCTAACAGGAAAAGAGACTTGGTGCATTGAACAAGTTCAAAAGTAAAAGTAGTTCTATACTGATAGCCACAGACGTTGCAAGCAGGTTTGTTTCTCTCGTTGTTAGTGTTCATAATTTGAGATATCCGTTCTAAAGGGTAACATAGAGTTCACCAGGTCATAGAACACATAAATATACTGATGAAGTAGTAGTGACACTTTTACCTTTTATATTCAGTTAAAAAACATGTTTTCTAACAATTAATGTGTAAATCTAAATTTGAAATTTCCTTCTGTTTTTGTGGTATTGTTACTTCATCCCCGTGTCGCAGACATACTAAGCTGTGTGTGTTATATTTTGATATGAAAGAGCTCTTTAACGTGAAAGAACTGCTACAGTATAATTTGATGTGAAGGATCGCCAGTTCCTTTCGTGGAAAAGCTTTACGGGGATTCAAAAATAGCCTCAAACTGACTACTGCTTTCTTTGAGAACATTCAAGTGGACGTCTGAGAGTGTACGAAGAATAATTTAATTTGAAAGAAATACCAGTTATCTTTGGACAAGAAGAGAGTATTAAATCATCCGATGAAAGGACCATTAGATCTTAGTATGAAATAATAGTTTTAATGTGAACAGCATCCCTCATATATTTTGATATGGAGCAACAATTGTGTATGAAAGAAATCCAACACTAGTTTGATTAAAAAAAAGAAATATTTGCTTCTTTGGTGTTCCATTTTAATTACATTTTTAACGTGAAAGAACTGTTTTTATGAAAGTTGTTACTTGTATAAATCCCTTCACAGAGGACTTGATATTCCCCATGTTGATGTGGTCATCAATTTTGATATCCCGACACACTCAAAAGACTACATCCATCGTGTTGGTCGGACGGCCAGAGCTGGTCGTGCTGGGAAGGCCATTACATTTGTCAGCCAGTAAGCCATGCTTCCTTCCAGATATGAAGAGAGCTTATTATCTGTTAGAAGTTACTTGAAAATAGTTTGCTTCTTAAATTTGCTTAACGATACAAGGTTGAAAGTGGAAGTAGGTAAAATATGTTTAAATAGTAGAGCATTGTAGACATTTCTTAACGTAATTTTTCTGTGGTTACTGGTAAATCATCACCATGCAAATATTTTTTGTGTGTGCATGTCACAGTATTTTGACTCTGCTATTGTTCCTGTTCGAGTTTTTTCACTTGCTTGCACATTATATTCTTTGTAGAAAATACATCATGTATCTTTATTCTATAAGGCTTTAGTTGTTCTAAAGATTGTTATTAACACTTTGTTCTCTGAAAGATTGTTATTAACACTTTGTTCTCTGAAAGATTGTTATTAACACTTTGTTCTCTGAAAGATTTGTTATTAACACTGTTCTCTGAAAGATTTGTTATTAACACTTTGTTCTCTGAAAGATTTGTTATTAACACTTTGTTCTCTGAAAGATTGTTATTAACACTTTGTTCTCTGTTAGGTATGACATTGAGCTGTATAAAAGAATAGAAGAGCTCATTAAAAAACAACTGCCACTCCACCAGACGGAGGAAGAGGAAGTGATGCAGCTAGTAGAGAGGGTCAGCGAGGCACAGAGGCTTACCAAAATTGTAAGTTGAAGAAAGAAGTCAAGTGGTTAATTTATATGATGGTGTAAATCTTCTCAGCTTTTCTATAGTGTAACTAGCACAGTACTTTATAGTAAAAGTTGCAATGAGTTTGATTTGAATGTAGAAAGTTCATGAAATTTCATGAGTGGCAAATTTAAGAAAAACGAAAAAGATTTTCAAAATGCATTAGACAATTTGACCCCTGGGAGTAGAGACAAAGATAGAATAGAACTATAGCACTGTTAGGTATGTCGTACGTGGTAATTGATATGAGGTTGTGTATGGGGTTGGCAACCTCATCATGTAATGCAAATAGCTACAGGAACCACCACTACAAGAGCTTTGGTGAAGGCTTCCTTCACTAGCTGCAGTGGTGACCCCTATGTTCCATAAGGAGTAACAAGTTAAATAACAATGATAATTAGACACCTGTAATTCTAGTCCTTTATGTTTTTCAATTCATTCACTCCAAAAAATGTCCCCAGGAAATGAAAGATGCAGAGGAAAAGAAAATAGCTGCAAAAAAGAGAAAGCGAGGACTTGATAACAACGATGATACAGAAGAAGCCAGTGGTGTGAGGAAAAAATTCAAGAAGAAAAGGAAAAACTGATTTTTCTGTTTTTGTTTTTCTTGTCTTTGTGATGGTAATGTATGCATGTTAATAATGCGTGAATTAAAAAAAGTGAATGTGTGAACAAGCATATATGACCGTTTGATTCTGGAGCGTGAAAATAACTAGGTGTAGTGAGAGTATGTCGGCGTCTGTGGCCTAATGGATATGAACGCAGTTTCATAATCCAGATATACCAGGTTCGAAACCTGCTGCAGGCGGTTTGGTAGCAGATCGCTTTGTGTGGATTTTTAACAATGGTATAAGCACAGTACCGTTCAGAAAGCAATGGCAAACTACTGAATGAAAAAATTGCCTAGAAAAATCACAAACAGCCAATAAAAGCTGGAGTTGATTGCCACGTCCTGTAAAGGATAAGCAACTAACAGTGAGAGTATGGCAGTTTCTTAACCATATTTTTTTTATGGAGCAACCCTCCAAGCATCCTTAAGGGAGGGTATTTTCATCAGGTCCAGTGTGCCCTTAGCTACATTACAATTTTTGAACCTTCAGGTTTCTGTCATTGCAAGTCTTCTTTTATCTACTGCTTATGCTGTGAAGCGTCACCTGTGGGATTCATCATTGATTTCTGATCTAATGCTGCTGTGTGGCCCAGTGTGCTGTTATATATTACATTTCTTTAATGTTTCCCAGCCCTCAGTCCATCTTCTCAGTTTTTCAGTTGTATATAATAAGCAGGAATAGGGCCCCATTTAATTTTTTTTTTTTTTTTTTAAACCTGCTGAGACCACATATATCTCTGGTGCCACCTGGAAACCCTCTACCAATAAACATGTTTAACCACTAGCAAAAAATTGATAGCAGGGAATACAGTTTAGATGCTGCTGAATTAGTTGCCCAGAAAATTCTGTAGTAAATTGTCAAAACAAAACAAATAGGCAGCTTATAGCCCATGGTGATTACCTCAGTATCACTGGTTGCTGAACAAATATACCAGATATTTCCATTGATATTTAATCAAGTTTCTTGCAGAAACACTGACAATGTTCATTGGAACGCTAGTGTTTCAAATAACCCTAGTTGTAAAAGACTTTCTTTTAAAGAGTAAAGAAAAAGTATAACATTTCTTCTTATTTGAGTATTGCCTCTTTTTGGCAAGGCACGCTCTGTTCGACCTAGACACAAAGTCTGTCGGTTATATTAGGGTACTGTCCAGATATAAGACTTTCTTGTATTGTAACTTGTGAATGAATTATTTTGCTGCGTACTGAAATTGTGTATTATAACATGAGAAATAATGTAAAACTAGCATCATGATGATGAATAAAACTGACAGGAAACAAACAAGGTATTTCAGACTCCAGTTAATTTTTATCTGATGTCATATGTATTATATTCACATCTGTCCATGTGTAATTTGTGGTGTCAGAAGTATAGTACACAAATTAATGAATACACTAATGGTAATTAAACAGAGTTGTTTATTATGGAAATATAAAAACCAAATCTGTTACATCTCATAATTCAGTTTCATTATGATACATAGCTTTCTGTTTCATATGGGTGGAAAATAAAGACATTAACATGGACAGCGGAATTAAGTAATACATTTGTGATGATAGTGTCAAGGAAATGGTGAAGAAACATAACATGACACCAGCTGTTTTACATAAAAAATACACAGAGAAAAGACAGATTATGAGGATAAATGTGGCTAAAGACAGCCATTCTGCATTTGGAGAATCATCTCTACAGGATGTGGACTCAATATCCTGGCAGCAACATAAAGTTGGAGGAACAGACAATGATATCAAAATAAGACACTAAATACAGGAGGTGCTTTCAATGTGTTGGAAAATAACCTGAAAAGACATAAAAATAATATCCAACTTAAACAATGTCAAAGAAATCCATCTGTTTGGTTCTGAAACTTGGAGAACAACAAAAACAACAATCAAAAGGTTTAAGAAAATATACAGAGCTGAAAAGACATACAGTAATAGTAATAATATCCAACTTATCCAATGTCAAGGAAATCCAACCGATTGGTTCTGAGACCTGAAGAACAACGAAAACAATAATCAAAAGGTTTGAGACTTTCAAAACAGTGGACCAGGAGTTGAAGAAAAGATGTTTACTTTGGATATGACACACACTGAGGAAACCAGCTGGTAACATAACAATGCAGTTTCTGTTCTGGACTCCCCAGAGTATTAGAAACAGAGGAAGACTAAAAACACATGGAAACAAGACTTTAAAAAGGATAAAGAAAAACCTGAAAGAGATGGCACAGGATAGCCTGGCTTGAACTTGTTAAAGGTCTATGCTCTACAATAATTTGAAGGGTAATGAAAGAGTAAAATGAGTGTTTCCGTAAAACAAGATACAACATGAGACATTTTCTTCTTTAGTAAATTTTTAAAAAAATTGCTTCATAATCATGGTTTTAAACTGGGAGTGAAAAGAGCCACATTTTGACTCCAACAAAAATATTGCAAAATTTGTGAAAAAGTCACAAGTCTTGAGTTCATGTAAAAAATTTAGAATCATAATGCAACATCAAATGTCAAAAAGACAGAATATGAATAGATAAAATAACTTTTCTTCCCTAGTAAATAAACATAACTTCATATTCATGGTTTTTACAAAGATAGAAAAGAGCCAAGTCTTGACGTATGGATGAGAGTCATGGGCAATTACTACAACCCACAAAAGCCAGATCCAAACCTGAGAAATGAGGTATCTTAGGAAGGTGGTTGAAGTAACAAGAAGAGACATGGTCCGCAACCAGACCTAAATGCCTAAAAACCCAACCCCTGCAGACCCAAGTAGAACAGTCCCAACTGAGATGGTTTGGGAGATCAGCTACCATGGGAAACTAAGACCCAGCGATCCAGACCTCCAGGACGACCCAAAGTCCGCTGGGAGGACAACATTAGACAATCTTTGAAGGACCAAGGATTAGAATGGAACCAGGCCAGGAGGAAGACAGCCGATAGAATAGTATGGCGCTTTCTCTTACAAACCTCTACACCTCACGGTAGAAGAGGAACGACTAAGTAAGTTAGGAAGAAACGAGCCACATTATGACTCCACATAAATGCTGCAATGTTTAAGAGAAGAATCAAAGCTTTACAATCATAAAGCAACAACAAATGTAAAACGAGTATTTAATAAAAGTAGCAAACAGTGAACACTTCACAACATTATCAAAAGCTATATATTGTTTCCCTTGAATGGTATCAATGAAGTCAATATGCAGCAGATGTGCTAGGCTTTGACCATATATATGAGAGCTGCCAGTCATGTATGTTTAGGAATGTAATTAATTAAAAATATGGCATGTGCTCTTACCGTATATGTAAGCGCTGCCATAGTCATGTATGTCTCAGAATGTACTTAACAATAACAAATATGGCGTGTAGTTATACACATGATGACAGTACAGTATTATAGTCTCAAGCAAAAGATAAAATGGTGTTTGACAGATGCTCCTGAACAGTTTTGGCAAAAACATTCATCCTCATTACAAATACAGAAATGCAAAATAAAAAAAGTTAAAGAGCAGCTGGAAAAACTGTAGACACACAAAAACTTACAAAAAATATTTCTAACTGATAAAAATCCATATTTCAGTGCAGGATGTGCTTGTATTAAAAAATGTATCGAGAAGTGTGAGCATCAGTATGATTCTCGTGTATGAAAAATAAGCTGCAAAATAAATGAGTACAGGTTAACTAAGGCGGTTTCTTAACCTTTTTTCCTCCCATGGAAAAACCTATTAAATGCAGATTCTGCAAACTTCCGAAATCATCCTCAAGGAAATGCGAGCAGGGCATTTTCCCCAGGCTCAATGTGCACTGCACAGTATTTCTTGCGCAACAGCTTCCTAATCATGGTTTTCACTCAAGTGAAAAGAGCTACACTTTGACTTAAACAAAAAGATTGAAATATTTAAAAAAGGTCAGTCTTGAGTTCATGTAAAAACTTTACTATCATAAAGCAACAACAAATGTAGAACATATAGACCAGCGTTTTTCAAACTTGTTTGTTCACGGAACACTTATTCATTTGAAATGAATTGACGGTCCTAAATAGTGGTCCTAAAAATTGAGTTTATATATTTTATGATTAATTAAAGTTAAGCTTAAGCTGTGTAAATAAAGAAACAAATTAATACAGCTAAAATAATAATAATCAGAACCGTCAGTAGTTTAATGTTTATTTTTTATTACTAATAAAAGTAAAGTATGTGCACAAGTAATTTTACATTTTACACCAATGAGAAGAATGCTTTGTTTTTTTTTACCGTCACGTATTTGCTTAATATTTGGTACAATGTTTGAAAATTGAATTTTTATGCATAAGTATGTAGTGACAAATGGAAGAAGCACTCAAATTGTCCATCTTGAAAAGTTGGGGCACTCTTGCAAAACACTGCTCCAAAATTCATTTAGGGAAAGTTCATGAAATCTTTGTTTTATTTCTGAGTCTGAAGTCAAATCAATCAAACTATAATAATCATGAGCTGATAAGCATGCTGGTTGGGCTGCAATTATAAATGGATTGTGTATCCATTTTAAAAATAATGTTTGCAAATAAGTTGTTAACGGCCAATTCTAGATTTTGTCTTCGCAGAACACATTTCACTACCTCGTTGAACACAGTTTGAGAGACATTGATATAGAAAATGAATAGAGGGAAAAAATATTCTTCACTAGTAAAAAGAATAGCTTCATTTTCACAAGTTTGGAACAGAGCTACATTTTGACTCCAACAAAAATGCTGCAAATATTTCTAAGACAAGAGCTACATTAACAAGTAAGACAGTGAATACTTCATGACATTAACACTTGCTATATGTTGTTTCAGTGTCTAGTTGGCAGTGGTTAAAGTGCTGGCTTCTCACATCATGCTCCAATCTACCCAGCCGTAAATGGGTACCTGACTTTGCTCTTCAGTTAGGGAAGGAAAATGGTAGTGAGGAAGGGAACCAGTCACTCCACCTCTCCATGCTGTACATAGTAGAGTGAAGTCTCTAACACTTCATCCCCCAATGGCAGTATCTGTGATAGGACTGGACTATCTTTGCCTTTTATATAGTTTCCCATCATGGGTACCATATAAATGAAGCCTATATGCAGCAGATATGCTAGGCACTTTCCATATATATATATGACAGCTGCCATGGTCATGTATGTTTAGGAATGTAATTAAGAAATATGGCATGTGCTCTTACCATATATGTATATCTAATAATAGCCCCTTCAGTCGAAATTGACTTTGGAAATGCGCCCCTGAGGTTGAGCCCTCAGCTGCTTATTTTCCTAGTGTTCCTTTCGGCGCTTTCTCTTCCCTTATGTTTGTTGTGAGAGCTTCTTTTTTCCCAACCTGAGATGGCGCTGTAGATAGCATTGCCATTTGGTGCGATCAGCAGCTTCATCCTCCCAGGTTGCTGGATTTAAAACTGTTCTTTTGCCATCTGCCAGTTTTGGGATGTTTCTAGTTGACTCCAGAATTGCCTGAGTCAGAGGAGTTAATGGATGTTTTGAGGAATCAGCTGAGGTTATCTTTCGGGATGCGATCATCTTCCATGTGGCAGACATGGCTAAGCCAGCGTAGTCTGTGCTGTCTAAGCAGTTTATACATGCTTTGAAGGCCAGCACATGACAAAACCTCAGACATTTGTCACTTTGTTCTTCCATGAAATACCGAGGATGTGACGTAGACACTGTAGATGGAAGGTATTAAGCTTTCTTTCTTGCTTAGCATAGGTTGTTCTATGTCTCATTGCCACATAGAAGTGTGCTGGTGACGCTGACGCAGACATTATACGAGGGGTGGTCGAAAAGTTTTGCACTTTACTAAGAAATCATTAAGACAGGCGGGATTGCTGTGTATCATTGTAAAGACACACTATTGGTTTACATTTCCCGTGCGTACATGGCGCGCGCGGGGTGCCGTGTGAAAGAGAAATTGGCGGGAAACTGGTTCAGTTGTGTATGAAGCGGTGTCATGGACAAAACGGAGGCTCGTTGCGTAATCAAATTCCTGCACCTGCAGGGCAAATCCGCAAAGCAAATTCATGATAAGGATGGCCACCGACCGTGCAAAGTGGAATCAATTTGTTGTTGCCCTACAAGACGCCACTAGGCGTGACGGCCACTGACTGCTTTGACGGTCGGTGGTTAAGGATCGAAGAAGAAGAAGATGTTTGCCGTTTATAAGGATGTCTGCCCTTCGTATGACACTGTGAAGCGTTGGAAAAGTCACTTTCAAACCGGACACAGCAGCGTTCAAGATGAACCAAGGAGCGGCAGGCTGTCCATTGCAGATGATGCAAGCAACGTTGCAAGAGTGGAGGCCCTAGTTCTCTCAGACAGACGCATAACCGTCAAGGAAATCATGGCTGAGTTGGGACTAAGTCATGGGACCACATTGAAGATTTTGCATGAGCAGCTTCACATGTCAAAGGTGTCCGCCAGGTGGGTTCCCCGCCTTCTCACGCCATTCCAAAAGAAGCATCGAGCCGAAACATCCGCACAGATGTTGGACATTTGCAATGCTGACGAAGATGATTTTTTTCGTAGACTGGTTACTGTGGACGAATGTTGGGTGCATTTCTATGACCCCGAGACTAAAAACCAGAGCAAACAATGAAAACATTCCTGTTCGCCACCACCAAAGAAGGCAAAGACTGTACCGTCTGCGGGAAAGGTCATGCTCACCGTCTTTTGGGACTGCCGCGGGGTAATACTCACTGACTACCTTCCTCGTGGCCGTACTATCAACTCCACGTACTACCAAAGCCTTCTCCAGAAGTTATGAGAAGAAATGAAGCGCAAAAGACGCTGGATGCTATCCAGAGGCGTTCGTCTGCTTCAGGACAATGTGCCGGCTCATGCAGCTCATTGCTCCATCGTCCTTGCCCAGCAGTGCGGGTACGAAATCATGTCCCATCCACCATACTCACCGGACTTGGCACCGAGTGACTTCTTCCTGTTTCCAAACATGAAGAATCTGCTTCGTGGACGTCATTTTTCTAACGACTAGGACTTGATTACTGAACTGGAGACGTGGTTCCGGGCCCAGACGGAGGAGTTCTACAATCAGGGCATCAGGAAGGTGAAGAAGAAATGGGAGAAGTGCATTGCCTTGAGAGGTGAATACATAGAGAAGGACTAAAGTTCACACCAATTTCCAGGTGCGTGCCATGACTCCTTCATACTAAAGTGCAAAACTTTTCGACCGCCCCTCGTATACCGCAGCTTTGGTCTTCGTTATGAGTTTGGGGTTTCCCCCAAACAAGCGTTGTGAGCCAGGCAAAGGTGGCTTCAGCTTTGCCAATGCGGCTGTCAATTTTTGAGTTTTTGGTTGGTGGTAGACCCCAGGTATGTGAAGTGGTGCAGCACTGCCAATTCATAGTTATCAATAGTGATTATCATTTTGTCTCAGTTCATCTGTGATAATGGTGGGCAGAAGCTTTTCAGACAAGCAGTTACGACAAATATTTTTTCTTGGCTCTGCTATCACTGATAAATTTGCCATTAAAAAAAATGCAGAGGAAAAAGCACAACACTTCAGCATCAGTTAAAAAAAAAAAAAAAAAGAAAGGTGAAAATACCAGTCCAGCAGTCATGTGTGTTGAGGGAGGAAGAGAAATTCTATATCAGTTACATAGTTGTGGGAGAAACAAAAGTGTAAATTCAACAGTTGGGGGGGGGGGCGGGGGGGGGGGGGGGGGGGGGGGGGGGGGTGGGGGGGAGGTAGTGGTATAGGAAAAATTGCTGTAAAAACCAAATATTTCATTACAAAAGTTGTTGGGGGCACATAAACATACTGATTTAGCAGTAAAAGTAAAAAACATTAGATGCTTTACTGTGAACATTCTCTTGGTTGAACATTTTAAGAACAAGAAATACAACTTCTCGTAATGTCTTGGAAAAAAAAAACAAACAGAATACCTATTTAAACATGTCATGTCTATGCTCTACAAAAAATAAATCAGTAACACAAATCCAATAAATCTTTACAAACAGATGTGACCCAAAAGTTTGTTATCAGCAATAACATACCGATGCAAGAGACTAACAATCTCATTTAAATGCTGGTAACCCACCACTCTAATAGCGAATAAGAGGCAAGAAGATAACACATAACTGAAGGCTAGATTTATTCAGCATGAGAAGACCAAGATATGTCTACAACAGGGTTTCTTAACCTTTTTTTGTGCCACAGGCCCCTTTGGTTTGTTTTTCCTTACTTGGAAAAAATAAATGTACATAAAAGCATAATTTAACAAATTTATGTTTTAAATACCAAAGTACTCAAGACCTAATCTTCACACTCAGACAGCTGAGTGAAAAGGCCCTTGAGTATAAGAGTGAGATCCATCTTTGTTTCATAGATCTGGAAAAGGCATTTGACAGGGTCCCTTGGAGCAAACTTTGGGACTGTTTGGCAAGGAAGAATATTCCAGCACCTCTGATTCATGCTATACAGAGCTTCTACAAGTCTTGCAGAAATTATGTGAGGACAGCAAACCATAAGTCAGAAGAGTTCAGGACCACCACTGGTGTAAGACAAGGTGATATCCTATCACCTTACCTCTTCATACTCCTTATGGACGATGTCATCAAGGCATGTAAGGAGAGAACAAGAAAGTATTCAGTGGGGTACTGGAAGATGAGACAGGTCTATATTTCGGAGCTGGCATTTGCTGATGATGTTGCCCTGATTGCTAAATCAGAGGCACATCTCCAATCCAACCTGCAAGTCTGGAAGGAAGAGCTGGAGAAGAGAGGGATGGTCATAAGCAGCTCTAAAACAAAATCCATGGTGATATCACGAGAAGAAAGAAAACATCAGATTAAGTTGGGAGAACAGGTCCTGGAGCAGGTCGACCACTTTAAATATCTCGGAGCTATTATAGACCGAAAGGGAGGCATCAAAGAAGAGTTGGCCACTTGAAAAGCAGCGGCTGGGAGACTTTTTCAGGCCATAAATCGTGGATTCCTCAGCAAGAAAGAGGTTGGTAAGAAAACGAAGATGGCTGTATACCGCTCCACCTATGTCCCAGTCTTGACATATGGATGCGAGTCGTGGGCAATGACTACAACCCACAAAAGCCAGATCCAAACCTCAGAAATGAGGTATCTGAGGAAAGTGGTTGAAGTAACAAGAAGAGACATGGTCCGCAACCAGACGATTCGTCAAGGCCTAAAATCCCATCCGCTGCAGACCCAAATAGAACAGTCCCAACTAAGATGGTTTGGCCATGTCTGCAGAATGGGAGAAGATCGGCTACCACGACAAGCATGGGAAACAAAGAGCCAGGGATCCAGACCTCCAGGACGACCCAGAGTCCGCTGGGAGGACAACATTAGACAATCTTTGAAGGACCGAGGACTAGAATGGAACCAGGCCAGGAAGAAGACAGCTGATAGAATGGTCTGGCGCTCTCTCTTCCAAACCTCTACACCTCACGGTAGAAGGGGAACGACTAAGTAAGTAATGTTTTAAATTCTAGAGTATCCTTGTATACATGGACCCTTAATCAATTCATAGACACCAAGGGGTCTGTGGATCACAAGTTAAGAAACCCTGGTCTACAACAACAACAGCAGACCATTCCCTAATTTAGATTACCAGATACTACTAGGACCTTATACCAGATACCCTTATCTACAATAAGTATTTGCATCCACTGATTACACAACAGCTTGTGTTATCAAAACATTAAAGGCAGTCCCATAGCAGATATTGCAGTAAGAGAGTGAAGTGTTAGAGACTTCATTATACCAAGTCTCAGCTTTATGAGGTGTGTGACTCGTTCCCTGGTGACAAAGAACACCAAAAAACGTTAGTTGCATAACTCTAGCACGATTTAAAAGCTGACAGTATTGCCCCGAACAAAGTTTGCTCTTAGCCGCCAGTTGATGCTCTTGATCCAATCATTCATGTCCTGTTCTGACACGCAATATAGAAAGAAAACACGCCAGCCCATGTCTAATTTGATAACAAAGCTTTTGTTTCTTTGCGTAAAGTCTTGAGCGCACTCTCTGCATTCAGTCAGATCCAACACACGAATGGGAGTCTTGCTAAATTTTTGTTTAAAATATTTCAGTTCATTGCGCTGAAGTACAAACCAGCGTGTTCGCCAAGTTTTGAAATGACCACCCAACTTTGTGAGAAAGCCTTCTTTAGAATTAACAGAGAAATCTATGTTTGTAATACTGGTGTCTCCAGCTGAGCAAAATTCTGCATGCAAAGTCACAGACTCATAAGTATCAGGTTCATCTATGTCACGTGGGTAGGGAATTTTCAACAGAACAACTTGTCCTGACTCACCGGAGAGAAGTGGCTTATTTCTGAAATGCTCCACAAATTCTGCAGCAGATTTGAAAATGCACTGGCCAAATTTGATCTCTGAATCCATCCACACAATATTAAAGTGCTTCACTGCCTGCTCACATTTGACTGAAAGTGCATATTCTCCAGATCCCTTTGAACTAGGTCTCAGAAGATAAGTGCCATCCACTCCATTTTGAATCAACATACTTTCTGCTGTGTGTCTACTCAAAGTAGGATGATACCAAGGCAGGTTTTCAACTTCATAATTATTATCGGTCTCCATCGTCTCTCAATATGTTAATTGTAATGTAGTTTTAGTAATAATATGAAATATAGTAGTGAACTGTCTCTTCTATCTCCATTTAACAAAGCTGTTACAACATTTTGGAAGAAGGCTGAATATGGCGCTAATCCTGTTTCTAATAGAATAATTATTACCACATAATAGTTATCATGTTAAGAGTGGATACTCTTTTCCAGTAGTCTCTTATGAGCATACAAAGCAGTTAAGCTTGGAACAAAACTGTGGATTAAAAAATAAATAAATTAGATTTATATTGCTGTTAATATCACAGTTAACAAAGCACATACAATGTACATAAATGCGGGTTAAATTTTAACGTTTTCGAAACAGTTATGCCGTGGTGCATTATATGTGTTTTAAGTTTCACGTATTAGATGATACTGCTATCAGGACATACCGGTGGTTATAGTACTCTAGAAAAGCAGCATACTAAAAAGCGATGTTACAAAAGAACACTATATGGGGAAAGTCTAACTGTACACTAATTTAGGAAGAGTCCATCTTAACAGGTGAAGGTTGGTGCAGGATAAGTGACAATACTAGACAAAAGGTCACAGTAGGTGGGGTCTGAATATCAACTGACAGAAGGTAAAGATAAGAATTAATATAGCAAACAACAACTGACTTATGCTTAGTAAAACACTGTTACACAAAGTAGGCTATAGGCTACTTTATCTTGGGCAGTAATATACACAAACAGGTGCAAAGATTCACATCAAAGATACAAGGTAACAGGGCTTTCAATATTTTGGGAAATAAATGAAAATTTAAAAAGATAAAACATGAATGTTAAATTAGTTTTCCTGTAAAGCTCTGAAACTGCTGACTACACCACATTAATCAAGAAGTAAGGAACAGTTACAAATTGGGGAGAGAAAGAGAAAAAAAGGGTGGGGAGGTGGAGCATGCTTGTAAATAACAGAACTAAAGTCAGTCGTGCGGATATGAGATAGAAAATGGCAAAATATCAATTTAACAAGAGATGGAAGGGCAAATATTGGGGAAGCCATCAGCTACTCAAGCGTAGCAGTCATTTTGCCGGAAACCCCATTAAAAAAAAAAAAAAGGTTGAATCACAGATCAGTTGGTAATCCCTCAATGACCGTCGCCACTACACATCGATACTTCACCTCGGATTCACGCCGGGGCGCTAAAGGTAAATTTTACCCTCATATCTTATTCCATAACAATGAACAAAACAAATATTTACTCGGAAATGGACTGTGGCTTCTACTTTGTGGTTGCAAGTTTGCTTTCATTTTACCAGACAGTCGTGGGGATTTCCACAACTTGATGCTCAGTTGTTTAAAAAGTTTACCCACTGCATACGTGCTTACTTCCTAATTAGTAATTATAACATGATTCAATGCAGTTCACTCAACCTTAAATTGCATGTCATTTTCAAAACAATTCTATCAGCGATAGAAGGGCTGTAGAGCACCCATTGCTTTTAGTTTGGGAAAACAATAGAACGCAATGACCTTTAAAAGGCCACACGCTTCAGAAGAAACTTATTTTGTGTGAAAAGATAACAATTATACGACGTTTCTGCTCTTCAACACAACATTTATGAAACATTATTGAGGTAAAAATAAGATTTTTAATGTTTGTCCCTAATTTATATTTTAAGACGTCATGCGTTTTTTTTTTAAGACAAAGTAATCAGATCAACACTTGATGGGTTATAATTAGGATATATAATGTAGTAAATTCAATATAATAAAATCTGATTTCCTGTATCTAACTATAGTATCTTCTCCCTCCTCTACTGAGTCCAAATATAGTAAATCAAAACTAAAATCGTGTAAATGTATGTGTGTGTGCCCTCCCGTTTCCAAAAAAAAAAAAAAACTAAAATAAAAAACAAAACCGAAGAAAATTGTCTCTCATAACTACTTTTTTTAAACACCCGTAACATTCGGACCTCTATAATAATAATTTCATATTGTAAAGGCACAAACATTATTAAATTCGTTAACGGACTTATGATTTCATCAACTTGTGCCCTGTCAGTAATCTGTCAGAATTAGAAAATCATACAATTACAATATAAGTACCGTACAATTGTAAACATGTGCATAAATTATTAATATAAATTCTGCTCGAAATAAGAAATAGCTATGACTCAATGTAGGCCCCCTACAGTATAACTATCATGGGACAACAATAGTAGTGCATTCTTCAGGGGGATTGGGGGGAATGAAAAATATAAATTATTGCCGATTATCTGTTAAGTCCGCCCCTGGTCTCTACACACAATAAATCGAACTGGAAAGCACAATAAATACCTTCCTCTTTAATGTCTTTAAAATGTAAGCAAATATGACAATTTAGAGAAAACGAAAAGTTAAGAAAATGTAGTTACCTTTCTTGAGTGACACATAGATAAATTGTCACGACCGATAGATGTGTCGTAGCTCAACTGGTTGTCTTCTTGTTACGTTTATGGGTCGGCCTATACTATGAATGAGGACATAAACGAGTGGAAATATATCGTGAAGAATGAGTCAAGTTTAATTTTAATCCTATGCTATTTTTGTTTCTCACGATGATGTATCTAAATATGCGGACATTTTCATACAGTAATAGGATGTGATAGCGCCTACTTGGTGAATGGTGTCCGGTTGTCCTAAATCCGACTTAGATCCGTTAAATAAAAGGATGTTATTTTTGTTTTGCTCCATGTCCAAGAAATATAAGGTATTTCTTATACACGGTTCAACCCCATGCGGGTTATAATTTGTGTACATTGTGTGTTGTATTATATATATGTTCTGTATTATATACGGTTGTGTTCTGTATTATATACGGTTGTGTGCTGTATTATATACAGTTGGGACCCAAAGATGCAGCAATAGAGAATGCAGTCAGCGACCCATTGCTTGCATCTGGGTCAGCGAACCAGAGCTGACCAAGACCCTACTCCACCTCCACGTGGTGGTCCTGGAAACAGGCTGCATCACTGCAGTCTGGCTGAGAGAGTAGGGATCGAAGAGGGAAGGCAAACCCGGTCCCAAAAATGCTGTGCTGAAGTCGGATGTGTCGGCCGAAAGGCGCAAATATCGCAGCTTCGCTGTAAACGGACACAATGCAACCAACGTCCTTTTCAGGATGAACAAAGAAGAAGAAGAAGAATATACAGTTGTGTGCTGTATTATATACAGCAGTGCTCCGCAACCTTTTTTTAATTCACGGCACACTTATGTGTCCTTCAAAATTTCACGGCACACTAATATACTCAAGTGTTTAAAAAGGTAAATGTTACAGAGGTCCCATAGCAGACACTGTCGTAAACGGGAAAAAGGGGGGGGGGGGGGGGGTGGTAAAGTGTTAGAGATTTCACTATACTAGTAGGGGTGACCAGCTATTTAAGTGGGATGATGTGGTAAATAAAAAAAAAAATTCACTGCAATCACAAGACAACGCTCCCTAATTTTGTGTGATGGGTCGGTGATTTCTGTTGTTGTTGCTGTTTAACTAGGGCTGCTGAGCTCGTCCTTTTTTGCGCAACCAACCTCAAGTTGAAGAATTAGCTGGAAGCCCGGCAGTAGCTTTCTACTTTCTGTGGAGAGTCCTGGGCTAGTGAACAGCACACGCTGAACTGTTTCACGTGGATCAGGTCATGTGCGTATAGATGGGTACAGTCGCGGCAGTTAGGCTCATGGGAGAAGTTTAATTTGTTTAAGTGCTTGTTGAGTCTGGAATGATCTGATCTAAGTTGGAAGATTGCTTCACACATCGGAGGTTACTGGTGTTGCCATTCTTGTTAGGATGAGTGGTTTCTTTATTCAAGACACGTCTTATAGACTCTTTTGACTATCGGTTCAGCCATTCCTCTTTGACGTTGTTTTGGAGTATTAATTTAGCTGTATGCGTACTGGCTCGAGTGTTTGTTTGAACCATGCTTGCTCATATTTTTACTTAGGCGGTCAGCTTTTTCTTTCATTTGTATGTCTGTGCATCCTGGTGTCCACTGGAGAGTGACTCTGATGTTGTATGTTGTTAGTAGGCCGTCAATTAATTCAACCAGCTGTATTATTTATTTATTTTCAGTGTGGATGTATCCTTCTAAAACCAAAAGTGTTGATTCTGAATCATTGAAGATTGTGATATCTGAGATCTTATCGATTTCTTATTTAAATTGGCTGAGTATTGCTTGAAAGTGGTGTTTATTGCTAAAATTTCTGCTTGGTGATTAGAACTGAATTCTCAACATGGTTCACATATTTCTAGTGTTTTGCCATTTGATTGCTTCTAAGCTTCAAGCCAAGCGTTTATGGTGACCTTGAAGGCAGAGTCACCTGTATATGCATATATTGCAGTGTTATAGTAGTTTTGGTAGTCTCTATAGTACCTGTCTTAAGCGCTGTCGGTTGGTGTCTCTTGTTGTTGTGCAACCCATGAGTGTGGTTTTTATTACAGGTAGTTTTAATTCCTTTCCGGGAAGGACGGTCTAAAATTCCAAGTATTGTCTTGATGTGCTATAGCTGCTGCTACTGGCAGTTGTGATGTTTGTTTTAATCTGCTTCTAGTTTTCAACAAACTGTCTGGTTTAGTCTTCTTCTTTGATCCTTAGCCGCCGACCGTCAAAGCAGTCAGTGGCCATTACGCCTGGTGGCGTCTTGTAGGGCAACAACAAATTGATTCCACTTTGCTCGGTCGGCGGCCATCCTTCGTACAGTGCCCCAACTCTGGTTCATTCTTTGCATCTCAGCCTCCACAGTCCTCCGCCAAGTTGTTTTTTGGTCGGCCTCTCTTTCGTTTTCCTTCAGGGGTCCATAGCATAGCTGTTCTTGTGATGGCATCGGGGTCTCTTCTGAGGACATGGCCAACCCAGCTCCAGCGTCTGCCAGCTATCATGGTGTGCATGTCTGGTTTAGTGCTCCTGTCTTATTTCCCCCACAGCGCTGTGTTTTAAGGACAGCACATTTACGTCGTAGTTCTCAAGTTCCATTTTTGCGATGACAGACAGCTGTTGTCGTGGTTCTCGAGCCCCCACATATGAACACAAGAGCTTTTTTGGACTTTTGTCTGCTGGGTGGTTTTGTTCATTGTCGACTGCAGTGGTAGGTTATTATCCATGACTGATTAGACATATCCCAGGTACAGCTGTCTAAGATTTACTTTTCCTGCTCTCCAGCTGGTGCTTGCGAAATGTTTCACAATGTTCAGCTTCCCAATGGCCTTGTCTTCATTTTGTGCATGACGGCTTTGAGGAGTAGCTGTCTGTGAAGCTCCACTCCTAAGTAAGCTGGATTTTCTTCTCCAGGTTAGTTGTCCATCGAGTTTTAGTTGGTACACCTTCTTGCTTTCCTTGATGCTCCAGGTGAAAAAAGCTGTTTTGCGAGCTTTTTTTTTAAAGTTTCCAGAGCTTTCAATACATAACTATTGTAGTTAGGGCTCTGTTATTTTTGCTGGTGCCAGTTTGTTGTATTTTTCTGCTGTCCAAATGAGCAGGTCATCTGCATACAGTATTTTTGATACTTTCAAGGGGGCGGGGGGAGTCAGTTACGAAAAAGAGGGAATAAATTAATGCTGACCTTTTTATGGTAATCACCCACCAGCGTTATTTTCTTGTTGTGTGTATGATTTAGTGCCTTCGACTGTTGTTTGTACCGGTATTGTTCTATTATTTTGAAATGCTTAGATCCAGAGGTACATTTTCCCGTGTATGGCTAGTTTTGTCATTTTGGCGAAGAGCCCCTGTCTCCGCATTGTATCGTATGCTTACTGCAGATCGATGATACAGCTGTTATGTGTATGAATGCATCAAAGTTTGTTTGTTTGTTGTTTGTTTTTTTTGCACAAAATGAAAGAGTTTGTCGTTTGCTCTGCAGCCTTTTCTGAAGTCCGTCTGACTATCAGTGATGACCTTATTGCTTTCCAGCCACCAGTAAGGCCTGTAATTCACCATTATCTCGGCGAATTTTCTAATTGCTGAGGTTAGTAAGACTGTCAGTAAGTAGTAGCCGGGTTTTTAAGCGGCTTCTTTTTCTTAAGACTTTGCTAGATGTTTGCAACCAACCCTGCTTTTTGAAGGTTTGATCATCAGTTCCGTAGATGGCAGCTTACATTTTTACGTGTAATTGTTGTCTACATTTTTGTAGAGACCAGTCATATAGTGAAATAATACTGCTGTCTTGCAGGGAAGTCACGAAAACCCAAAAAGTACGGAAGCAGTCCGAAATAAATGTATGCTGAAGTCGGTTGCATTGGACTGCAAGGCGCATAACATAGTGCAACGCAAACCGCCATAAGATGACAGATAAAAATATGACTCAACCAGGTGGTGCTTGACTCAAGGAGACCTGCAAGGTTGGAAAAGTGCCAGATCCCTTGTCTCGACGGGATCCACCCAAAGCTACTGGTATGGCAACATTTACTTCTCTCCATGAATCACTGTTTGAAGATATCAGGAACTTAGAGCTGACTGCTGCCTTTATTATTGTGTCAATAATGTAAAAGTGTGATGGCAAACGAGGAAGAAGAACTCCCATAGATTGGTGGGTGATGATAACTTATTATTTGTAAAATTGTATATGTTCAATTCTTTCGGGATGTCGCGGCACACCGGTTGCGGAGCACTGAATTATACAGCACATTATTTTTGTTGTTTTTATTTTGTTGTTTATTCCAAGCTACAATTTCAAGTGTTCCGTCATTAAGGCGTTTCACAACATCTATAGAGCAGGGGTCCTTAACCCGGGGTATGCTTACCCTCAGTTTGCGCGAAACCTTGTCACATGAGTACGAGGAATATTTGATTAAAACAAAACCCTATACTGTATTATTCTTTTAAAAAGTAACGGTAGTTCCTTAGCAGATACTGCCGTAGGGGAGTAAAGTGTTAGAGACTTTACTAAACTAGCTCCAGCGTTGAGAGGTGGGGTGACCAGTTCCTTCCTCGCTGCCTTTTCCTTCCTCACCTCAAGAGCAAAGGCAGGTACCCATTTACAGCTGGGATTTGTAATATTTTAAAAGTAGTAGTGTTAGTGGGAAAACTAATTGTGGATTGGCGAGAGAACGATGAGTTGTGTTCTCAGTCTAATCCAAAGCCCAAAAACCAACTGGGTGCTGGACATTATACACAGGTGTATCTTTAAAAAAAAAAACTGTAGGAAGGGTAAAACTGTTAGTTGAAAACAAAAGCAGAATCCAGGTTCTATTATATTATATACTATTTTATGTGGCTGTGTTATGGTAAACATTAAACAACTTTATGATACAAAACATATGATGGTTCGGGAGCCGCGCTGGTGTAATGGTTATCACACTGCGCTGGCGTTCGGGTGATCCACGTTCAAAACCGGGCGAGCACATTTGAGAAAGTGTCGTCGACCGGGACTTGGACTGGATTAATTCGAGCCCTGGCGAAGACATTTGAAAGAGTGTCGTCGACCAGGGACTTGCGGCTCCTGAGCCGACCCAGCTCTAATGGGTACCCTCCGAAGACGGCGAGTATCTGCCTGAATGGCGAGTGGACACCTGTCAGTGTACAGGGAAAAAAGGAATACTCACGTAAAAATCAGTCTCAGGTTAGAAATACTAACCGGAGATTAATAGCGGACGTACGTTACCAAAAAAAAAAAAAAAAAAAAAAAAAATGTGGAACTGATGACAAGAACCAGACAAGTGCCAGTGGAACAAGAGTTGAGAAGAAGACGCTGGCGATGGATAGGACACACACTGAGGAAACCTGATGATAGCCTTTCTCTTGATCTCCATATATTTCCCAACGCAACGAAAACCCCTCTTGCTTTTCTTGTATTCTTATTTTGATATCACTGTCTGTCCCTCCAACTTTGTCTATATTGCTGCCAAGATTTGTGTACGATCCTACATATGTAGTGATGTTTCTTCAAGTTCAACCATATTAACATTTCCTGCATTTATGCCCAAATACTTCGATCTTGGTCCTTTAAGTTTCTAGTCTTCGTATTTAAAAAATGCGGGTTTACTTTTAAGTTTTAAAGTTGCCCAAATACTTCGATCTGTCACTTGTAATTTTGGAATCCTTAGTCCGACCCTTCTCTGGCTCTGGTGAATTGCTAGCTTGACGTTGCAATGCAGTCTGATCTGTGACTCCGATTTCGCTAGATTGTATTTCAAATTCTCAGTTCAAAATCCCAGATTGTACTTCCGACGAATTTTCTAATGAAAACCATTGTGTATCCCGTCTCTCAAATCGAGCCAATCATAAGCTCTTTAAAACTATCTGGGTCGGGGTGTTTAATTTAATATCCCCCCCCCCCCCCCCGCGTGTTTTAAGATATCAAATTTTAAAATTCCATAGCGTGACCTACACAACGGGCTGATCACCCGTTTGCCAGTCACTTCGATTACGGAAACAACAGCAAATGGGTTGATTTGCCGTTGCCCTAAAGACGCCACTAGGCGTGATGGGAAACAATGGCAAAGAAAACCTATCTGCTGTTGCCCTAAGACGCCACTAGGCGTAATGGCCACTGACTGCTTTGACGGTCGGTGGCTAAGGACGGAAGAAGAAGAAGAATAGCGTGACCTCTTTCTAATAAGTCGTAATACTTCCGCTTGCATTGTTATGCAAACTCACAAACAAATCTGTGCATTCATTCTTGACTAATACTTTCCGCCCAGATTGTCTCGTCTGCCAGGTCATCTGTAATAATTACACAAGGATAGACCAGCGGAAGCGATTATCTAATTATCACCTTTCTTAGGCAGCCAGTCTGGCTTTCTTGTCATCGATCGTGCGCTACCACACTGTGTCAATAGAGATTGTGACAGAAGTATGTAAATACATTACATGATATCTACACGTTTTGCTTCCACCTGTTTTCCACCTTTTCTTGCTTATTAGTTTTGTTAATGCAGAACCTTTGTACTTGATATCTGTCTCACTCATAATTTAGCCACGCCTATTTTTTTCTTTTCTCTATTGTCTTAACAGGCACTAGGAATGTTTAATATCAGACCGTTTCACGTGTAGAGAGAGGGGACGGGTCGTATATATGTAGAATCAAGAGCGATAATTCAAAAGTTGTACCTTTTGATAGATGCACGTAGAAAGAGGGAAAGGGGGAGATAAGCTAATGAAGTAAATCAAGGTCGATAAGTTAAGACGTACTTTCGGTAGACATTGGTCAAGGGGAGATAATCAATCGGATTTACCCCCGCCCATATCCGTTCGTTCGTGAAGGTAAATTAAGCTACGGAACGACGAGATCAAAGAAACGATTTGCCCGTGGGACCACGTCTACGGGCGGCTTAAGTGACAAAATAGACTTTGATTCAAAATCTAACCGCAGAAATCCCCAAAGGTGTTATGTCTGACACTGGTCAGCGACTTTTTGTCTATTTAATATATATATTCCAGCTTTCAAACTTAGATTATTCAGTACCCACAGAAGTTTTGGAACATCTAGCTGCGATTTCTAGATCCACTATATCATTGGAATTACTTAGTTTTTCGTTGGAGTTGTTTTAATTTTTTTGCTGCGGTAAATATTATACTAAGATTTTTCTGTGTTGAGTGATTTAATTTTTAAAGTCCGTCATTTATATTTCACTAGGATTTACAGTGTGTTAAGTGACTAGCGAATTAAAATAATTTATAGCTAAATTGTTCCGGCTGTAGCGTTGATTAATTAATTGCTAGTAACCAGTAAGGGATATTTGGTCAACTAGTAAATGCACTATTCACTATGAGTACTGACGAAATAAATATTTATTTCTAATTCATTTTGAGTAATTTTGTAAATGACTAGCGCTTATTTCACGTGGTTTTTTTAACGATAAGATAAGCTATACACGTGTAATTCTATTTGAAGTTAAATAACCGAGTGGATAATAACTTATAATTCTGCGCGGGTTAATTTTAGGATAGAATAGTGGTGTAGTGGTTATTGTGATTATATTGTTGTTTTTTTTCTTTCTATATTCAGTACGGGTCACAAACCCAAAATCTACCAGCGGCCTTAATCTGTGAAAAAGTCTAATCTGATAATAACGGATCTAAGTCATACAGTTCAAACAGAACATTCTTTTATAACTATCGGGTCTTCAAGGTGGACCGGTCTGGCCTCTTGTTTACACCCAGAAAGAGACAGAGTACCAACCCAAAGAATATTAAGAATAAATTGTAAATGGGCCTAGAGATATCTTTTTCCCAATTTTGATATACATTCAGCCCGTGGTGGCGAAATAACACTGACAAACAACATTTTTCTTTCTTATATAAGAATAAGTGTTCTTAGGTCAGTTTCTTGCGCTGATTTCAAATCTGAAATCCGTTTATCTCTATCACGTCAGGTTCTTAAGATATTTGTGAATAAATATATTTTTGGGAAACCGTTATTTGCTCCGTTTCATTTTTACTATATAACTTATTAAAAATTAATAAAATGCAAAATAATTCTACTTTTTATACTGCTAACAGATGCATGACATATGTTACGCTATTTTTCAAATAGTTACTGTATTTTGAAATAATTCTGAGCGAAATATGGTTCTAGAAGTTGTAGAAATTCGGCTGATCTGTTCTGTTACGTATGCGGATATTTTACCGATCGTGTTCACCAGAAAAAACTTTACACCATTACTAAAGAAAGCATATGAACGTTATTTCGATTCTAAAGTTGATGATGCAAATAAATCTTGGAAGCCAAATGCAGTTTTTTCGACCTGTGCAAATACATTGGCAGGTTGGTTACGAAAATCGCCGAAGCATAAGTCGATGCCTTTTGGAGTGCCAGTAATATGGCGTGAACCGACAAATCACGCTACTGATTGTTACTTCTGCTTGACTTCTTCTTCTTCTTGCGATCGCATCTTTGATGATTACACCGTCAGACGAGTTCTCATGATGAATTCGACTGTTGTTTGAAGTTCCTCTTTAACTCCATATAGCTTTGAGTTTAGTGTTGAGTCATTGGGCCAGTATATCTTTCTTAACTGGTCATACAGAGGACAGTCCTGTAGAACATGCTCAGCAGTTTGTTCGTTTAATCCACATGTGCACAGTGGTGAAGCAGACAATCGTAGCTTGTGCATGTGTTTATTCAGTTTGTTATGCCCTGTCCTGAGTCGAAAAATAGTTGTCTGTCCCTGCCGGTCGAGAGTGTGATAGTCGTCTTTGGGTTGGTTCTGTTCTCTTCTGATAGTCTGGATAGCTCTCTTTTTCTCAAAGTATGTGACTTCATTATCTTCTTGTTCACATTCTCCTCCCTTTTTTGCAAGTTTATCTGCCTTTTCATTTCCGGGTACACCACAATGAGATGGTACCCACTGAAGTATGGTTCTCTTTTTGGCAGCTACCTTGTTTAGTTCATTTCTCAGATGCGGGAGTTTACCACCCTTGAGAGCTTGCAGGACAGACAGTGCATCTGTGAGGATGACTACCTGGTGGCAGTCAGAGTTGGTGTTATAAATCATATTTGCAGCTTGCTCTAGAGCTTGAACCTCAGCTGTATAGTTGGAACAGAATTTACCAGTGGGAATGTGCCTAGTCTCATAGTGGTTGTCAGGATATGAGATAAAGATACCGGCACCTCCATTCCTAACAGCATTAGTTGCTGATCCATCTGTATAGGCATGTATCCATGATTGATCGGGATAGCTTTCTTGGATCATACTCAATGTAGCAGTTCGTTTTTGCAGATCATTATACTCACATCCACTTGTGAGACCACTGACTGTTGTATTAATTTGGAGGGCACTGCTGGCCTGCTCCCATGGTACAGGGTATAGGGTGGGGCTTCAGTGGTGTTGTCTTCATGGATAGGTCTTCTTGATGCTGTCTTATAAGTCTTTTCCCCCGATGCACAAAGCTGCTACGCTTTAGACGTCCCAATGCCAGATCATCTAGTCTTGCCTTCATTGGGTGCATTGGCATACTGTTGTACTTTTCCATCTGGATCATGGTTTTTGTGTCTCTTCTATGGGACAATGTCTGTAATCCAGCAACCTTCTGCATCTCTGTTATTGGTGTAGTTTTCATGGCTCCTGTAATGAGCCTGAGAGCTTGATTTTGCACCTTGTCCAAAGACTGCAGATGTGAGTTAGCAGCTGATGACCATGCTGCTGAGCTAAACTCTAAGTGTGGTCTTATTACTCCATTATAAATCTTCTTTAGATTTCGTTCATTTGCTCCCCAGTTGGTACCTGCTAATTTTCTGAGTATGCCTAGTCGTCTTCGGGCCTTTCCTTCTGCATTTTCAATATGCTTATTCCATGTAAGCCTTTGGTCAAATGTCACCCCAAGATAGGTGGGGTAGCTTTCTTCCTTGATCACGGTTGTCCCTAGGTGTATGTTAGCTGATTTGTCCTTGGGGGCGAGGGAGAACAGTGTTGTGGAGGTTTTGTCTGTGTTTATTGTGATAAGCCATTTCTCTGCCCATGACACTAGCATGTCTGCTGCCCGCTGCATTCTATAATTTGCTGTGGTGACATTTTCATCAGCGCACCAGAGTACTAGGTCATCTGCATATAAGGCAGCTTTAACTCCTGCAGGGAGATCTTTCACCAGGTCATTGATGTAAACAAGGAAGAGTGTTGGGGAAATTACTCCTCCTTGAGGTACCCCCTGATGGAGCAACACTTTTCTGCTCTGCAGACCGTCAAGAGTGACTCTAGTTCTCCTGTTATGCAAGTATGACTGGATCCATTTCATCATGTTGCCTTGGATTCCACTTCTCCTAAGTTTTGCAATGAGGCCATCTTTCCACACCTTGTCAAAGGCCTGCTTGAAGTCGACCCAGATCGTTAGGACCTTTTTCTTCTCCTGGAAGGCATCTTCTATTGCTTGAGACAAGTAAGTAACTTGGTCTTCTATACTGTAGCATTCTCTAAATCCAGCTTGTTCCGGCACCAGGATCTGCTCAGACTCTAAATACCATTTCAATCTGTGGTTGACTATTCGCTCCATAGTCTTCCCAACACAGCTTGTGAGACTGATTGGCCGGTAACTTGCAGCCTCGGTCTTACATTTCCCTTTTCTTTAGTATGGGTATTGTGATGGCTTCTCTCCATACTTGGGGTACCGTTCCTTTCAACCAGCTGTGGTTGAATATCTCAAGCAGTTTTTGTCTTTGCTGCTGAGCTCAGATTTACTAGCATTTCGTTGCTGATTTTGTCTGGGCCGGGTGACTTTTGAAACTTAAGCTTGGAAATAGCCTTCTGTAGTTCTCCTAGTGTGATGGGTTCCCTCATTGGGGCAGGAGTATCTGTCTGTCCCATGGTTGCCAGTATTTCTTTTCTTATCTCTCTCTGATGGTCTATGTTAATGGGTAAGTTGCTTTCTGAACTGTATCTTCTAGCAAACAAGTCTGCAGCTTGTTTTCCTCTGAAAAGTTTGCCACCTTCATCCAATGTGATAGTCTGCCTTGGTGAGGAATGCTCTTCATTTAGAGACTTGACTAATCTCCAAAGTTTCCTGCCGTCTTTCTCAAGGTTCAGCGATGCCGTTTTAGTTCTCCAGCTTTTCCGCTTTTCTTCTAGCTTTGTTCTCTGAAACTCTGCTACAGCCTTTTTCCATTTGTTGTGAGTTTCAAGTGAAGGCTGAGACTCTGCGTCCTTTCTAGCCTTGTCCATAGCTTCCTGACGTTCTTGGAGTGTGCTGGACCAGTATGGTATGTAGTTACGCCGGCATCCTTTGGGAATGGTTTCTTTTGCAGCTTGTAGTATGCATCTGTTGAAGTCTTTTACCACTTCATTAATGTCTCTGTTCTGTACCTTGAGGGTAGACAGCAGCGTGTTCACCTGATGCCTGAATAAACCCCAGTTGGCTTTTTTGTAGTTCCATCTTGTAATGGCTGGGCCTGTACTGAGAGTTGCACTCTGGACAGTAAGAAAGATTGGGCGATGGTCGCTTCCCCCTAGTTGGTCTCCTACTTCTCTACTAATAGATCCAGCTATATCTGGTGTGGAGAAGGCAAGATCTGGTGTTGAGGTTGTGTGCCATCCTCTGGAGTAGAAGGTAGGAGTATCTGTGGCATTATTGACTAGGATTAGGGAGTGATCATCTTGCCAAGTTTCAACCTCTTCACCTCTGTGATCCAGATGGTTATAGCCCCAGCTCTGGGAGTGGCTATTAAAGTCTCCAAAAGTTGGTGGCTGGTACCTGTATAGAGCTGAGACTCAGGGGTTTGTTGTTCGGACAGTAATAGTTCAGGATTCTATTTCCATCTTGTCTACCTTTATCTGCAGCAGCTTCTGACTGCCGGAATAAACCACATGCACAAGCTAACGATTTTGTCTGCTTCACCACTGTGGCACAAGTGGATTAAACGAACATACTGCTAGGGGGGGGGGGGGGGGGGGGGGGGGGGGGGATGTGTGTGGAAAATTTATGTAATAAATGGGG
>JAMPIV010018316.1:0-43083 GCA_024509875.1 Oreohelix idahoensis
ACCTTTGTGTTACTCCAATCTATTAGTTTTGCATCGCCAGTGGTGTTAGTTAAGCGGGCGCATATCGCCTACACCAAGATGCGGACAGCCCTGTGTAGATGTTGTTCCGTTGAGGAAGAGTCAAAAACCAGACTGAGATAGTAACATCTTATTAATGGTATTAGAGAGTGGAGGCTAAAGTTTGACAGCCACCAAAATAGTAAGAGTTATTTTTAATCACTAATCATTTCATTGTTCCTCATGCAGGGTGACAAGAAAGAGTGAAATGTGGTTTGGGATTTTTTTTTTTTTCTAGTGTCTATCTAATCTAATTGGTACCTTTTTTCAGGCCGTGCAACAGTGCACGCAATCGACTGACTTGAGACGTATGATGCCATTTTTATGCCTTTTCTTGTAATGTAAATAAATATATACATATATTATTTACTGATCAGCTTCTACTCTATACTATACCTACATGTTGTCCGTATAGTGGTGGTCTGTGGTCGTATTTTTATAAAACCTTATCTCCTTGTGTTTAAAGGTAGTAGAAAGGAGTGAGATTATAACTTTTCATGAAGTCACAAAGCGGCCAAAGGGAGAGTCAACTATCCTGTTTTCTATCCCTTCAGTCAATAGTCCTCATCTGTCCACAGGCATGTCCATTTTTCATCTGAATTCTATCTTCTCAGACTTTCTCATACTAGGGGTCTTGCTTTCATTCAGGCAAACTCTATAAACATTAAATCCACTTCGTGACACTAGATAAAATACCTAGAAATATTGTGCAATAAAAGCGACACAGCAGGAAGTTATATAGTCAGAAAGTAATTAGCAGCACAAATTAGTACCATGTTTCTGAAACCACTTGAGTAAAAGAAACAAGGGATTCAAAATAACATAAAGATAACTGATGAAAACCGGTGAGACAATAGGAAACAGAGGAAACAATTGGACATGAGTTTGCTCATAAAAGAATAGCTAACAACGAAAATAGGGAGTTCAGTGGAAATAACATGTGTTTTACTTTACAAATTCTATTATGGGTGTAACATTGCCCTAATGTAGATGTTAATTCTTTTACCAGTATATCTTTTGTTCAATGAAACACATTACAGGTCCATAATATCCTTGAATCTGAACACACAAAACACCGAAATATTTTTTTGGGCTGACTGTTTGAACACACTTTGAGTGACTTTCTACTCATTTTGGTTCTAACATGCCTTTCTAACTGAATCTAGTTGACATTTGGCTACTGTTTTGCCACTTTTTTGGGTCTGTACATCTGGAAACCGAAAAAAATGTGATTTCCAAACATAGGCTGTCCCACCCCGAGCTTTTTACGGATTCAAGTAATGCACAGACACTGTAATACAACAAATGACATACAATGTTTACAAAACTACATAAAAATCTAAGAAAAAATTAATTCAAACTGAAATGTTAACAAATGAATGACTAGTTGTGAGGAAAAGGCTATGCTTACTGGCACCAGCTGGAAGAAGTCACTAGTAATGAAAACAACATCACCAAGGGTTAATACAACAGTAAGTTTTATTTAAACATTCTGATATTACTAGTGATGTAATATGAAGTCACTAGTAATGTAACATAAAGTATCAAAAATATATAATGTAACAGAGGACCCTAGTAATAGTCTAACACATCACTTCTGGAGAGTCATTAAGTCAAATGTAACCAGAAGTCGCTACTTAACTTCTGGCAACAGAACTCATCACTATAATGGTAACAAACTACACCCGTCACTTAATAATGTAACAGAAGTAGCTAGTCACTTAATGCAATCAGAAGTCATTTGTTCTGATGTAACAATAAATCTCCAAATAAACTTCGCTGGTAACTGGATACACAATTCTGAACTAGTAATGTAACTCGATGTCACTAGCTAGTACCATGTAACAGACATCACTAGTAAAGTAACAGTTAATCAGCTAGTAATGATAACAGAAGTCACTATTAATTAAGAACAGAAGTTATTAGTGATGTCAAAAAGAAGTCGCAAGTGCATACCTTCCAACCTCAGCAGACATCTACCAAAAATCTGTACGCCGGAACCAAAAAATCCTTCGTACAAACCACCCAAAAATCCTTACGTCCAAAAAATATATTAAGTAAATTGTATACGCAGATACAGTTTTTAAAAATGAGAAATGATACATATACAAATCACATATAGCATTTGAATTATTGTGATAGATGACAAACAAGCTAATAGCCTCAAACTGTGTCTTTACATATAAAAAACTAGTGATCATCGATGTACACTGTTCTTTTCGATGTACAGATTGTTGTTTTGTATGCTAATAATCATAGAACACTATTTCACTTTTAGGCACTTTGCAGGAATGTGCACATTTGTGGGCTTAAATTCTAAGCCACAGCAAGAAAACACAATGTTAATCTTACACTGTAAAATAAAGTGAGTGTGATCCGCATTCAAGACCTCCTGCATCTGTTGTAATTTAATTTTCATCATTGTGAAAACCCGGGATCTTTCGCAGTCAGCATTGCTGTGAGGGAGTATCAGCAGTCGCTGAATGATGTCTTTCAAATTAGGGAAAGCCGGATGGCACCCAGTACTAGTATTTTCTGGTCAACAACTTCCAGCCAATAGCTACAGAAGCTGTTTTTTCTGACTTTACTATCTGTTAGTGAGAGGCACAACACACTCAGAACAACATTACAGTAGTCATCCTACGAACTCATCTTTGAGTGCTTCTTATCAAGATCTTGGGCAAAAGCATCCTGCCAGAATGTGCAGATTTTTTGGAATACCTGAGATTATCTTTATGCTTGATCTAGCACTTTTAAGTCCTTTAGAACCATGGTTGTCAAAGGGAAATTTATCAGTAATTTTTTTAACCACTGATAGTTGTACAAATTTTCTAGACATGGGGCCCTCAAAAAATTGAACTCTTTACTCCACTCAATCAAGCTGATCCCATTTCTTCGATAATGATCTGTTCGGAGAGCCAATGGCCTTGAAGTAGATGAGCTGTCATGCAGCTGCACCCCACGATCACTAAATTTGATAATGCCTCAATCAACAACCTGTTTAACATACTTCATCTCCACAAATTTAACTAAAAATTTTTCTAAGCAATCTGTTCCATCTCCTCCTGTCATGCCACCAATATGCGACTCAAAATCTGTTTTGAAAGAGTTTATTAAACTCATTTAACAGTGGCAGAAATGAACTTCTACTCAGAAAACGCAAAGAAGGTCAGGCTGGGTTAGTGGTGCTTTTTAAAAGTTTATGATGTTTTGACTCTGCCAGGCTTTTCAACATCATGTGGCTTTCAAAAATAAGATGAAGCTGTATACTGGTTAATAATTCTATCCACTACCTTCTGCAATGACAGCCAGCGAGTCTGACAATGTTTAAGAATATTCAGTTCATCTGCTTCTGTAAATAGTTGGAACTCCTTATAAGCCTTTCGTCGTTTTGAGCTGTGCTCAAAATGATAGTACATGTCTAACAAAGGTCTTCTCTACAGGCACAGTCAACTGTTTGATGTCCATCTTGTGCACATAAATTTGCAAGTGTGCAAAATGCACCCAATACTAAAAACATAATGGTTCCTTCTGCTTGATCCTAGTAATACTGAGTTTGATTTCCCCACCATGACATTGCAGTTGTCACTAGCAAAGCCGATGCAATTTTTTCCATGGAATATGAAATTTTGTGAACAGATTATCAACATCACTGAATATTCGCCTCACTGGTTCCACCACTGCAGTACAGGGCATGTCCAACAATCTCGTTCTTGGTCCCAATCCTTCTTCAAAAACTCTCACCATAATACTAACAGCTTCTCTGTTTTCTTGTCATTTGATTCATCAACCATTTAATGAGAAGGTGTTTCCCTGCACCAGCTTTTATCACTGGTTCTGTTGCAGATGGAGCCAGGCAGTTTTTAATGATAAGTGTTGTCTTTGTCCTCTTCGACTGGAACTTTCTGGCAATATCACTGTCAGGAAACATTACGGCGCCAAGTCACAAAAGTTGATCAGCAACAGATGCAGTTAAGTTATGCTGGGCAATGAAATTGGCAAATAAAACTTCAGCCCTTATAATGCCACCCTCTTTCTGCTTTGGCTGAGCAAAAAAGGTCTTATAGATGCTCCCTTCTTAATTGCAAACATTTGTTCATGCAATTTCGATTTAAAATGTACTTTCAGATCATATAATCCTGAAGCTTCTACTTTAATATCTTTGCTGCATAATCTACAAAAAGCATGGGTTGATCCTAACTTGGATGCATCTACAATGCCAGGGAAGAGTTTAACCCATTCGACCTGAAACTTACCATGACCTGCAAGCTTTTGTTTCTTTGAATTAGGCTCAGCCATCATTCAGTGGATGAAATATTTCAACTAATAATCTTTGTAGACGAAGAGAATGATTAAAAAATACTACGAACAAAGCAAACGGCTAACAGCAACAACAAAAAAAAAAAAAATTATAAACAAAATTATGAACAGAATATCAAATCTAGGAAGAAAAAACGTACCACCAAAAATTTACAAAATTATTATTTACGAGTTGGTAGCTTAAAGTGATAACAGATTGCCACTTTATTAAAAAATAAAGCAGCTAATCTTGAGTGCTGGAATAAAGTAGGCCTACTCAACGCAAACAAACTTTTTTTTTTCTAGTTATGTAGGGCCTACACAGAATATTATGACAATTTAACGGAAATATATTGAAGGGCAAGATATAACTGGAAAGATTAAGACAGCGATTAAATTGCAACAAAGCAAAACAACAGCAATATTTAACCAAGTTATAAGTACTTAGCTTTTTTAAACGAAATGGCGTCGAAGTGTGGTGGCAAGCAAACGTAGTCGTTGATAACAGGTAACTTTAAAAATACGCCATGTCACGCTGAAAACCAAAAGCGTTTGAGGCCGAATTCAAAGTTTTTGCCGAATTGTTGGGAATGAAAGGATTTGATTGGTTGCTGGGAGAGACCTCAGTTTAAAAACGGACGCCAAGATTCCCGGAATTAAAAATAAAAAAAAATGGTTAAATAAAAACCTGGGCTAGAAAATATTTTCTGATTTAAAATTTTAAAAAACTTGGGTTGGAAAATATTTTTAGAATTTAAAAAAAAAAAAAAAAAAAAAAAATTTTTTTTTTTTTTTTTTTTGGCGGGGAGAAAAATCCGTACAACGAGTCTGTACGGCCGTACACTGCTAAAAGTATCAAAAATTCGTACAGGTTGACAGGTATGCTAGTGATGTAACATAAGCCGATAGTAATGTAACATAAGCCGATAGTAATGTAACAGAAGTCACTAGTAATGTAACAGAAGTCGCTAGTAATGTAACAGAAGTTGTTAGTGATGTAAAAGAAGTTGCTAGTGATGTAACAGATGTCGCTAGTGATGTAACAGATGCTGTTAGTAATGTAACAAAAGTCACTAGTAATGTAACAGAAGTCACTAGTAATGTAACAGACTTCACTTGTGACAGTAAACTTACCATGAGAGCACCTAATAAGACATTGATGGCTTCTTTCATTTTAGGATGCATGGTACCATGAGCGAGCTCACAGTATAAAAATATAGCAACACTGCTCACAGCCACACATCTGCCGAGATAAACACATAACAGATGTTGGCATTAGTATCATTCATGTTCTATGTTGTTGTAAAATATAATTCTTAATCACAAAAGAATATTGAGAACTCCTGCCACAGCATAACAGCAAAAAGTAATGTACTCAGCATGTTGCATGAAGTCATGTGAATTCTTAAAACAGCTTGCAAACATCAATATTTAAAAATTTTTTTTAATGAGACTTACAATATTAGTGAAAGAACTTTTAAAAACTACAGCTATGAAATTGGGGCTAATGTACTAATATAAAATGCCCTTATGTGATTGTGATCAAATGTGAAATTGGTCAACAAATTGTTGCTGAAGTCTTAAATAAGAAAATTTACAAAAACTGACTCAAGGGTTCTCGAGTTGTTTCTTGCGACACTCGGATGGCTATGAAATAAGTAGCAATTTTGGCAATTTCAATTTACAAAAAACAGGAAATATTTGATGAGATGCAAATGGATGACACTATGTGAGAGACTGAAAAAGACAAAGCTGTTAAAAATTTTTTCCAAAATGGCTGAAAAGAGAAACTACAGAAATTTTTTGTAGCCTTCCTTAAAAAAAAATTTTTTTTAAATACACATGTTGGTGATTTATTTCACTCACTTTAAACAGAAATGTTGCATGAAAGATATAGACTAACCATTTCCTTTTTTCACTCCCAATTAGAACCCAAATAAAAATTATTATTAAATTAAATAAATATTCACACTTGTATCTTTGTTTTCAAATCAATCAAGATCAGATATGTTCATAAAGGTAAAGAAACATTATGTTATGTATGTAGATTTATGCGACTCCAATACCAAACTCATGTAAAGTTCCTGATATTAAGAATAAACTACCTGGCCAGACCAGCTGGCTCCCTTTTTCCTGCTTTGAGCAACAGGTCAAGAACTAAATCTTTGAGCTGCGCTGATGGAATGTTAATTGTCCTCATGGTTTCGGGCTCCAATGCTGGAAACTCTTGTAACTGGTAGGGATAACACAACAAGGATCCTAATACCGTCACAGCCTCAGCTCGGGGTGGCTATGCACAAATGAGAATTACATGGGTTACAATAGGGCATGTACCATCATTACACCAAATTTATGTATCTATACTATTGCTACATTGACTAACAGTCTCTGTACAGGTCTGTATCCTTGAATCTGAAATGCTCTGGGACAGCCATGTTTTGGGAATCAGATTTGTTTGGTTTTCAGATATCGCCCAAAAGTTGCTTAAAGTAGCCAAAGTTGCCCAAAATGTCGGAAGTCACCCAAAAAAACATTTCATTTTCAGAATATTTCAGTTTTTGGGTGTTCAGATTCAAGGATACGGACCTATATTAATACTGACACCATTATTGTTTAATGCCTACAATTATTATTACACATATGAAAGAAGACCTATGAACCATCACTAAAATCAACAATCACAATCATCAATTCCTTTTATGCTCCTTATGCACAGGCAGACTTTTGTCAACAGTGAAACGTCGAAAGCTTGCCTGGTTTGGGCATGTAACTCGTCATGACTCCCTTTCGAAAACGATCCTTCAGGGAACAGTCGAAGGTAAACGGAGAAGAGGAAGGCAGAGAAAATCCTGGGCTGATAACATCAAAGAATGGGCAGGACACGGTTTTTCCACACTTGTACGCATTGCTGAGGATAGAGAGCAGTGGAGGACCCTGTCTGCTGATGCTTCCACCATGGCACCCCTACGACCCATGACGGGTTACGGGCTGAGATGAGATGATGATGATGCACAGGCAGAGACTCAAGAAAGGTGAAAACTGAGCAGTCACAAGACCAAGGAGATGCCAAGAAGATGGATCGATTCCTTAGGAACTGATCTGTAAAAGTGGGCAGTTGAAAACTGGAAAGAAAGCACCATGGGTAGAGAAAGCACCATGGGTAGACAGAATAGGATCACAAATTTGTGGCACTGAAAGCAGAAGATAATCCTAAAAATGCATTTTTGGACCAGTCCTGCAGCAAATTAAAGATTATTTTTTCTGGGTGCAACAGTTATCTTCTCAATAGTAAAGCAAAGTTATAATACATTTTCTTTTTCTAATCTCTTGACATTGCTGCAATTGTAAGGAAAATTTATAAAAAAAATAAAAAAAAAACATTAATCCAGTGCAAATTCTCACCTCCTTGTAATCCACTGCCGATATAATGCTGCCAGCAGCCTTGATAAAGTCGAGTGCAAGCAATAAACAGCCAGGTAAAGATAAGCAAAAAAACTTGGGCCCGCAGTCCCTGACTAAAACATTTACAATATCCTGGAAATAAGAATTTTGGTCAGTTTTAGTTTACTGAAAAACCTGGAAATAGACAATGCCATCAAGGTGAAAGAAATAAAATATATGCAATGTATCTCATATACGACAAAACAAAGAAGACTTACTTACTAAGTCATTCTTCTACCCTGATGTGTAGAGGTATGCCAGAGAGAGCGCCATACTATCCTATTGGCTGTCTTCCCCCCTGCCCTGGTTCCAATCCAGTCCTCGGTACTTCAGAGATTGTCTAATGCTGTCCTTCCAGTGATCTCAGAGTCATCCTGGAGGTCTAGATCTCTGGCTCTTAGAGCCAGGATTTCTAATTTTGCTTTCCTCATCTCCTCCACCAGCTCCTCTTTATTCCCATTAATACTTCTAATATTCCATGATCCATAAGTCGTAGTCCGTAATCTGTGCCAGTTCGTCATCTTTAAGACTGGCTTGTTGTGCCTTTGAAAGGTGGAGGGGCTGCCTCCTTACAGCCTCCCTGCATGCCATCTTACTGGTTCACTGTTTTACCCACTGCTTCCTTAGACATATGAAGCACTCAGGTCAGTCAGAACCCCTCCTAACTTTTTCAAATAATTCTTGCTGTCTATCACATCTTCATCATCACCATCAATGCCCTCCAGCATCATCATCATTTCAAAGCATAGGGGCCTTCAACAAACTCTGAAGTCCTCTTGTCCAGTGCCATCAGTTCCAGGTCTTCATTTCTGTCTCCAGTTCTCATCTCCATGTGTCTATCAGCCTCACTCTACCTCTCTTACCCTATAGATTCCACAATTAGTACTGCCTTGTAATGCTATCAGCAGGTCTCCTTAATTCCTCAATTCATTTCCTGTCCATTGCTAGTGTCGTCTTCCTATCTCTTGTTCCATGGGCACTTGTCTGATTCTTGTCATCAGTTCTACATTGGTGATCTTCTTGTACCATTTCAATCCTTCTATTCTACGCGAGCACCCATTTATGAAAGTCTGTAACTTCTGGTTTTTACTTCTATGGCTCTTTCTATTAATACATATTTTAATAGCATTAACTCTTACTATACGGGAGCTAAAACCGCGTTTTTACACGCTAGTTTAGCTATCGTTACCATCGCGCGCCACTTCACGGGGCGAGCCGTAAAATTGGTACTAAACCTGTGCCACTTCACGGGGCTTGCCGGATTGTAAGAGTTAATAGAAAGAGCCATAGAAGCAAAAAAAAGTCTGTACTTATGCTTTATAGATTACACCAAGGGATTTGACAAAGTAAAACTAGAGGAAATTATCAAAATGTTACAAAGCATCAACATTGATTGTAAAGACCTGAGGATAATAAAGAACATGTACTGACAACAAACAGCAGCTGTAAGAATTAGCAGCCAAATGGGAATGTTTCAGCAAGTAAAAAAGGGTGTCAAGCAGGGATGTGTGCTGTCACCACATCTGTTCAATCTGTACAGTGAAAATATGAGATCCCTAGAGGACATGACAGGAATATTATT
This sequence comes from Oreohelix idahoensis, assembly GCA_024509875.1. NCBI lineage: Eukaryota > Metazoa > Mollusca > Gastropoda > Stylommatophora > Oreohelicidae > Oreohelix > Oreohelix idahoensis. The sequence continues at coordinate 9,380 of JAMPIV010018316.1, forward strand.
TGGCTGCCATAAAATTAACAACTTGAGATATGCTGATGATACAGTCTTAATAGCTTACTTACTTAGTCGTTCCCCTTCTACCGTGAGGTGTAGAGGTTTGGAAGAGAGAGCGCCAGACCATTCTATCAGCTGTCTTCTTCCTGGCCTGGTTCCATTCTAGTCCTCGGCCCTTCAAAGATTGTCTAATGTTGTCCTCCCAGCGGACTCTGGGTCGTCCTGGAGGTCTGGATCCCTGGCTCTTTGTTTCCCATGCTTGTCGTGGTAGCCGATCTTCTCCCATTCTGCAGACATGGCCAAACCATCTTAGTTGGGACTGTTCTATTTGGGTCTGCAGCGGATGGATTTTAGGCCTTGACGGATCGTCTGGTTGCGGACCATGTCTCTTCTTGTTACTTCAACCACTTTCCTCAGATACCTCATTTCTGAGGTTTGGATCTGGCTTTTGTGGGTTGTAGTCATTGCCCACGACTCGCATCCATATGTCAAGACTGGGACATAGGTGGAGCGGTATACAGCCATCTTCGTTTTCTTACCAACCTCTCTTCTTGCTGAGGAATCCACGATTTATGGCCTGAAAAAGTCTCCCAGCCGCTGCTTTTCGAGTGGCCAACTCTTCTTTGATGCCTCCCTTTCGGTCTATAATAGCTCCGAGGTATTTAAAGTGGTCGACCTGCTCCAGGACCTGTTTGCCCAACTTAATCTGAGGGTTTGTTTCTTCTCGTGAGAGCACCATGGATTTTGTTTTAGAGCTGCTTATGACCATCCCTCTCTTCTCCAGCTCTTCCTTCCAGACTTGCAGGTTGGGATTGGAGATGTGCCTCTGATTTAGCAATCAGGGCAACATCATCAGCAAATGCCAGCTCCGAAATATAGACCTGTCTCATCTTCCAGTACCCCACTGAATACTTTCTTGTTCTCTCCTTACATGCCTTGATGACATCGTCCATAAGGAGTATGAAGAGGTAAGGTGATAGGATATCACCTTTGTCTTACACCAGTGGTGGTCCTGAACTCTTCTGACTTATGGTTTGCTGTCCTCACATAATTTCTGCAAGACTTGTAGAAGCTCTGTATAGCATGAATCAGAGGTGCTCAAACCACCCCAAAACAACAGGAATATTCTTCCTTGCCAAACAGTCCCAAAGTTTGCTCCAGGGGACCCTGTCAAACGCCTTTTCCAGATCTATGAAACAAAGATGGATCTCACTCTTATACTCAAGGGCCTTTTCACTCAGCTGTCTGAGTGTGAAGATTAGGTCTTGAGTACTTCGGTTTGCTCGGAATCCGCACTGGACCTCATCCAATTGTGGCTCAGCTAGGCGTCGGAGTCTCTGCTCTAGGATTCTAGAGTAGATTTTACCAGGGACACTGAGAAGGGATATGCCTCTATGGTTTCCACATTGTCGATTGTCACCCTTTTTGAAAATTGGTGTTATGATGGCAATCTCCCAATCCTTTGTTATGGTCTTGTTGCACCATGCTGCCTGTAGGACCTTTAAGAGTAATAGGTCGCCTGATGCTCCCATGTACTTAACCATTTCTGGTGTTATACCATCATGCCCTGCTGCTTTGCTCATCTTGATTTTTTCTAGTGCTGCCCTCAGTTCTTCTATCTTTATGTCATCTTCACCATCATTGGTTTCCTCTTCTGTGTCAGTGGTTATCATTTCTGATGCTTCATCATGCTCACCATCCAGGAGTTCTGAGAAATATTCTTTCCATCTTTCCATTACTTCCTTCGGGGCAGTAAGCAATTTGCCTTGCTTGTCCTTTATAAATTTGAGAGGGCATTGTTTTTCTTTCCTCATGTTCTTTAGGGTCTTATAGAACAATTTCTGGTTTTCTTGTGCATCTTTTTCTAGCTTTTCTCCAAATTCTTCCCAGGACTTCTGTTTTGCTGCTAGCACTTTGTTCTTTGCTTCTGTTTCTGAGTGTCACATATTCTCTATATTTTTCCATTTGTCCTGTTGTGTTTTTAGCTCCTAAGTATTGTTTCCATGCCATTTTCTTCTCTCTTATTTTCTCTTTGACTTCCTCTGTCCACCAAGGTGTCCTCTTTCTCTGGTTCCCAAGTCGGACTTCACCGCATGCTTCTGCAGCAGCTGTCTTTATGATATCCTTGAATTTATTCCAGAGGGTTTCCAAGTCATCAGGTCGTTCTTCTGTGTTACTCACTGCTGTAGCAATAAGCCCCTGATATCTGGTCTTAATTTCTGGCTCTCTCAGCTTGTAGGTCCTAATGCTCATTTCTCCTGCTCGTTTACTTGGTTTCTTGCGTGATGTTGGGCAGTTCCTAGGCTGAGCAACTCTTTCAGTTGTTCTTTTGATTGTTAGCAGGTAGTGATCACTTCCAATCTCTGGCCCCCTCCAGACTCTTGCATCTCGGACATATCTGAATGAGCTTCTCCGAACAATGGCATAGTCGATCACTGACTTCTCATTCTTGGTTGGTTCACATCTAGTGTATGCATGTATGCGCTTATGGGGGAACTTTGTGTTTGTAATGATCAGATTCTGCTCACTGCAGAATCTAAGGAGTCGCTTTCCATTGTCATTGAGAGTATCTTCTCCATATCTTCCGATAACTCCACCCCATCTAGCATGGTCATTTCCAACTCTGGCATTAAAATCTCCGAGCATAATAACTTCATCTAGGCAGTCATCCACTGTCCTTTGAAGCAGCTCGAAGAATTCCTCCTTGACCTCTGCTCTCTCATCCTCATTTGGCCCATACACTATGACCAGGTTGACTATGGTTTCTCCTTCTTTTAGTTTTACAACCATAATGCGCTCCGAGACAAAGTTCCATCCCTTGATACTATCTTTTTGATTTTGGGCCACAATGCAACCCACGCCCCCTTTAGCTCTTTCAGATATGGGTACACCACTGTAGAGCAACGTGTTGCCATCGAGATCCATGACTCCTTGTCCTTTTTTCTTCGTTTCCGTTATAGCCAGGATTTCTAGTTTTGCTTTCCTCATCTCTTCCACCAGCTCCTCTTCCTTCCCATTTATACTTCTTGTGTTCCAAGTTCCATAAGTCGTAGTCCGTAGTCCGTTCCAGTTCGTCGCCTTTAGAATCAGTCCGGTTTTCTCTCTTGTAGTTCGCGTAATCATGATTTAAAGCAAACAGGTGATTGGCCTGTTGTGCCTTTGCATGGTGGAGGGGCTGCCTCCTTACGGCCTCCATGCAGGCCGCCCTCCTCCTTTTTCATCCGGGCTTGGGACCGGCATTGGCGGAGTTCAGTCTTAATAGCAAAAAGTAAAAAAGGAGCTGCAGGAAATGGTTGATACTATAGTGACAGAAAGTGAACATAAAGGCCTCAGTCTTAATAATAAAGACAGATGTAATGATCATCTCAAAGAAAATGGCTTCCCCAGAATGTACTATCAAAGTAAATGAAACAGTTTTAAATCAGGTCAATAGATTAAAATACCTGGGCTCATTAATAACAACGGATGGAAGATGCATCTCAGAAGTGGAGAGCAGAATAGCTCAGGCAAAAACAGCATTCTATAAAATGAAGAGTATTTTATGCAACGGTTCTTTGTCAATGGAAGAAAGAAAGAGAGTTCTTCAGTGTTATATAGAATCAATCCTGACATATAGGAGTGAGTCATGGACTTGAGTAAACAAGTAGGGAAAGCACTATAGGCCACAGAGATGTGGTTTTACAGAAAATGTTAAAAATACCATTGACAGCCAAAAAGAGTAATGAGGATGTCCTGAAAGATGCCATTGCGCAAAGGAAACTTATTTCATAAGTTAAAAAGATGCAATCAACTTTTTTTTGGGGGGGCATGTTATGAGAAGTGGAAAGCTGGAATATATCGTAACAACAGGTAAGATTGAAGGAAAAAGTGATAGAGGAAGACAAAGAGAGCAAATACTAGACAGTTTGATATTGTGGCATGGAAGGAGGTCAAAAACAGAATTGATAAATGTCAACAGAATTGATAAATTGTACGGAGACCGGAAGTTGTAGAGAGACATGATCTCCTACATGCCTAGGCATGGTGCTTGAAGAAGAAGTAACTTCTAGGTTGATGTTTTTGATACTCTCCAGGCATTCAATAGAATTAGAGTCAATTCTAATATTTTAAAAATAGGATGCCGAAAGTGCAAAGTTAAACTATAAATTATATCCCATTCTAATAAATATTACTTATATAAAAGATAAAATCATATTAAACCTTACTTGATCGGAGGAAACCAGTCCTGTATGTAAAACAAGATAGAATTGAGACAAGAGTTGCTGGGATGGCATGACATCATGACGTCTCAGTAAAGACTGACAAATGAGCTGGTAAGCCATTAGTTTCCCTCGTTTGAACTTGTCGCTAAGAGTTAAACACTGCATAAAAGAAGGTCAATAAAAATGTCTGATTAAACAGACAGGTAATAAGATGATATACTGTTTTCTAATTTCTATGTAATTATCACCTGCCACTAATTAACTATGGTGGGGGAAAGGTGCTAGCTGGCTACCCCTCATGAATAGGGCATTACCACTGTTGTACAGATTTAACTATGACACATAAACTGGCTCGTGTCCACTAGGATATGACTATACAACAATGGGTGACACAAGGAACTAACGCTTCTGAACAGCTAATATCCCTTTTATTAACAAGAACACAACTTGGCCACACACGGCCTAATGAAATGCCAATACATAAATAACTGCCGCCACAGGGAATGAACATATAATATCAGTACGCAAGAACAGGCAATATGGCTACCTAGCTCTTACAGTGAACACCACTCCATGTAGCAGCGAACCAACATAGTACTAACGACTATCAAAATTACGTACAACCAATTCTCAGCTTACACAAAAATCATCACTGAGTAAATAATCACTTCCCTAGAATAACTATCACCAACATAAGACTAATCTGGCGGGCATTGTATCATGATATTCAATGAAATATGGGCCGCATCAAGCAGGCATAGAATCTCGTCCTCACAGGACGACGGTCCGATCACTAATGGATCTTTCACGCTCAAACCCTTGGCGCCCGAATTTCAGATGGTCACATGACCCGGTAGCTCGGCTATTGTCGTCGGCTTCTGACCAACTTGCCTTGTCACTAACAAGCAAGCGGCCACAAAATAGCGTTGTGACATCCACCTCCCCCTCTTAAGAAATAAAATGAAGTTTTCTTCCACCCGGAGGGTGCTGGGCCCGAACCCCATCAGAGGTTGGAGGCCCATATGCCACCTAACAGCCTACCCTCACCAACCTAACAGTGCTGCCCTGGCAAATATCCCTCTCATCTGTGCAATACTAATCAGGACCAAAACATGAGTACATGATAAATCCCCCAAGGTTAAGGCAACCGTAAAAATGACAAAGATTACCTCACATGGGTATCTTTGAAATAATTCCCGTAGGTTAACTAAGTATATGACTGACTAAATTCACATACTCATCCTTTCAAACACAACACCAACAATCTGCCTTTATGGCGACGTACATCATGAAAACACAAAAAACATAACATTCTTGACCCAAGCCATACGCTCAAATATGAAAATAAGTTAACCCTACCAAATTCACATTAACCTATTCACCAGAATGTGATATACAATAATAATACACCATAGGACGCTCCTGTCCGTTCCAAAATTTACAATCGAGATAGAGCGTCCGCTACTACATTCTTTACTCCTTCAATTAGGATAATGGTGAAATGGAACTGCTGGAGCAATAGTGCCCAGCGTGTCAACTTTGCACTGGTAGACTTTGCTGACTGCAAAAACACTGTCACAGTGTTTGTTGACTCATCTATTATTGTTCTTGTTTGCTACTTAGTATGCTAAGTAGTAATTTTCAGATTGTTAATGTACAGCACTAGTATTGGTGCTCTTAGGATATAGTGAAAAGAGCTTAGTTACTGATCAGCGTGTGAATCAGTGCCCGTGAATACTGTGGACTGTTACATAACCTGCGGTTACTGTAAAGTAGGAGAGATACATTTGGTTGCTATTGATAATAATAGCGAATCTGGTTAGTGAGTTACTACTTGAGTAGTATATTGTCACCTTCGACCATTTACTTAGGCGAGTAGACCCTAAGGAGGTGGTGTATTGTGGTGAGAGGATTTATACACATATTTATTGACAGTACAGATTAAGGTGGTGTATTGTGGTGAGAAATTTATACTAAGACAGTATAGATTGAGGTGGTGTATTGCGGTGATAAGATTTACACTCCGGTTTATTGAGGGTATAGGTGATCAACACTTACATACTTGTTACAACTCTTGTAAGACTAGGCTATTGATATTGAGTTACTTAGGAGGGTACATTATGGAGTACCAGGAGTTTATTAAGGTAGGCAAGGAGTGTGGTTACACAGGGAAAGAATTGTCGGATTTTGCCAAGGAAGAATTCCACTCAAAAGAGAACCAGGATGCCTTAAGAGGCTCACGTGTGGAGCAAAGAGAACTCAGGAAGATAGAGAGATAGAAGTGGAGAGAATGAAGTTACAGGAGATGAAGATGAAGGAAGATAGAGAGTTACAGGAGATGAAGATGAAGGAAGATAGAGAGTTACAGGAGATGAAGATGAAGGAAGATAGAGAGTTACAGGAGATGAAGATGAAGGAAGATAGAGAGTTACAGGAGATGAAGATGAAGGAAGATATAGAGACAGAAGTGGAGAGAATGAAGTTACAGGAGATGAAGATGAAGGAAGATAGAGAGTTACAGGAGATGAAGATGAAGGAAGATAGAGAGTTAGAGGAGATGAAGATGAAGGAAGATAGAGAGTTACAAAAAATAAAAGAAGATAGAGAGATAGAAGTGAAGAAAATGAGAGTAGTTTTGGAAGAGAAGAAGATGAAAGAAGATAGAGAGATGGAAGTGGAGAGAATGAGAATGGCATTGGAAGAGAAGAAGATTGTGGCTGAATTAGAACTAAAAAGATAGACGTAGGTGCGAGTGGTCAGAACTCGACTCCGAGGGAGTCCCATCGTCCCTTTAGGCTACGGCTACCGAATTTTAGCGATAAAATAAATAGTTTAGATTTCTACCTCGAGAGATTTGAGGAAGATTGTGTGGCCTGGAAGGCTAACAGAGGTGAGTGGCCATCTTTGTTGTCTACATTATTGTTCGGGCCGGCGATGGAGACTTTTTACAGCCTACCGCTGGAAGATAGAGCTGACTACGAGATGGTGAAAGAACGACTGCTCAGGAAATTCCGTGTGGCTGCACACGGATACGTACTCGGTTTAGAAATGCGACGCCGAGTGCAGACTAGGACGTCGAGGATTTCACCTCGAAGATCAAGCTTCTGCTCAATAGATGGATCGAGATGGAGGGGATTACAAAAGACTATGATGGTTTGTTAGATCTTATGCTACGGGACAAAGTGTTGTCGTCATGCTCATCAGAGCTAGTAGCGTTTTTTCAAGAACGACAGCCAAAAGACATTGATGCGATGGCGCAGTTGGGCCATCATTACGTCCTGGCCCATCCGGGCAAACCCATCCATCGGTCCGGACTGTCGGATGCCTTAGTCGCAGGTGTCGGGAAGGTCCAAACACAACCGTGACAGCGTTGGTTGGGCAGTGTGGATAGGTCACAAAGGTAGAGGTTCAACAGATGTTTAGAGGTAAATACGATAATTTCCGAACTCGTCGAGGTTGCCATTCGAGGTGGAACAACGGGCAATCAGGAAGCGATGGCAACGGAGAAGGGCACAAAATGCGTAAGCAAGTGGGCTTTGACGAGTCGCGATGGAAGGAGAAGTTTTAATATAAAGAGAAACCATCCAAGCAGGGAAGCGGTTCCCGGACGAGCCTCCAGTTATCAACTGCCACTATTTAACTATGGTGGGAGAAAGGTGCTAGCTGGCTACCTCTCACCAATAGGGCATTACCACTGTTGTACAGATTTAACTATGACACATAAACTGGCTCATGTCCACTAGGATATGACTATACAACAATGGGTGACACAAGGAACTAACGCTTCTGAACAGCTAATATCCCTTTTATTTGCAAGAACACAACTTGGCCACACACGGCCTAATGAAATGATAATACATAAATAACAGCCGCCACAGGGAATGAATTATAATATCAGTTCGCAAGAACAGGCAAAATGCCTACCTAGCTCCTACGGTGAACACCGCTCCATGCAGCCGCGAACCAACATAGTACTAACGACTATCAAAATTACGTACAACCAATTCTCAGCTTACACAAAAATCATCACTGAGCAAATAATCACTTCCCTAGAATAACTATCACCAACATAAGACTAATGTGGCGGGCACTGTATCATGATATTCAATAAATTATGGGTCGCATCAAGCGGGCATAGAATCTCGTCCTCACAGGACGATGGTCCGATCACTAATGGATCTTTCGCGCTCAAACCCTTGGCGCCCGAATTTCTGATGGTCACATGACCCGGTAGCTCGGCTATTGTCGTCGGCTTCCGACCGACTTGTATTGTCACTAACAAGCAAGCAGCCACATAATAGCGTTGTGACAGTAATATAGAAATTAGACTATCAAAAGACAGAGAAGATTGGAGGGTCATGATGGCCAATGTCTGTTCCAGACCAGGCACCTGAAGGAGATATAATATTACTGATGGTATTCTGTTTTCTATATTTTATATAAACAAGATCTCATAATGTAAACACATAAAAATATGGCATTCTGTTTTATAATTTATTATTATTGAATTTCTTCAAATTCATTCAAATTAAATTTATTAACTCTTTGACTACGGAATTATTTTCCACCTTGTGCCGTAATTTAAATTCATGATAGACTAAAAGCAACTCTCACAGCGTTCTTTTGGCACGGGTGTCAAATCTGACCAATGCTCAGAGCGTTGTTCCGGAGTCAAAGAGTTAATCTAATCTATCTGACGGAGCATATGACTTTCAGAGTGGTTGAAGGACTTGGCTCTTGCAAAAGTTACCAGGTTCTGGGTTCAATAAATAGTAGTGTCTTGCTCCAGTCTACCCAGTTGTAAATGGCTATCTGACTGCTCTTGAGTCAGAGAAGGCAAAGGCAGCGAGGAAGGGAACTGCTCACACCACCTCAAAAACCTGGATCTAGTAAAGTAAACTATCTAACATGTTGATCCCCTACAGCAGTATCTGTTATGGAACTACCTTTATCTTTTATCTGTCTGACGGGAGGACAGGTTCTGATGATCAGATTTACTTACTGTTGTAAGCCTTTGTATAGCATTTCCTCTCATTCTAAAATTAAATCCCAGATTAAAACAATAAAGGCTGTAGAAGATATATTGTTTGACCATTTCAATTATGCAACTTTTATATAACTATTGTCACGAAGCGGTTTTCAGTTTATAGAGTGTGCCTGAATGAAAGCAAGACCCTAGTATGAGAAAGTCTGAGAAGATAGAATTTAGATGGAAAATAACATGCCTGTGGACAGGTGAGACTATTGGCTCAAGAGATAGACCCAGGATTTGAATCTCCCCCTGCCGCTTCGTGACTAAAAAAAATGGCTATAGTCTCCCCACCTCTGACTGCCTTGAAACACAAGGAGATAAGGTGTATAATTACGACCACAAACACCACTATACAGACAACATAGAGTAAGTATAGTAAAGAATAGAAGCTGATCCAGTAAATAATATATGTATATATTTATTTACATACAAGAAAACATAAAATGGCATCATACGTCATCAAGTCAGTCAATAGCGTGCACTGTTGCACGGCCTGGAAAAACCAAGGTAACAATTAAATTGAGAGACACTCAACCAAAAAAAAACCCCAAATCACATTCACTCTTCCTGTCACCCTGCTGAGGAACAATAAAAATGGTTAGTGCTTTAAAGTGCTTTGATCTTGTGGGGGCTGTTAACTTAGCCTCCACTCTCTAACATTAATAAGCTTTCTTATTGTCTCAGTCCTGGTGACTCTTCCTCAACGAAACTCTACACAGCTTTCTACTTGTTAGGCGATATGCGCTGATAACTACACCACAAGAAATGCTAAAATTAATAGACTTGGTTTTTCGAACGCAGACTCAGTGTCTATCCGTCCAATGGATACTGAACAGACCCTACTGGTCCTGTCTATTTTCTCCCTCCTTCTCTATCTTTCTCTCTTGATCTCAGTGTCTCTCTAACACTCGAGGGCTGGTGATGCGGCGTCTCCGTTACGCTCTTCTCTTGATTTCTATCAGGACCTAGGTATGGTAACCCTGTCACCTGTTCCTGATTTTGGTGATGACGATGTTCGGATATCAAGCATGAGGGACTTGATTAACTGTAGACAAAACTTCTCTGCTGCTGAATAGCTTCCCTCTTTTAACCCGCTCCGGAGTTAGAGGAAAAAACCACAGCCTTGATTTCAGGCTGTACAAAAATGAAACCAGTCTCCCGGCCACCTGCCGTTGCTAGAGACTATAATAGCGATGCTCTCGGCTGTATGATAAATAAACCTCGGTCCAGCTGAAGCATAGGGACTTCCCTGCCAGAGACCATAGGGAAATTTTCTTTTGCTCCTGACGATACTCGAGTACTCTGACCCTGAGATATGTCTTTTGCCGTGGATAATTTTATTTGACAAAATTATGCTCCCCACTGTTTCCGCCGTGACTCGCTGAAATTAAAAGAAACAGCGACTCCTGTACACCCACTCTAAAATCGCTTATCTCTAACATATACGATACAAAAAAATAATTCTATACACGTGTCTCTTCATTCTCACTTCTTCTCCCCTTTCTCTCGTTCTTCACAACAATACATAATACTATTATCCCACGTGGCACTAAAATCACACTCATTCTTCCTCTCTCTACTAAAATATGCCAGGTAAAACAAACAATAGCCCAGACCCGTCTGACATGTTACATGGCCGTTACGCCTGGCCGATCACGTGTTCAAACTTGACAAAATGAGGGAAATCCTTTTACCCATTAACACAGGAGTTTCCCTGGCTTACTCTTATTAAATCTCGCTATAGGAATAGTTTCCTCCCCTAAGCAGTATAATTCATTTACAACGTAAATCTGAACCCTCTGACAATATTTCTCACATTTTTAAGGCTCAGAAAACTTAACGAACACACCAGGGATTTCCCCATAAATTTACATTAGAAAATATACAGGAATAAATGGTGGTTTTACATAACATCCTACAAATATGGCACACGTGTTTCTCACAACTTCACACACTCCTATCTATTGCCAAAATCATAGAAAGAATAAGCACACTGTTGCATTACGTCGTTCTTCAAAAATAGTAATTAATGGCGCTATCGTTTTATTTTACAACTGAAAAGTTAATCTTTACCTAAGGGCGAATTTCTCAAAGAACCCTCTAATGAATAAAACGATAATACGATAAAATCTTACATACCAATTCATCGCTGGTTTTTCCCACAGTGGAGAACGATAAATTACGAAGTCTTGCGGCTGACACTTATTTTCCATAGAGAATGAATCCCCGTGTTCTGTCTACTTATATACAACAGCAACCGCCCACGCGGATTTCCCTTCCTACGCAAATCGCGGACCAATGGGAGCGCTAGAAAAATTAATACTATCAGCCCACGCACTTCCGGCCGCGTGCTTCCGGCCTCGTCATATCGCGTGCCGGAAATGGCGATTATTTCCGTAAACAACGAACTTTACGGGAATCGCGAAAAATCAGAAGAAAGTAAAACTGGCCGAGTGAAAACTAAACCTACCGACCTAAAACGAACCCATTTAAATTACCTTCCCAAAAGTACCGAACACGATATATTCACATGAGAAGAAATAAAATGGTGGAAAAGCGGGCCCGAAAATAGCGATTTCCGTAAACAACGGAAAATCGCGTGATCAGAAGAAAATAAAACTGGTGAAAATACAAAATAGAACCACAGAATCGGGCCTGTTAAAAGTCAGAATTACAGTGTAGCGTCACATAAGTCCCCCCTTTCAAGTACGGGAACCGTGCTAAATCACTGAAATCTCTGGGTTTTATACTGGCCCGTATCTAGATCTACCTCTCGATCTAATCACTGTCATAATTAGCATTATCATCCAGGCCCATTTCCATATCCTTGAGAATCTTGGCAAGCCCTGGATCGTGAGGGTCACGCCATGGGATTTCCTCCTGGCGACTGCAGCCTGACTGGTCGCCCTTCCTCCTCCCTTTCATGTGTTTCCTTCGCCCACGAATTTTCCTGGCGGCGCGTGGTAAATAATGATTACCAGCTGGTGCAACCTCCCAGTGTTTTGAAACGGTCTGACTGGCTTGGCCAGACATCGCCGTAACAGGGCGTAACTGTTTGCGGTTGACTGACGAACCGTGCACATGTTTCTTCTTGTCAGTATTTCCCTCCCTTGAGAGATGTAATACCATCGGGGGCCTAATTCCCGACGACAAAGAAGATACTTCTGAAGTAAGAGGCGTCACCACTGTTTTACCTTTAGGCTGAACAGGGCTGACAGGCGAATACGCCTCTGTAAATAACATTCCACTGTCTTTAGAGGCGTCTCTCCTCCTCATTGCAAGACAAGGATGTTTGAGCTCCCGTGGGGCTCCGTGAATTTGGGGCTTTCCCTTTTCACTTTGCTGGCCTGCAGTAGGCCCCCTTGCATTAGCAAGGATCGGTGTGGTGGGGTTTCCCAAAACTAAGTATGGGCTTCCCAGGATGAAATCATGTGCTGGCTGTGCCATTACAGCTGCCTTGATGGTGCCAGACACAAACTTGCATTTCACCTCAATATTGGCTACAGGCAACCGTTGTGAGATACCTCTTCTCAAAATGCCACCAATCTCAACTATTTCTCCTGTCCACTGACCTGGTTTCACCAAATGACGAGCGACGATGCTGGGGTATGTAAGCCCGCTGTCAAACAAACACGTAGTGGCTGTCCCATTCACTACGGCTGGTCCACTGTTAGAGAACAACTTCTCTGCCTGGACTGGTTCCCATTTATTCCCTTTAGTCCATCTCACCGGTCTTAAACAAGCTGCATGGTGAGCTGGGGGTTTGTTCATACACCGAGATGTCCAGTGGGAAGTGGTTCTACAATTCTGACAATACCTCTCATTATCTCCCCTGTTCCTAGCGGGTTCCTGAGAGGTTGTTGTCGGTGCTCTGTTATGCTGCTGGGGGCGCAAGTTATAACCAGAATGAGGCTCCTTGCGAGAAGGTCCTGGTTGCTGATGAGCTGGTGAAGTAGCCGACTGCGATGATGAAGCTCCTTTGTCTGGGGCTGGCAGGTCTGGGTTTTTCCGTTTCTGTCCCAGTACTTCGGCCTGTGCTGTCTGGTACCTTTCTGCAAACAGAATAATCTGATCGAGTTGCTGGGCCCCCTGCTCCGCCAGATATCGCCTCAAGTCGGGGGACATGTTTGCCTTAACTTGTTCACACAGAACTAACTCCTCCAACCCTTCAAAAGTCTTCGCCAGTCCTGACAGTTCCCTCCACCGGGTTAGGTAATTTCTCACCCGCTCTGCAAACTGTGCGAAACTCTCTCCCTTCTCCGGCCTGCTCTCCCTGAACATGGTTTGGCATTTACGTGGAGTCCACTGAAATCTTTGCAACAAAGCATTACGCAGTGCCTCAAAGTTGTTCTGGTCATCTAGGAGCATCTTGTTGTAGACTTCATACGCATGACCTTTGAGGTATTGTGATAATTTTAGACACCACAAACTCTCATCCAACCCGTATGCCTTTGCCATTCTTTGAAATTTCTCCAAGAACACGTCAATCTTCTCATTCCCATTAGGGAACGAGTCAAATGGGAAGCTCATGGCTGCCATCCGGGGCCCTCCGTTTCCTGAGGTGTCTGTCGCTCCTGCTCCGGGTGAATCTCCATTAGCTGAACTGCTTTCCGAAGCTCGGTACTGCAGTTCCAGAGAACGCAGGGCAAGTTCATGCTGTCTCTCCGCTGCCTTCTCTGCTGCTTGTCTCTCTGCTGCCTTCTCCTTCTCCTGGGCTTCCAATTTCCGAAGTTCCATCTCGGCCTGCCTCTCCGCTGCTTTTGCGGTGGCTATCCTTTCCTCTTTTTCTGCGGCGGCTGCCCTGTCCTCCTTCTCTTTCTCTCGCTGAATATGCCTATCAGTTTCCCTTATCAGGTAGGCCTTAGTCTCCTCCTTATCCATTCCCATATCCTGAGCAGATTCACGCCAGGCAGCTCGTAACTTAGCCATATCCGCCATCTTACCTGTAAACTGCTGTAAGTTCACAACTAACAGAAAATGACAGAAAGGAGAACAAAAGGAAGGAACTACCTGTTACGTAATATATAATACTCCCTCTTTAACCGCTGTTCCAAAACCCGAACTCAGACTAGCGTCAAGTCTGAACAATAACCTGAGAAAAAAATTTAGATAAGAAGCTACCAAAAACTAAATTACCTTCCTGTTAAAGAAAAATATCTCGGTATGCCATCAATTACCTCTTAGTCATATAAGTCAAAAATACCACAAAAATCTACTAGACTGCACCCTGTGGAAAAACTTATACTGGATCAGTTCTAGTAGCTCAAGTCTAGGGGATATTTAAAGAAATTCTATTCTCAGAAACTTCCTAGAGACAATCTATGAATGTAGATCACAGAATTGATCTCAACAGAATGATCCACCGGACGATTGCCGCCCACTTGTCACGAAGCGGTTTTCAGTTTATAGAGTGTGCCTGAATGAAAGCAAGACCCTAGTATGAGAAAGTCTGAGAAGATAGAATTTAGATGGAAAATAACATGCCTGTGGACAGGTGAGACTATTGGCTCAAGAGATAGACCCAGGATTTGAATCTCCCCCTGCCGCTTCGTGACTAAAAAAAATGGCTATAGTCTCCCCACCTCTGACTGCCTTGAAACACAAGGAGATAAGGTGTATAATTACGACCACAAACACCACTATACAGACAACATAGAGTAAGTATAGTAAAGAATAGAAGCTGATCCAGTAAATAATATATGTATATATTTATTTACATACAAGAAAACATAAAATGGCATCATACGTCATCAAGTCAGTCAATAGCGTGCACTGTTGCACGGCCTGGAAAAACCAAGGTAACAATTAAATTGAGAGACACTCAACCAAAAAAAAACCCCAAATCACATTCACTCTTCCTGTCACCCTGCTGAGGAACAATAAAAATGGTTAGTGCTTTAAAGTGCTTTGATCTTGTGGGGGCTGTCAACTTAGCCTCCACTCTCTAACATTAATAAGCTTTCTTATTGTCTCAGTCCTGGTGACTCTTCCTCAACGAAACTCTACACAGCTTTCTACTTGTTAGGCGATATGCGCTGATAACTACACCACAAGAAATGCTAAAATTAATAGACTTAGTTTTACGAACGCAGACTCAGTGTCTATCCGTCCAATGGATACTGAACAGACCCTACTGGTCCTGTCTATTTTCTCCCTCCTTCTCTATCTTTCTCTCTTGATCTCAGTGTCTCTCTAACACTCGAGGGCTGTGATGCGGCGTCTCCGTTACGCTCTTCTCTTGATTTCTATCAGGACCTAGGTATGGTAACCCTGTCACCTGTTCCTGATTTTGGTGATGACGATGTTCGGATATCAAGCATGAGGGACTTGATTAACTGTAGACAAAACTTCTCTGCTGCTGAATAGCTTCCCTCTTTTAACCCGCTCCGGAGTTAGAGGAAAAAACCACAGCCTTGATTTCAGGCTGTACAAAAATGAAACCAGTCTCCCGGCCACCTGCCGTTGCTAGAGACTATAATAGCGATGCTCTCGGCTGTATGATAAATAAACCTCGGTCCAGCTGAAGCATAGGGACTTCCCTGCCAGAGACCATAGGGAAATTTTCTTTTGCTCCTGACGATACTCGAGTACTCTGACCCTGAGATATGTCTTTTGCCGTGGATAATTTTATTTGACAAAATTATGCTCCCCACTGTTTCCGCCGTGACTCGCTGAAATTAAAAGAAACAGCGACTCCTGTACACCCACTCTAAAATCGCTTATCTCTAACATATACGATACAAAAAAATAATTCTATACACGTGTCTCTTCATTCTCACTTCTTCTCCCCTTTCTCTCGTTCTTCACAACAATACATAATACTATTATCCCACGTGGCACTAAAATCACACTCATTCTTCCTCTCTCTACTAAAATATGCCAGGTAAAACAAACAATAGCCCAGACCCGTCTGACATGTTACATGGCCGTTACGCCTGGCCGATCACGTGTTCAAACTTGACAAAATGAGGGAAATCCTTTTACCCATTAACACAGGAGTTTCCCTGGCTTACTCTTATTAAATCTCGCTATAGGAATAGTTTCCTCCCCTAAGCAGTATAATTCATTTACAACGTAAATCTGAACCCTCTGACAATATTTCTCACATTTTTAAGGCTCAGAAAACTTAACGAACACACCAGGGATTTCCCCATAAATTTACATTAGAAAATATACAGGAATAAATGGTGGTTTTACATAACATCCTACAAATATGGCACACGTGTTTCTCACAACTTCACACACTCCTATCTATTGCCAAAATCATAGAAAGAATAAGCACACTGTTGCATTACGTCGTTCTTCAAAAATAGTAATTAATGGCGCTATCGTTTATTTTAAAACTGAAAAGTTAATCTTTACCTAAGGGCGAATTTCTCAAAGAACCCTCTAATGAATAAAACGATAATACGATAAAATCTTACATACCAATTCATCGCTGGTTTTTCCCACAGTGGAGAACGATAAATTACGAAGTCTTGCGGCTGACACTTATTTTCCATAGAGAACGAATCCCCGTGTTCTGTCTACTTATATACAACAGCAACCGCCCACGCGGATTTCCCTTCCTACGCAAATCGCGGACCAATGGGAGCGCTAGAAAAATTAATACTATCAGCCCACGCACTTCCGGCCGCGTGCTTCCGGCCTCGTCATATCGCGTGCCGGAAATGGCGATTATTTCCGTAAACAACGAACTTTACGGGAATCGCGAAAAATCAGAAGAAAGTAAAACTGGCCGAGTGAAAACTAAACCTACCGACCTAAAACGAACCCATTTAAATTACCTTCCCAAAAGTACCGAACACGATATATTCACATGAGAAGAAATAAAATGGTGGAAAAGCGGGCCCGAAAATAGCGATTTCCGTAAACAACGGAAAATCGCGTGATCAGAAGAAAATAAAACTGGTGAAAATACAAAATAGAACCACAGAATCGGGCCTGTTAAAAGTCAGAATTACAGTGTAGCGTCACAACTATGAAGCCAAGAAATAACCAACAGCAAATTCAGCTGTACTATACAGTGTTACACCGCCCTTCTTGATTGTAAAAAAAACCATATAGGAGAAGCCGTCGACAAATAAAACACTGAAGCCATTTTTTACTGTTATGGAAAAACTTGAAACAAAAGAAAAATCTGCCGATAGTTTCTGAAAGGTGAAGCAAATTTAGTCCCTTTAAGTTTACAATTAATGTTCAGAAAATGATGACTGGCTCTGTTTCTGAGGAGACTTAAAAGAATCAGATTACTACTTTCTCAGGAATGTCATTAATGGTGACTAACATGAGCTTGAACATGTGACTGGCAACCTTATTATGTAAAACAAATCACAACAGAAACCACCACTGAAAGAGTTTGTACTTTGGTATTAGCTTCCTCAAAAAGGCTATATGCAGTTGTGGTTCATTGTTCCATCAGGAACAGCAAAAAAAAAAAACACCTATGATAATGATATGATGACTGATTACACTTTTAAATGACTACAATAAAACGTACCTCAAACAGCCACGAGGAGAAGAAATGTATTGGGGGTATCAGTTCTGGAATGGGTGGTGATGACATATTGTCTTTAGTAATTCCCAAGTTGTCACTCATCTGGACAGATAGACGTGCACAATTCATTTTAATACAAGCATGAACAAAATGTGCTGAATAATTATGAAGTCTATTTGTTGAAACTTCTCACTAGAATACAATTAGATTTACACAGCTGATTGAGGCATTTGTTTACTGTAAAAAGATTGCTATCTTTCTCCCCCGCTCACTCCCTCCATATAGTACATACACATGCACACATGCATGCATGCACCCATGAATACATGCACACACACACACACACATAGTGTTGATGACTGTCTACAGGGTGACTGAAAAGTCTACTTCCTATTTATAAACAGCTATTTCTTCACGCCTATCCAACTAATCTATATGAAACAAACATCTAGATAAAGAGAAATGAATCCTATTTCATTACATAAAATGCTGTATCACATTAACATACAACTTGGCGTGAGATCTGGCCTGTTTAACACATTCCTTCAAAGCGGGCAACAATTTTTGCTGTATATTTTATTGCCTTTTTTAAAGACATATTTTTATTTTGTTCTCATGGAAAAAAAAAAAAAATACAACAGTCAAATGACAGTGACTGCCCCTTGTCTTGATGTTTGTTTGATGTATAGATACAAGTGAGGATACAACAATTTAAAACTAGGACGTGACTTTTAAATGACCTTGTAGAAACATCAGCAAATAGTTGCTTTATTTCTCTAGAGTTTTCAGTCTCGAATGTAAGATACTTTCCTGAGGCTAAATTTCATTGTCAAGCAGGCGCCAATATAACTGGTCAAGTGATCAATAATTAACTTTAATGTAAATGCAATGATCTTAAAAGTAATGATGTAATAAATATAACAATACCTCTATACCTCACGGTAGAAGAGGAACGACTAAGTAAGTAAGTTAGATAACACATTCATGTCTTGACAATATGAATTTAAACAGTACGCCCCCCCAAAGTGTTTTTTCAAAAGTTAAGAAAACAAGAAAAGTTCAGCAAATCACAGTTAACAGACACATATGTTACCCTGCACAGAGTATCCACCAGATCAGAAAGGGCATCAAACACAATTGCATGGATTTCTGCATCTTCTATTCTGTTGACATTCCCTAGACATCCCAGCATTCGCTGCCACAAGACTACTGCAACATCTGGTGTCCAGCCAGGTACTTTACCACCAGCAATAATGCTCTTTAGTTCATCCAAAGAGTCCACGGACACATCTAAACCTGGATGTGAGCAACTGAATAATTCATCCTCTAGACACCTTGTTAGAAACCCCCAAGAAAAGTTTATCATTCGAAAACTCATGTTTTTAGGAAGAAATAGCTAAAATAAACAATAAAATTCTCACGTTTTTAGGAAGAAACAGCAAAAGTAAACATTTCAGCTGAGATGACCAAGTCAAAATTATTTATGAATTAACTCTGGACGTGGGAGAAAACTCAAAATGCATCACTCAAAATTATCCAGCAACCAAAGTCTATTTACAAAATTGGTATCTTCTTCCTCATTCGTCCTGAAAAGGACGTTGGTTGCGTTGTGTCTGTTTACAGCAAAGCTGCGATATTTGTGCCTTTCGGCCGACACATCCAACTTCAGCACGGCATTTTTTAGGACCGGGTTTGCCTTCCCTCTTCGATCTCTACTCTCTCAGCCAGACTGCAGTGATGCAGCCTGTTTCCAGGACCACCACTTGGAGGTGGAGTAGGGTCTTGGTCAGCTCTGGTTCGCTGACCATGACACAAGCAGTCAAGCTATGAGTCGCTTACTGCATTCCTCCCTTTTGATGCGTCTTAGGTCCCTAAATTGGTATTAAAGGACAAACAAAGAGTTGACCTAAATATTCACAACCAAGAGGTCACCATACATGTCAAATACTAGAGTTACTTATTACTTGACCAAGATGTACTGATGTCAAATGATGGAATTACTTATTACTTGACCAAGATGTCATCCACTGATGTCAAATGATGGAATTACTTATTACTTGACCAAGATGTTATTCAATAATGTCAAATGATGGAGTTACTTATTACTTGAAGAAGATTTCATTCAACAATGTCAAATGATGGAGTTACTTATTACTTGACCAAGATGTCAGTCAACAATGTCAAATGATGGAGTTACTTATTACTTGACCAAGATGTCATCCACTGATGTCAAATGATGGAATTACTTATTATTTGACCAAGATGTCATTCACTGATGTCAAATGATGGAGTTACTTATTACTTGACCAAGATGTCATCCTCTGATGTCAAATGATGGAATTACTTATTACTTGACCAAGATGTCATTCAACAATGTCAAATGATGGAGTTACTTATTTCTTGACCAAGATGTCATCCACTGATGTCAAATGATGGAATTACTTATTACTTGACCAAGATGTCATTCAACAATGTCAAATGATGGAGTGGGACCCAAAGATGCAGCAATAGTGAATGCAGTCAGCGACCCATAGCTTGACTGCTTGCATCAGGACCAGCGAACCAGAGCTGGTCAAGACCGTACTCCACCTCCACGTGGTGGTCCTGGAAACAGTCTGCAGCAGTGCAGTCTGGCTGAGCGAGTACGGATCGAAATGGGAAGGCAAACCCGGTCCCTAAAAAATGCCGTGCTGAAGTCGGATGTGTCGACCGAAAGGTGCAGATATCACAGCTTAGGCGTAAACAGACACAACGCAACCACCGTCCTTTTCAGGGCGAACGAGGAAGGAAGAAGAAGAAATGATGGAGTTACTTATTACTTGACCAAGAAGACATTCAACAATGACAAATTCTAGAGTTTTATCACTAGTATTACCCTGCAGCTCCCTACAGAGCATAGACCTTCAGTCAAGTGACATCAAACTCTCCTGTCCTGCATCAGCTGCTCAAATCTGATGCATGTCTTCTTTTTAAAATCTGTCTCCAATTCTCTTCTCCTTATATTTTTACTTTGTATTTACCTCTATTTCTCTTATCTGGGAGCTTCCATAATGAGGAATGCCCTGTAATGCTATCAACTGGTTTCCTCAATGTGCCCTATCAAACACAAGCATCTGTTCTTCAACTCTTGTTCAACCAGTATTTCCCTGGTTCTGCTTATCAGTTCTGCAGTGGTGATTTGGTCATACCATTTCAATCCCTCTCTTCTGCACTAGCACCCATTAATGACAGTCTGTATCCTAATGGCTGCCGTTTTAGTTCTCTCCCACTTTCTTCTGAATTCCATACATTTCCCATTGCAATGAAAGCTCCTCTTGCCGTCTGTTTTTCTTATTTTAATGGTACTGTCTGTCTTCCAGTCATGCTATCCACTCATGTAACAAAGATGACATGAACTCACTTTTCTTTCGGCAATCACCAAATTCTTTTAATTGGTTGCCGTCCCCCTTATGAAATGAATGTCCAGTTACCAACACCTAACTATACACATCCTAGTAATGATGAGTACTTCTTCTTGTGCACTGTAGACAATGTAATTAGGATGAACAGATGCTGTGGGTAAGTTAAAATGTTTCCATTTATCAGAATTTCATCTACAGGTTTGTAACCTTTTATCCAAAATTCTTCGGGACAGCTGTGTTTCGGAATTCATATTTTTTAAATTTTAAGCTGTTGCCAAAATGTGTTAAAAAATAGTCTAAATTTGCCCAAAGTAGCCCAAGCCGCCTATACTGCAATAGAAAATTAGCCCAAAATAAAACTGCCAATTTTCAGAATATTTTGGTTGTTCGGATAAAAGGTTGTAGACTTGTACCAGAAATATACACAATGGCAGATATTTTAAAATACTCACTTGACTTACAGATTGAGTTGAGCAATGACTAAACAAAGCCACTGAGATTATCAAATAGACCACTTGCCATTCATCCACTACCATTCAGCTTTCAAT
Organism: Oreohelix idahoensis; assembly: GCA_024509875.1. Taxonomy (NCBI): domain Eukaryota; kingdom Metazoa; phylum Mollusca; class Gastropoda; order Stylommatophora; family Oreohelicidae; genus Oreohelix; species Oreohelix idahoensis. Next base: position 31,054 of record JAMPIV010018316.1, read on the forward strand.
GGAGCACAGGTCTTCAAACAATACATGTCTAGTGTCACGAAGTGGTTTTAAGTTTATAGAGTGTGCCTGAATGAAAGCAAGACCCTAGTATGAGAAAGTCTGAGAAGATAGAATTTAGATGGAAAATGACATGCCTGTGGACAGGTGAGACTATTGGCTCAAGAGATAGACCCAGGATTTGAATCTCCCCCTGCCGCTTCGTGACTAAAAAAAATGGCTATAGTCTCCCCACCTCTGACTGCCTTGAAACACAAGGAGATAAGGTGTATAATTACGACCACAAACACCACTATACAGACAACATAGAGTAAGTATAGTAAAGAATAGAAGCTGATCCAGTAAATAATATATGTATATATTTATTTACATACAAGGAAAACATAAAATGGCATCATACGTCATCAAGTCAGTCAATAGCGTGCACTGTTGCACGGCCTGGAAAACCAAGGTAACAATTAAATTGAGAGACACGAGAGAAAAAAAAACCCCAAATCACATTCACTCTTCCTGTCACCCTGCTGAGGAACAATAAAAATGGTTAGTGATTTAAACCAAATCTACTTTGGTGGGGCTGTCAACTTTTAGCCTCCACTCTCTAACACTAATAAATTTCTGTCTTAGTCCTGGTGACTCTTCCTCAACGAACGGCTACACAGCTTTCTACTAGTTAGGCGATAGGCGCCGATAACTACACCACAAGAAATGCTAAAAATAATAGACTTGGTTTTTCGAACGCAGACTCAGTGTCTATCCGTCCAATGGATACTGAACAGACCCTACTGGTCCTGTCTATTTTCTCCCTCCTTCTCTATCTTTCTCTCTTGATCTCAGTGTCTCTCTAACACTCGAGGGCTGATGATGCGGCGTCTCCGTTACGCTCTTCTCTTGATTTCTATCAGGACCTAGGTATGGTAACCCTGTCACCTGTTCCTGATTTTGGTGATGACGATGTTCGGATATCAAGCATGAGGGACTTGATTAACTGTAGACAAAACTTTTCTGCTGCTGAATAGCTTCCCTCTTTTAACCCGCTCCGGAGTTAGAGGAAAAAAAAAACACAGCCTTGATTTCAGGCTGTACAAAATGAAACTAGTCTCCCGGCCACCTGCCGTTGCTAGAGACTATAATAGCGATGCTCTCGGCTGTATGATAAATAAACCTCGGTCCAGCTGAAGCATAGGGACTTCACTGCCAGAGACCATAGGGTAATTTTCTTTTGCTCCTGACGATACTCGAGTACTCTGACCCTGAGATATGTCTTTTGCCGTGGATAATTTTATTTGACAAAATTATGCTCCCCACTGTTTCCGCCGTGACTCGCTGAAATTAAAAGAAACAGCGACTCATGTACACCCACTCTAAAATCGCTTATCTCTAACATATACGATACATAAAATAATTCTATACACGTGTCTCGTCAATCTCACTCCTTCTTCTATTCCCCTTCTCTCGTTCTTCACATAATACATGAAATACTATTATCCCACGTGGCACTAAAATCACACTTATCCTCCCCTTCTCTCGTTCTTCTCACAATACATAAAATACCACTATCCCACGTGGCCTCTTCATCCCCCCTCCTTCTACTAAAATCTGCCAGGTAAAACAAACAATAGCCCAGACCCGTCTGACATGTTACATGGCCGTTACGCATGGCCGATCACGTGTTCAAACTTGACAAAATAGGGAAATCCTTTTACCCATTAACACAGGAGTTTCCCCGGCTTACTCTTATTAAATTAAATCTCGCTATAGGAATAGTTTCCTCCCCTAAGCAGTATAATTCATTTACAACGTAAATCTGAACCCTCTGACAATATTTCTCACATTTTTAAGGCTCAGAAAAATTAACGAACACACCAGGGATTTCCCCATAAATTTACATTAGAAAATATACAGGAATAAATGGTGGTTTTACATAACATCCTACAAATATGGCACACGTGTTTCTCACAACTTCACACACTCCTATCTATTGCCAAAATCATAGAAAGAATAAGCACACTGTTGCATTACGTCGTTCTTCAAAAAATAGTAATTAATGGCGCTATCGTTTATTTTAAAACTGAAAAGTTAATCTTTACCTAAGGGCGAATTTCTCAAAGAACCCTCTAATGAATAAAACGATAATACGATAAAATCTTACATACCAATTCATCGCTGGTTTTTCCCACAGTGGAGAACGATAAATTACGTAGTCTGACGGCTGGCACTTATTTTTTCATAGAGACCGAATCCCCGTTTTCTGTCCCATTATATACAAGAGCAACCGCCCACGCGGATTTCCCTCCTACGCAAATCCCGGACCAATGGGAGCGCTAGAAAAATTAATACTATCAACCCACGCAAACCCCGCGTGCTTCCGGCCGCGTGCTTCCGGCCTCGTCATATCGCGTGCCGGAAATGGCGATTATTTCCGTAAACAACGAACTTTACGGGAATCGCGAAAAATCAGAAGAAAGTAAAACTGGCCGAGAATAAAATAAACCTACCGACCTAAAACGAACCCATTTAATTACCTTCCCAAAAGTACCGAACACGATATATTCAAATGAGAAGAAATAAAATGGTGGAAAAGCGGGCCCGAAAATAGCGATTTCCGTAAACAACGGAAAATCGCGTGATCAGAAGAAAATAAAACTGGTGAAAATTCAAAATAAAAGAACAGGATCGGGCCGGTTGAAAGTCAGAATTACAGTGCCACATCACATAAGTCCCCCCTTTCAAGTACGGGAACCGTGCTAAATCACTGAAATCTCTGGAATTCATGCTGGCCCGTATCTAGATCTACATCCCGATCTAATCACTGTCATAATTAGGATTATCATATAGGCCCATTTCCATATCCTTGAAAATCTGTGCCAGCACTGGATTGTGATGGTCCCGCCTGGGGATTTCCTCCTGGCGACTGCACCCTGAGCGGTCGCCCTTCCTCCTGCCTCTCATGTGTTTCCTTCCCCCACGAATTTTCCTTGCGGCGCGTGGTAAATACTGATTACCAGATGGTGCGACCTCCCAGTGTTTTGAAACAGTCTGACTGTCTTGGCCAGACATCGCCGTAACAGGGCGTAACTGTTTGCGGTTGACTGAAGAACCGTGCACATGTTCCTTCTTGTCAGTATTTCCCTCCCTTGAGAGATGTAATACCATCGGGGGCCTAATTCCCGACGACAAAGAAGATACTTCCGAAGTAAGAGGCGTCACCACTGTTTGACCTTTAGGCTGAACAGGGCTGACAGGCGAATACGCCTCTGTAAATAACATTCCACTGTCTTTAGAGGCGTCTCTCCTCCTCATAGCAAGACAAGGATGTTTGAGCTCCCGTGGGGCTCCGTGAATTTGGGGCTTTCCCCTTTCACTTTTCTGGCCTGCAGTAGGCCCTCTTGCATTAGCAAGAATCGGTGTGGTTGGGTTTCCCAAAACTAAGTATGGGCTTCCCAGGATGAAATCATGTGCTGGCTGTGCCATTACAGCTGCCTTGATGGTGCCAGACACAAACTTGCATTTCACCTCAATATTGGCTACAGGCAGACGCTGTGAGATCCCTCTTCTCAAAATTCCACCAATCTCAACTATTTCTCCTGTCCACTGCCCTGGTTTCACCAAATGACGAGCGATGATACTGGGGTAAGTAAGCCCGCTGTCAAACAAACACGTAGTGGCTGTCCCATTCACTACGGCTGGTCCACTGTTAGAGAACAACTTCTCTGCCTGGACTGGTTCCCATTTATTCCCTTTAGTCCATCTCACCGGTCTTAAACAAGCTGCATGGTGAGCTGGGGGTTTGTTCATACACCGAGATGTCCAGTGGGAAGTGGTTCTACAATTCTGACAATACCTCTCATGATCTCCTCTGTTCCTAGCGGGTTCCTGAGAGGTTGTTGTCGGTGCTCGGTTATGCTGCTGGGGGCGCAAGTTATAACCAAAATGAGGCTCCTTGCGAGAAGGCCCTGGTTGCTGATGAGCTGGTGAAGTAGCCGGCTGCGATGATGAAGCTCCTTTGTCTGGGGCTGGCAGGTCTGGGTTTTTCCGTTTCTGTCCCAGTACTTCGGCCTGTGCTGTCTGGTACCTTTCGGCGAACACGATAATCTGATCAAGTTGCTGGGCACCCTGCTCTGCCAGATACCGCCTCAAGTCGGGGGACATGTTTGCCTTGACTTGTTCACACAGAACTAACTCCTCCAACCCTTCAAAAGTTTTTCGCCAATCCTGACAGTTCCCTCCAGCGAGTAAGGTAATTTCTCACCCGCTCTCGGCAAACTGTGCGAAACTCTCTCCCTTCTCCGGCCTGCTCTCCCTGAACATGGTTTGGCATTTCCGGGGTGTCCACTGAAATCTTTGAACAAAGCGTTTCGCAGTGCCTCAAAGTTGTTCTGGTCATCTATGAGCATCTTGTTGTAAACTTCATACGCATGACCTTTGAGTGATTGCGATAATTTCAGGCACCAAAGACTCTCATCCAACCCGTATGCCTTTGCCATCCGTTGAAATTTTTCTAAAAACACGTCAATCTTTTCATTCCCATTAGGGAACGAGTCAAATGGGAAGCTCATGGCTGCCATCCGGGGCCCTCCGTTTCCTGAGGTGTCTGTCGCTCCTGCTCCGGGTGAATCTCCATTAGCCGAACTGCCTCCCGAAGCTCGGTACTTACTGCAGTTCCAGAGAACGCAGGGCAAGTTCATGCTGTCTCTCCGCTGCCTTCTCTGCTGCTTGTCTCTCTGCTGCCTTCTCCTGGCTTCCAATTTCCGAAGTTCCATCTCGGCCTGTCTCTCCGCTGCTTTTGCGGCGGCTATCCTTTCCTCTTTTGCTGCTTCTGCGGCGGCTATCCTTTCCTCTTTTGCTGCTTCTGCGGCGGCTGCCCTTTGCCTTTCCTCAATTTCTGCGGCGGCTGCCCTGTCCTCCTTCTCTTTCTCTCGCTGAATATGCCTATCAGTTTCCCTTATCAGGTAGGCCTTAGTCTCCTCCTTATCCATTCCCATGTCCTGAGCAGATTTCACGCCAGGCAGCTCGTATCTTGGCCATATCCGCCATCTTACCTGTAAACTGCTGTAAGTTCACAACTAACAGAAAATGACAGAAAGGAGAACAAAAGGAAGGAACTACCTGTTACGTAATATATATAATACTCCCTCTTTAACCGCTGTTCCAAAACCCGACCTCAGACTAGCGTCAAGTCTGAACAATAACCTGAGAAAAAAATTTAGTTAAGAAGCTACCAAAAACTAAATTACCTTCCTGTTAAAGAAAAATATGTCGGTATGCCATCAATTACCTCTTAGTCATATAAATCAAAAATACCACAAAAAAATCTACTAGACTGCAACCTGTGGAAAAACTTATACTGGATCAGTTCTAGTAGCTCAAGTCTAGGGGATATTTAAAGAAAATCTATTCTCAGAAACTTTCTAGAGACAATCTATGAATGTAGATCACAGAATTGATCTCAACAGAATGATCCACCGGACGATTGCCGCCCACTTGTCACGAAGTGGTTTTAAGTTTATAGAGTGTGCCTGAATGAAAGCAAGACCCTAGTATGAGAAAGTCTGAGAAGATAGAATTTAGATGGAAAATAACATGCCTGTGGACAGGTGAGACTATTGGCTCAAGAGATAGACCCAGGATTTGAATCTCCCCCTGCCGCTTCGTGACTAAAAAAAATGGCTATAGTCTCCCCACCTCTGACTGCCTTGAAACACAAGGAGATAAGGTGTATAATTACGACCACAAACACCACTATACAGACAACATAGAGTAAGTATAGTAAAGAATAGAAGCTGATCCAGTAAATAATATATGTATATATTTATTTACATACAAGAAAAACATAAAAATGGCATCATACGTCATCAAGTCAGTCAATAGCGTGCACTGTTGCACGGCCTGGAAAAACCAAGGTAACAATTAAATTGAGAGACACTCAACAAAAAAAACCCCAAATCACATTCACTCTTCCTGTCACCCTGCTGAGGAACAATAAAAATGGTTAGTGATTTAAACCAAATCTACTTTGGTGGGGCTGTCAACTTTTAGCCTCCACTCTCTAACACTAATAAATTTCTGTCTTAGTCCTGGTGACTCTTCCTCAACGAACGGCTACACAGCTTTCTACTAGTTAGGCGATAGGCGCCGATAACTACACCACACGAAATGCTAAATATAATAGACTTGGTTTTTTCGAACGCAGACTCAGTGTCTATCCGTCCAATGGATACTGAACAGACCCTACTGGTCCTGTCTATTTTCTCCCTCCTTCTCTATCTTCCTCTCTTGATCTCAGTGTCTCTCTAACACTCGAGGGCTGATGATGCGGCGTCTCCGTTACGCTCTTCTCTTGATTTCTATCAGGACCTAGGTATGGTAACCCTGTCACCTGTGCCTGATTTTGGTGATGACGATGTTCGGATATCAAGCATGAGGGACTTGATTAACTGTAGACAAAACTTTTCTGCTGCTGAATAGCTTCCCTCTTTTAACCCGCTCCGGAGTTAGAGGAAAAAACACAGCCTTGATTTCAGGCTGTACAAAATGAAACTAGTCTCCCGGCCACCTGCCGTTGCTAGAGACTATAATAGCGATGCTCTCGGCTGTATGATAAATAAACCTCGGTCCAGCTGAAGCATAGGGACTTCACTGCCAGAGACCATAGGGTAATTTTCTTTTGCTCCTGACGATACTCGAGTACTCTGACCCTGAGATATGTCTTTTGCCGTGGATAATTTTATTTGACAAAATTATGCTCCCCCACTGTTTCCGCCGTGACTCGCTGAAATTAAAAGAAACAGCGACTCATGTACACCCACTCTAAAATCGCTTATCTCTAACATATACGATACATAAAATAATTCTATACACGTGTCCTCTTCATTCTCACTCACTTCTTCTATTCCCCTTCTCTCGTTCTTCACATAATACATGAAATACTATTATCCCCACGTGGCACTAAAATCACACTTATCCTCCCCTTCTCTCGTGTCTTCTCACAATACATAAAATACCACTATCCCACGTGGCCTCTTCATCCACCCCTCCTTCTACTAAAATCCGCCAGGTAAAACAAACAATAGCCCAGACCCGTCTGACATGTTACATGGCCGTTTACGCAGGGCCGAATCACAGGGTTTCAAACTTGACAAAATAGGGAAATCCTTTTACCCATTAACACAGGAGTTTCCCCGGCTTACTCTTATTAAATTAAATCTCGCTATAGGAATAGTTTCCTCCCCTAATAAGTATAAATTCATTTACAAACGTAAATCTGAACCCTCTGACAGTATTAGTCTTTCTCACATTTTTAAGGCTCAGAAAAAATTAACGAACACACCCAGGATTTCCACATAAATTTACATTAGAAAATATACAGGAATAAATGGTGGTTTTACATAACATCCTACAAATATGGCACACGTGTTTTTTATTTCTCACAACTTCACACACATCCTATCTATTGCCAAAATCATAGAAAGAATAAGCACACTGTTGCATTACGTCGTTCTTCAAAAATAGTAATTAATGGCGCTATCGTTTATTTAAAACTGAAAAGTTAATCTTTACCTAAGGGCGAATTTCTCAAAGAACCCTCTAATGAATAAAACGATAATACGATAAAATCTTACATACCAATTCATCGCTGGTGTTTCCCACAGTGGAGAACGATAAATTACGTAGTCTGACGGCTGGCACTTATTTTTTCATAGAGACCGAATCCCCGTTTTCTGTCCCATTATATACAAGAGCAACAACCCACGCGGATTTCCCTTCCTACGCAAATCCCGGACCAATGGGAGCGCTAGAAAAATTAGTACTATCAACCCACGCAAACCCCGCGTGCTTCCGGCCGCGTGCTTCCGGCCTCGTCATATCGCGTGCCGGAAATGGCGATTATTTCCGTAAACAACGAGCTATACGGGAATCGCGAAAAATCAGAAGAAAGTAAAACTGGCCGAGTGAAAAATAAACCTACCGACCTAAAACGAACCCATTTAAATTACCTTCCCAAAAGTACCGAACACGATATATTCCATGAGAAGAAATAAAATGGTGGAAAAGCGGGCCCGAAAATAGCGATTTCCGTAAACAACGGAAAATCGCGTGATCAGAAGAAAATAAAACTGGTGAAAATTCAAAATAAAAGAACAGGATCGGGCCGGTTGAAAGTCAGAATTACAGTGCCACATCACAATGATACATTGTGGGCTCAAAACCCAGCCCCTGCAGACCTGAGTGGAAATTCCTAGTTATGATAGTCTGGCCATGCAGAATGGGAGAAGATCGGCTACCACGACAAGCATGGGAAACAAAGAGCCAGGGATCCAGACCTCCAGGACGACCCAGAGTTCGCTGGGAGGACAACATCAGACAATCTCTGAAGGACCGAGGACTGGAACCACGCCAAAAGGACGACTGCAGCTAGGATAGTATGGCGCTCCCTCTGGCTAACCTCTGCACCCCAAGGTAGAAGAGGATCGATTAAGTAAGTCAATAAGTAAGTAAATCTGTGTCTTCGCATCTAACAACACAGCACTCACTGGGAATAGGAAGTTTAAGCAGAGACATGATCAACCTATGCCAGCTGGTATGGTACTTGACGAAATCTTAAGCACATGGAGAAAAACCACTAGAAGAAATCTTAAAGCACATGAGAAACCACTAGAAGAAATCTTAAAGCACATGGAGAAACCACTATACTTGCTCCTATGAAAGAGCTCATCAAAGCACTTGAAAAGCACCGAAGTGCCCTTGCTGTGGTTGTTTCTGCAGCATGTTTTTTTTAAATGTGATATGGTGGCTAGCTCCACAAAAAACAATTGTCACATAAGTTGCCTCTTATGAAGAGCTGAGGAAGCTTTGCCCCTTCTTTCTTTGTGTTCCTTGATGACCCAATAAAGTGTTACCACAACAGTTTTAAGGTTTTCCTGTAAAAAATCTAAAATTCTACATGTATAACCTAATTATTATCAAGCACAGTAATCAATGTTACTTACCTCGACATTGACATTGCTAACTACTGGTCCCATGATATCTATATGCCAATGAAGTCCCTGTCTGTGTCAGAACTGCCTTTGTGAGTGTCTGCTGATACTGAACATAGTGGTTGGAGAATGGTGGTGCGGCTGCCTGATATGTTGACCGATTTTTTGGATAATGGAGATGGAGTCCGTGAACCTGCAACAGAAGTATTTTAAGTAAAATATAGAGAATTCATTAGAAGGAATTAAAAACTTGGAACAGAAACTTGAATGTGTATTTGGGAATGAGAAAAATACTAAATAGCAATAAGTATATAAACATAGATGTGTAGTCTGGAATTAGAAAATACTGAATTTGGCATCTAAAAAAAGAATTTGTAGGCTGAAGTTAGAAAATACTGAACTTGAAAAAAATAGAAACATGGATGTACAGTCTGTAATTAGAAAATACTGAAGATCTAATCTTAGGAAGAGAACTGCCCTTTTACTTTGTGTTCATCTAAAGGTCTTCTTTCACATATTAAGAAACTATTTAACTACCTATTTTAATCTGCAATCAACTTCAACTAAGACAAAGCAAGACTACCTCCAAGAACTGTCTAAACTGAAACAAGTCAGTCCACTTGATGACTTGGCAAGCCTCTTTAAAATACCTACCATGTCACATCTCTATCATTTAAAAACATACAAGTTCGGTACCTAACCCCCTTTCTAACACTTTGTGCTTCTCATGAGGGTTGTTGTGTGTAGTCCTCAGAGAAAACAAAGGAAAGAATATACCAAGGACACTGCGACCACCATGTTATGAATGTAAGAAGTGACTAAGTGAGGCAAAGCATTAAGCTAACAATATCATATCAAACAGACCACTTCAAAAACCACTACTGTAAGAGCGCCTGAAATGATCTGGTTAGTGCTTCTTCTTCCTGTATGCCACCGGACAAACTGCAATGCGCCTTATGAGAACACCAGATGGATAGATTCATACCAATTAAAAATGTCCCAAAAATCCAAAATCTCAAAAATCCAACGTGCGCCCCTCCTCTTCTCCATTGCCAATATGTTTTGAATAGGCATAAAAACCAAAGTCTCTAATATGGTTCTTTGACAACTAAACCTCTAGCATGAAGATGCAATATAACACCTGAAGAAACATTTTAGGAAGAAAGTCAACCAGCAGACTGCTTCATAATCCGCCAAAGAATACACCTACCACCATCCACTTGAAATGTTCATCCTCATGATGAACACTACATTAAAGTGCTATCTCTAAACATCCTTAACTCATCATAATTTATACAGTGCATAATTTGACTGTCAACTCAACTGGAATGTTTGGTGTAGATGGTATCAATGTGCATTAAAAAATAAAATTATCTTACTTGATGTGACATTTTTTTTTTTATAAAGAACCAAAGCATGGTGTGTAAAAATATAATGCCTGTGTCACCAGCATGCTTCTATATGGCAGCGAGACATGGACAACCTATGTTAAGCAAGAAAGAAGGCTCAATATTTTCCATCTACTGTGTCTAAGCCAAATCCTTGGTATTTCATGGAAGGACAAATTGACAAATGTCGAGGTGTTGTCACATGCTGGCCTTCAAAGCATGTATACTTTGCTTTGACAGCGCAGACTACGCTGGCTTGGCCATATTTGCAGCATTGAAGATCCCTAAAGATATCTTCTACGGACAACTGGTAGATGACAAAAGAACAGTTGGGTGACCACAGCTGAGGTTCAAAGATGTGTGCAAGAGAGACATGAAGGCACTGGACATAAATCCAGCAACCTGGTGGTGATGAAGCTTCAGATCACATCAAATGGCGAAGTTCCCTAGTGCTACCTCAGATTGGGCAAAATGAAGCTCTCACAACATGCAGAAAGAGAAAAGAACACGCTAAAAGGAACACTAGGAAAAAGCAGCAGAGGGCTACCACGTCAGGGGAATATATCCACAGTCAGCCACGACTGAAGGGTCTACTACTATTATACTTGATTTTTTATCAACTTTAGGCAATATGAAGGTATACTGAAATCCAATAACATACAAAATCCTAAACCATTTAGGCTCCAAGCATAATGGACAAGCCATGTTCTGGGATCTCCAAGGTAAAAGAAATGGAGGGAAACCCAAAAAGCATTTGCAGAAGAGAGTAGGAAACAGACTTTAAAAAAGACAAATAATAGACATCAGACTTTAAAAAAGACAAAGAAGACATTGAGAGAAAATAAGCAGATGACACAGGACAGCAGAGCTTGGTGTGAGCTGGTTGAGGGCCTATGCTCTATAAGAAGCTTAAGAGTTATGATGATGATAAAAATGACACTGGACAGGGTTTTCATGAAACCTGTAAATCAATATAATTAACTTGTGTCAAGGTTATATAAGCAGACAGACAACTTCTAAAATACTAGCAAGTATCTTACTTCTAGCAGCCTCATCATGATCTTCATAGCTACCATCCTCAAGGACACAGTCGGAACCCAAAATGCTGCTCAGCTCAGCCATACAGGTGGTTGTTATTGCTGCCACTTCCACATCTTCTACTGCTGCAATGGCTCCTGTGGGCATTTATTACATGATTATAGTATGGCAATAAAAAATACACTCATTAATGTTTAACCAAAATCATAAGTTCTCCTCATCTCCTTATTACCAATTCTCAAACGAACAATGAAAAAATCCTGCCAGCTATTCAAGAAAATTCAGAAAAGGCAGACATTGCACAGTGAAAGCTAAACTGAATATCCATCAAAAGAGTACGCTTGCCTTTCAACTTTTTCGTGGTGCAGTGACAGCTTGACCATAAGTCACGACAATTTTGACACAAAGATCCAATGCGTATGAAATAGAACCGGAAGGAATAAAGTGACCACAGGAGAATTAGTGCCGTCATCAGGACATGGAGCAGAAAGAGCACAATATAATATCAATTTCCCATCAGGTTTGGCAGGTCACAAATTGCTTGTAAGTAATAATTAATAATGGTAAATTCTTTGGGAAATTGAAGCATACAAATTTTCATATTCCAATCAAAAGTAGTCCAAGAGATGTGT
>JAMPIV010018317.1:0-60265 GCA_024509875.1 Oreohelix idahoensis
AAGGGTACGATCACTGTACAGGGAAGTATGTTAAATTAAGGGTACGATCACTGTACAGTGAAGTATGTTAAATTAAGGGTATGACCACTGTACAGTGAAGTATGTTAAATTAAGGATATGACCACTGTACAGTGAAGTATGTTAAATTAAGGGTACGACCACTGTACAGGGAAGTATGTTAAATTAAGGTTACGATCACAGTACAGGGAAGTATGATAAATTAAGGGTACGATCACTGTACAGTGAAGTATGTTAAATTAAGGGTACGATCACTGTACAGTGAAGTATGTTAAATTAAGGGTACGATCACTGTACAGGGAAGTATGTTAAATTAAGGGTACGATCACTGTACAGTGAAGTATGTTAAATTAAGGGTATGACCACTGTACAGTGAAGTATGTTAAATTAAGGGTACGACCACTGTACAGTGAAGTATGTTAAATTAAGGGTACGACCACTGTACAGTGAAGTATGTTAAATTAAGGGTACGATCACTGTACAGTGAAGTATGTTAAATTAAGGGTGCGATCACTGTACAGTGAAGTATGTTAAATTAAGGGTACGACCACTGTACAGGGAAGTATGTTAAATTAAGGGTACGATCACTGAACAGTGAAGTATGTTAAATTAAGGGTACGATCACTGTACAGTGAAGTATGTTACATTAAGGGTACGATCACTGTACAGTGAAGTATGTTAAATTAAGGGTACGATCACTGTACAGTGAAGCATGTTAAGTTAAGGGTACGATCACTGTACAGTGAAGTATGTTAAATTAAGGGTACGATCACTGTACAGTAAAGCATGTTAAGTTAAGGGTACGAACACTGTACAGTGAAGTATGTTAAATTAAGGGTACGATCACTGTACAGTTAAGTATGTTAAATTAAGGGTACGATCGCTGTGCAGGACGTATGTTAAGTTAAGGCTACGAACACTGTACAGGAAGTATGTTACGGTTCGGTTATGAACACCTTGCATGAAGTACGTTAAGGTTGGGGTATGAACACTGTGCAGGAAGTATGTTACGGATGGGTTATGAACACTGTCGTGTGGGGAGTATTGGGGCAACTACGACAGTAGTTTTCGCCAGGAATAGCCTATGAGATATTAGGTAGAAGGTCTCCAGAAATTGGCTCGTTAAGAAAAGATAGAGACCTATCCGAGATAAGGACAAGAAAAAGAGAATGCGAATGCTTTTCACTGGACAGTGTTTTCTAGTGAATTATGGAAAGAGTTCTGTTTCCCCACGACCTTAGCTTCTGCCCTTAGATCCCGTAACAGAAAAGCCCCCAACCTCATCTGAGTGTAGAAATTCCCCTATATGTAAATATTTAACACCGACAGCACGAGTGATACTGATAGATAATGATCAAACGATTATTGGGTTTATTAAGTAAATATCTACACATATAGGGTTAGTAGTGGTTAGAACGTGATGAGGGTAAAAAACGATTCACACAAAACACACAGATGAGATAATATTGTTGTTAATTAAGTAGTAGTTAATTAAGAATGAGCTTGTGTAAAGCGAAATGCTGATGATGTGATATGATACGTGTTACCACAATGGTGAGTAATCTACACAGTCCATGTGTCTCTAAATGCTTACCCGGATAGGATGATTCACATGTATGCATAGAATGTCCCAAGTTGTTATAAGGTACGAGTATGTCGAGTGGGGTATCTCTAAGTCGAGGATGTTCTGATGAAAACTTTTGTTGTACTGAGAACGTTGACAATATACAGTCCTTCACTGTTTTACAATATCTCTGTAGGTTGAGCAACGGTTAACAGTTGTCGTATGAAAAATGTATGTTGTCTAATCTCTGAAGGTTACTGGCCAGACTGGATATCTTCACGAACTGTTCTTAATATATAGTATGTAATCGTGATTCATAAAGTATACTTTGGAATCTGCTTCATAGAGTCCGCTTATGAGTGTGTTGCACTTGATATAAATATGAGATTCAACTTTTGAGCTCTTTAGCGTGACTTCAGATGGTAAGCTTCCGATGGAGCTAAACTTGATATTTGGACAAGTAATCGAATGTGAGCTTTAGATTGACTCATGTAGTAAGCTTTCGAGTGATTTGAACTTGTTTAAAATATGTATTGAACGTGTGCGCACGTAATATAAGGTGACGAAAATGCTGCATCCACCGTCTTAATCGTGGGCGAGAAATATTCCTTTTTAAATGAGGAATGAAGGATGTCCTATGGCGAATTCTGCTAGCCAAATGTCCATTTTTATAACTTTTTTCTGGTTAGACGTCAGACATGTAGGGTGTAGACTCAGACTTCTGATGGACTGAAGATACACAAAAGTCTTCGCAAGTTTTCACACTTAATATCACTGGTTGACTTTCATTTATTCTACTTCTCACTATTGATCTCTATGAGTTCGATTCTAATGATGTTAAATGAGAGTGTGTGCGCATGGAAGATTGTGATGATGATTTAACAAGCTAGATGAAGGTGAAGTATGTACTATTAATTACTTCCTATCAGCCTATCATCTTAGGGAAAATCTTCTGATTTTATTAATCATTTATGAAAAAAATTAATTGAAAAACTATCTTTCGCACATTTAGTTTTGAGGTTAAAATGAATAAAGAATAAGAAAAAAGTATTAATAATCTGCTTAAGATCTACTAACCTTCTTTTCCCTTCGCAAAATCCTTTAAGAACACAATACACCACAGATATTAATTATTTTATCCACACTGAATATTTAATAAGGCTAAGCTTTAGGGATTTCTCTCTACACCACAATGTTGAAAAAGACTGGACTCATCTGATCTAACGAACTGCGCAGTACATATATTCCTAAGACGCCCATATGTTACAAAATCTTGCCTGTGACGTGAAACTCTGCCTCTCACCAATAGCTAAGAGGCCATCTGGTTGCTCCCCCTGTCAGCGCGTGTCACGGGCTGAAGTGGGTTGGGCTATCCGCCGCCAACTTTCGTTTGCGTTGCCTATCAGTCTTTATCAGACTGCGCGGTGTTTGCTGATTGGCCAGCTGGACAAACTCCACTGTCCGCTAACTTTCACACACACAACTCGCTGTCCATTGTCGCCAGCATGCTAACAAGTCCCTTTGTCGCGCCGACTATTGTATTACATGGCAGTTTGTTTAAACAGCATGAGAAGACTTCTTCACCTGGCCAAGCTGTGCGTCTCCCGACATAATCAACCTTTGTGTAATGTGGCCGCTCCAGCGCCATTGTTCCAATGTGGTGACCCGTCGCTTGTAAGGACAGCGGCCGAGCAATAAAGAGACTAAACTTTTGTGTCAGCCGCGCTCGCTTCAAAGTTAACAATAGTCCACTGAAACTGTACCATGACGAGGTGTCTGATTTTGATGAAACAAGATGTGTTTCACCAGATTTATCACGAGGCAACGTGGACTTCAAAAGATAATGCCAGGTGGGGGACTCAATCAAAAGAATTTCTTTTACCGCCGATGAAAGAACAAATGTGGTTCTCTAGATACCAGTCGCGAGTAATCAAAAAAGATGAAATAGCAAATGTGGGATGAAAGAGCACAATGTTTGAGAAAATAAAATAAGAAAGAAGAAGGAAAAGGAAGAGAGATAAGACCTTGGCGCTCGTTTATCACAAACACTGTGCAGGAAGTATGTTAAAGTTGGGGTATGAATGTGACGGTATTGCCTCCCCTGCTTTGCAGTAGTGGTCCAACAGTGGCCAAAACTCAAGAGTATCTATTATAGGCTTCAATGGAGTCTATCTTTACACAAGATTACTCTTGGCTGAAATGTAGATAGAAGATTAGTAAAGCTTCTATCACATGGGAGTCTTCACAAGATCAGCGAAAATAATGCTGGCTGTTGCTGAGCGCATTAATTCTGTAATCTGTCGACCACTTTTGTGAAGGATTTAAGCACTTATTACTTTCAGCTCGTTTAAGCCCCTACCCCTGATTTACTCAGTGGAATTCTAGTATAGCTCTGTTTAGAGTGTGTGTAGTACTTTGACTGAAACAAACATGCAGTAACTTTAAAATGATTAAATGGAAGTTAAATTTGTAACATTACAAATAACAAAATTTAATAATCACTTTAGGTTTTAACAGTTGGAAATAATTTGAATAGTTATGGATCAAGAAAAGTTATCCTCACAGTCTTTAGGGAATGGGAGATATTACAAGAAGTTCAAGTGGCAGCATATATTTGAATTTAGCTGCCAATGACGGTTCTGCTCCTTCTTATGGGTTGGTTCTTTTCACTCTGCTCGCGCTCGTCTCTGATCAAGGTTGTCGGGGGTAGCTCGTTTCCCAGAAACGTCAAGGAGAGTCTACCACGTGCGTCCCTCGTCTTAAAGCTTAGGCCACGGTTCCCTTCTTGTTCCAGAGATAGTACTTTCTGCTGGTACCACCAATAACTATGGTAAAGAATAGAACGAAACACTCTTCTGAGTATGGCGTTTTCCACCCCATAGTTTATGGGTTCCTATCTTTCCATACCACCATCCCAATTACTCAGAATTTACCCTGGATGAAAATTAAATTTAATCCCTCGGGATAAAATTTTCTTAACATTTAAATAGAATAGCTTTCACAGCTACTTTATATTCAAATGAAAAGGTTAACAATATAGATAGAGTCTGTTTACATATACATCTCCATTGATTAAAAAGTGTTCACAATATAAATTGAAGATGATTTCATTTATGTTTTACACTGATTGAAAAGTTTGAAACTTCCATTACTTTAAAATGAATATTTTTACATAGACATTCTCACTGGTTTAAAGCTTGAAAACTTACATTAATTTTAAAGTGACTATGTTTATAGCGACATTTACACTGCTTTGAAAATATAAGTATTATACTTAGAATGTACATCATTTCTTTCATCTTTCCTTCCCTGCTCCATAGGGAACCTAGAACTACTTTATGCTTATAGTTCTCTTTACGAAACTATCAATAAAGCCATCACCAGCCCGTGCAGTGGTGGTTCATGAATCATCATTTTATACGCTGAGGTTGCCAGCCTCAAATGACTTTGACATCCAATAGCGAGTTTCACACATTAAACTCCACATCTTAATATATACATATATATGTTTGTTCACATGTTAGTAATAAAATATGAAATGTAAATCACAACTTACGCCAATCCTGGCTACAGCCTTGTTGCTCAGATGAATAAAAGAGACGACTCGGTCTCTTACACACGTCTGGAGTGTCTTTAATTGGACAACAGATTCCCTCTCTGACTCCGTGTGTTTCTTCAGTTTCCTAGTCCCGGTATTCCTTATTAAAATGTAGAGAGTTCCTGTGCTTTGTAAGTTTTATTTGGTTCTCCAATAAAAGGTCCGGTTAAAAGAAAAGAAATTATGAATCTAGTCTTCACTTTGGCGAGGTCTGATGTTGTCTTGGCGAGCGTGAAATACACAATGAAATAAAACTGCGAAATGGTTTGACTATATTCCTATCTTCCCATGCATTGTTGTTATGAATCTAATCAGAAAGATCCAATCATTTCAAATCATGCAGACAGGGTGTGACGATTTCAAAAATATTCCGACATCGGATAATTTTGAACGTAAGGCAGAGGTCAACTCTCCCATGTATGGTAATATGATTTCCGATGCCCATGTGTACAAACTTACAGACAGATCGGGGAACTCACATGACAACATGGGTAAGCTGTAATGCTTATTACTTTATTAGAAAGTAATGTTGTCATAACAAGTCGGCCCGGAAGCATTATGTCACACTTGTCTGCCCACATGTGTCACACAGACAATAATCTCGTTATATGTCGTATGAGTACGCAAAAACTCCGTGTTTGCCCATCTGGGTTACCAAACGAGTCGTCTTATCAGCGGTTCAATCTAAACACGCCGGCGACTATCTTATCTCAGTTGCTCACCGCAAGCCAGGATGACCGGGTAACAAACAGGTGGTATCACAGAGAGAAGTGTCGAATGAGTTGATAAAATCAAATATCTGCTACTTAGCAGAAAAATAACGACGAAAGAAAGAACGAAAGAAAGAAAAGTGCGATACCTGAGAGCACATAATAAAAATCAGTACCACAAATGTACCGATACTGTCGGAGAGAAACAAAGATCGTGATGAGGTCGTCCATTTCGTCACAATGAACACTCTGCAGGAAGTATGTTAAGGTTGGGGTATGAACACTGTGCAGGGAAAATGTTAAATTAAGGATTCATGCACTATGTATAAAATATGTTAATGTCGGGCTGCCAACACTGTGCAGGAACCACCTGAAGGTAAAGGTACTAGTGTTGTCCAGGATGAATGTACAAGAAGATGTAGAAAGGTTGTGCTGGAAGAACGTAAAGGAAGAAATATATAAACTTTTAAAATAGTAGCCATGATCACAATGTTCTCTCAAGTTACACAGAGCACTTCCATAGATGTTCTCTCAGGTTATACAACGCACTTCCATAGATGTTCTCTCATGTTATACAACGCACTTCCATAGATGTTCTCTCATGTTATACAACGCACTCCCATAGATGCTGTCTCAAGTTATATTATATTACATCTTCATAGATGTTCTCTGAAGTTATACAACGACCTTCATAGATGTTCTCTCACGTTGTTGTTCAACGATCTTTATAGATGTTCTCACAAATTATACAACGATCTTCATAGATGTTCTCTGAAGTTATACAACGATCATCATAGATGTTTATCTCAAGTTAACCATCGATCTTCATTGATGTTCTCTCACGTTATGCAACGATCTTCATAGATATACTCTAATTTGATACAAGGATCGTCATAGATGTTCTCTCACGTTATGCAACGAACTTCATAGATATTCTCTAATTTGATACAAGGATCGTCATAGATGTTCTCTCACGTTATGCATCGATCTTCATAAAAATTCTACAAGACACTCTTGAAGATGTTCTCTCACGTTGTACAACGATCATCATAGCTGTTCTCTCACGGTTATACAACGATCTTCGTTGCTGTTCTCTCACGTTATACAACGATCATCATAGCTGTTCTCTCACGTTATACAACGATCTTCGTAGCTGTTCTCTCACGTTATACAACGATCATCATAGCTGTTCTCTCACGGTCATACAACGATCTTCATAGCTGTTCTCTCACGTTATACAACGATCATCATAGCTGTTCTCTCACGTTATACAACGATCATCATAGCTGTTCTCTCACGTTATACAACGATCATCATAGCTGTTCTCTCACGTTATACAACGATCATCATAGCTGTTCTCTCACGTTATACAACGATCATCATAGCTGTTCTCTCACGTTATACAACGATCATCATAGCTGTTCTCTCACGGTCATACAACGATCTTCATAGCTGTTCTCTCACGTTATACAACGATCATCATAGCTGTTCTCTCACGTTATACAACGATCATCATAGCTGTTCTCTCACGGTCATACAACGATCTTCATAGCTGTTCTCTCACGTTATACAACGATCATCATAGCTGTTCTCTCACGTTATACAACGATCATCATAGCTGTTCTCTCACGGTCATACAACGATCTTCATAGCTGTTCTCTCACGTTATACAACGATCATCGTAGCTGTTCTCTCACGTTATACAACGATCTTCGTAGCTGTTCTCTCACGTTATACAACGATCATCATAGCTGTTCTCTCACGTTATACAACGATCATCATAGCTGTTCTCTCACGTTATACAACGATCATCATAGCTGTTCTCTCACGTTATACAACGATCATCATAGCTGTTCTCTCACGGTTATACAACGATCTTCATAGCTGTTCTCTCACGGTTATACAACGATCTTCATAGCTGTTCTCTCACGTTATACAACGATCATCATAGAAATTCTCTAAATTTATACAACACACTCCTATAGGTGTTCTCTCCTGTTATACAGCGCATTTCAAAGTAAATAGATCCGTTATAAAACCGAGTAGCATATAGAGCAGGCGTTTTTAACGCTACTGTATTTGATAATATCAATTACCTAGAAACTCCCTGGTTGGAAACCACGTAAGGCCAGAGATGTGGAATTAAGCACGCACCTTGTTATTTGAAAGATTTCTTACAGAATGTGTTATGTTGTAGGCAACTTTAGTTGTGCTGGATTTTTCTTGCTTGATAACGCTAGATTCTTTGATTGTGTTTCTAAGATTCTACTTTTGTTTTAACATCATTCCAGCTATTTTAACACTCAAATGGTACCCTAGGTTTATTAACATCCTGGGCAGTTAAGCATCCGTGTGCAGGACCTGCCTTACACCGATTTTACCTCATCGGGCCTCAAGACCACCGTGGGAACCGCATTCTGGATGTCATCACAAGTTTCGAAAAAAAAATTAAATTTGATAACTTAAAGAAAAAAAAAGAGTTTTATGTAAAAATACACGTCTTGTTTTAAAGTTATATGTGGAAATAAATTAGCAATGACCAAACAGAATGAATTGTCTAACCCAGTGGTGGCCAAGCTAAGGTTGGCCGAGAGCCAGATTATGGTAAAGGGTAACATCCGAGGGCCAGACCTATAAAATCCTTAAAAAATAACGTTCTGATATTTAGTTTTACATATATATTGAACCACGTACAGAAAGCAACGGCAAACTACTTTACTGCACATCTGCCAAGACATGTAAACCAGTCTTCGAACTGAAATTACTGTTAAAAAAAACAATAATGAATCTGTTGTTTTAATATGTTTTGTAATTTGTAATATGACATGTAATTATTTATTTCAAACATACATTTGTGTATTATTTCATTGTGAAGAGTGTGGCTTCAATCAACAATAAGAGGCCGGCCAAAACAGTTTGGCGGGCCGGTCAAAACTGGTTGGCGGGCCAGATCTGGCCCGCGGGCCGTAGTTTGGCCACCGCTGGTCTAACCGATAAGTTATTTTACACAAAATGGCCCAACTCGGGTCCCGCAGTGGCTAAGGTCGACCCTGTCTGGCTGTGTTACCTGTTTAAAAGGGTTTCCGCTGAATTGACAAAGGTAGAATCATCGTCATCATTTCTGAACATAAAATGTGTTGTTTCATTCATTCGTTCATTCAATCGTTCATTCATTCATTGAATCAATCATTCAATACCATTCAGCTCCCCATGGAGGCATCAGCCTTCAACAAACTTATGCCAAGCCCTCCTGTCCAACTGCATCAGCTCATAATTTTAGAGAATTTCGTTAACGTCCTTAAGCCTTTTATTTGTACCGTATCTCCATTTCTCTTCTCCGTGTGGTATTCAGTCTTCTTCTATCTCCTTTTCCCGTGTAGATTCAAGAACAATGACTACCTTGTAATGCTATCAACAGGTTTACTTATTATGTGTCCTCTCCATCTCCAGTGTCTACATCAAGACTTTTGTTTCATTGACACTTGTCTGGCTCTTGAAATTAGTTCGACATTATGTGTTGTTTACTGTAAATTTAATATTTTACTATCCTGCAATAGTAATCTTTGTTCTCTCTCTCTCTCTCTCTCTCTCTCTCTCTCTCTCTCTCTCTCTCTCTCTCTCTCTCTCTCTCTCTCTCTCTCTCTCTCTCTCTCTCTCTCTGTGTCTCTCTCTGTGTCTCTCTGTCTCTCTCTCTCTCTGTCTGTCTCTCACTCTCAGTTTCCCCCCCCCCCCCCTCGCAAATGTTTTCTTTCTTGCAAATGGCATGTTTTCTTCCCAGTAAGAACGATACATTTGTTTTCCTTCTAATAATTTGTATTTGTTGTTGTTATGTTGCAAGTACAGCAAGCTGTTGCCTGCACCTAACTTCCGCTATTTACCATAGCTAAGGTAAGGTAAAGGTAAAGGATCCCGTTACACGCCCATTGAGGCATATTGGGAATATGGTGTTAGGCCCATATTTTCTTGACCATCGGCACACTTAAGGGTGAAGTGGTCAGCATCACGCCGGCCGCCTTTACCTCCCCAGGGTTGCTCTGGTACCAGATTCATGAGGCTGGGTCGACCCCGGAGCCGTTTGCAGTCTAAAGAATCCCACCTCAACTGAGGATCGAGCCATGGACCACCAGCTAGGAAGCCAGTGCACTACCGCAGTTAAATACAGGATATTCTTGAATGCAACTACAATTTATCATATTTCTCTGCTACAGTCGTCAATTTCCACGTCCCAAATATTTCTGATTCCCTTTTTATTCTATCAATTTCCTTCGGGATGGACCATTTCATCGGTTTCTTTGCATATTTTTACAAGGTAGCTTTCCTTCGCATCAAAATGTCAAAACAATGAGGCTACGTCTGTATAGAAACTTCGCTGCTGGCGAGATTTGCATTGCAGACACCGCCGCGTACATCGTCAGAGTGTTACTCTAAGAAGACAACACGGTTTTAATCTACGTTATTACCAGGTCTTGAAGAGTACTTATAAGGAGATGTCCTTTATTTTATTCAGACTTTGCAGACAACAATTACACAACTGATCTTAGCTTTTTAACAAGTCTTCTAGACAATATAAATATATATTCTCTGAAAGAAGTATTATTACCAGCTTTTGCAAACAGTGTTTATAGAACGAACCTTTTTCTTGTTATTAGCTTTGGGAACATTGCATACAGAAAATGACATTTTAATACCTCGTTATCAGCGTGTCGTTGCTGCCGTCATCACTGTCGTAGTTATCATACCTAAAGGTCTATTATATTTGAACATGCGCCCTAATACTCGTATAACGGACTAGGTTGAACGGGACGCGCATCGCCAAAACGAGGCAATATCTTATTTTAAAAAAAAAGACATCATTATCATTTACTCCCCTTCATCCCCGGTGCCCTCCCTTTGTCATTGTCATTATACACATTATGTTTATTTCTCAGGGATCTCTGCAGAGTCACATAATGGGTTGCCGTTTCCCTAGACATCGTCGTAGATTGCGACTAGCATGAGGTTGTATATAGGACTATGCGACTAGCATGAGGTTGTATATAGGACTATGCGACTAGCATGAGGTTGTATATAGGACTAACAACCTCATCCTGTAGAAAAATAACTACAGAAACCGCCACTGCAGGAGGATATGCTTTTACACCGTCTTTCTACACAGGGGCCAGCTGCAATTGAGGGAGGCCCCATGTTCCGTAAGGAGTGAGAAAGGATGTGATGAGGATACACACTCTCCCTTTTTTAACCCCTCACTCCTTCCTTTCCATAGTCATTAGTCTTATCATATGTCATTACCTTTTCCGTACAAATTCCTGGGTGTATGATGGAGTCTCGCGAACACAATCGTATAAACTTTAAATCTTATGACGCACGATCGTGCGATCTTAAATATTTAATCTTATCTCTCGGGAGAATATATTTCCCCTGTTGGCAGCCCACTTTATTTTCGCCCTTATCAAACAAATGCACGTATATGTTATGATCGCTTGACACACACTGAAGCTCAGTCAGTCCTGTAAAAAAAAAAAAGAAAGAAAAAGACATATATTTTGCGCCGATTATCTTTCAAATATATGATCATACCTTCTCAATTCTTTCAACAATACAGAACTCTCTAGACGTCAGTACTAGTGGTTCATCTTTCCGTTCGAATCAACCGCGCACCCCCCCCCCCCCCCCCCCCCCCATATTTAAAAAAAAAAAATCAGCAGCAAGAAGCGTGAGGTCATTCTGTACTGCACCCTGGGATATTCATGATCTTACAGCTCCCCTTGCAGCAAAGTTTTCCAAATCTTCATATTCAGGGACCGAAGACGCAGCAAAACAGATGAATGCAGTCAGCGGATTCATCGCTTGACTGCTTGCGTCAGGGTCAGCGAACCAGAGCTGACCAAGACCCTACTCCACCTCCAAGTGGTGGTCCTCGAAACAGGCTGCATTACTGCAGTCTGGGATGAGAGAGTTGGGATCGAAGTGGGAAGGCAAACCCAGTCCCAAAAAATGCCGTGCGGAAGTCGGATGTGTCGGGCCGTAGGGCGCAAATATGGCAGCTTCGCTGTAAACGAACACAACGCAATCAACGTCCTTTTCAGGACGAACGATGATGAAGAAGAAAAAGTTCTGTCTGATCAAGATTTTGTCCATGTCTACTTTATCCCTGTTATGTCTGTATTCAGTTCCTTTCTCCCTGTGTTTTTAGAAGGTCTCTCTCTTTATTTCTCTTACCCTGAGGATCCCAGAAAAATGACTGCATTGTAAAGCTATCAACTAGTTTAAAAAAAAAAAAAAAAATCAGTTTGCATTCTATTTAACGTCAGCTTCATCTCCCCACAGCTTGTTCCACTGGTATTTGTCTCGTCCTTTCTATCACTATCAGTTCCTCACTGGTGATCTTGTCATACCATTTCAATCATTCTTTTCTGCTGAAGCAGGGAGATAGTATTTATAAAAATAGAAAATGCCATTCCATGAAGGAAGCAAAGAGAAGATAAGATATAAACTAGAAAGGAAACGAAGGATGCAAAGAGAAGATAGGATAGAAAAGTGAATGTTATCGCTGATGCCAGTGTAGTATAAAGAGCAGATGACGTGGAGTTTTGCTCAGTAATAGCACATAAACCAGGAAAGATCTATTCTCTCCATCCACTAATAATAGTGGGCGAGCGAGAGGGCAAGACGGGAAGAGAAAAAAAAAAAATCAATGATGATGAATAGGAAAGGAGAGACACACTTACCAGGCTGAAGGAAATGATTTTGATGGGGAATGGCAATACAGAATGTGGTGTAATATTTGCTGATCCGTTATATGAATTGTAATTTATGTGAGAATTAAAAGAACACAGAAAATAAATTAATAAACGTATAGTCGCTTGATTTTTATATTTTCTGAAGTCATGAACAACGCCGGGTACTTAAAGCTAGTGTTTACATAAAATAAGAAATGTGGGAACCCCTGAAAGGATCCCACACTTCCCCTGCCCCCGATGCTAGCAGCTGTCTGTTTACTAACCCGCAAGGTTAAGGCTCTTTTCTGCCCGCCCATTTTTTTATTTTTTTTGAGGTCAGTCACAAAGTCGAGTCGTTAGTGGTAGATTTGTCAATGTCTTAGAATACCAGCTGCCCGGGAAAACACAACTGAACTTGAAAAAGGGTAAACGCGGCATACACTAATGCTTGCATTAGGCTTCATGTTCACCTGTCATCTCTCGATGTATAAGCGCTTGTCTCCGATCTTCTTTTCCGTTGGGGGGTTTTTTTTTTTTTTTTTAGGTATTGTGGTTTCTGTTTCTTGTGTTCTCTCATTGAATGTCGCGCGGACAGGCGTTGGCGATAATCTCTGTCCGTTTCATATGCCTCCAGTATCATGAATCAATTCAGAATTAATTCTTCTTCTATGTCGTTTAAATTGTAAATGGAAGTATCTCTTCTTTTGACTTTCTCTTCTCTTTTCACGTTACTCAGATTTATCAGATATGTTATCAGATATTCATTTTCTTGTCCGTGACGCCTTCAAAGAAATATGATCTTTTGCGTGTAATTTTGATGATCAAGTGACAGTTCTCTTCTTCTTCTTTGATCCATAACCGCCAACCGTCAAATCAGTCAGTGGCCATCACGCCTGGTGGCGTCTTGTAGGGCAGCAACAAATTGATTCCACTGTGCTCGGTCGGCGGCCATCCTTCGTACAGTGCCCCAACTCTGGTTCATTCTTTGCATCTCGGCCTCCACAGTTCTCCGCCAAGTTGTTTTTGGTCGGCCTCTCTTTCGTTTTCCCTCGGGGGTCCACAGCATAGCTGTTCTTGTGATAGTATCAGGGTCCCTTCTGATGACGTGGCCAACCCAACTCCAGCGTCTGCCAGCTATGACGGTGTGCATGTCATCTTGGTTACTACGAATAAGTAGTTCTTGGTTACGGATGGTGTTTGGCCAAAAGATTCGGAGAACTTTCCTTATGCAGATTGTGTGGAAGGAGGACAGTTTCGACATTTCCTTCTCTGTTACTCTCCAGCATTCCGCACCATAGAGAAGCACAGAAAGTACACAGCTCTCATACAGTCTTAATTTGGTGTTCGTGTCGTACTAGGAAGTCTTCCAAATGTTGTTGAAACTAGCAAAGGCTGTTCTCACTTTATTCATTCTGTTGTTAATGTCCTTGCTTGTTCCACCGTCAGGTGTTACTGTGCATCCTAGGTAAGTAAATGTGTCTGTCTGTTCTAACTGTTGGTTCCTTACTGTTATTGGCTCAAGGTTGCCCACATTTTGTGTCATGACCTCTGTCTTCTTCAGATTGATGTTCAGGCCAACCTGCTGGCCATACTTATTCAGTCTATCGGTTTTTTCTTGGATGTGTTGATGTGAATGAGCGAGTAGTGCAATGTCATCTGCATATTCCAGGTCTTCCAGTGTAGAAAACGTTGTCCATCTAATTCCTCTTGGACTGCCATCTGTTGTCACCCAATCTATGGCTGTCAAAAATAATGTTGTTGATAAGGGGCATCCCTGTCGTACTCCTGTTTTCACTTCGAAAGTTACATTGCTCAATCCAACACTGCATGTAAAGTTAGAATAGAGGCTTTTTATGATGGAAACAATGCAGCTGGGAATTCCATAAGCCCTCAGTATTTTCCATAGGCTGTCCCTGTGTATGCTGTCGAAAGCCTTTTCAATATCAACAAAGTTAATGTATAGCTGTCTCTGCCATTCTGAACATTGCTCTATAATGTTCCTGAGGGTGTATATATGATCTGCACATCTTCTGTTTTTTCTAAAACCCGTTTGCTCTTTCCTCAGTTTATGGTCAACTGCTTTTGAAATTCTCTGGATGATTATCCTGCCTAGTATTTTGCTGGGAACTGAGAGGAGAGTAATTCCTCTCCAGCTGTTGCAGTCTGCAAGGTCGCCCTTCTTGGGCAATTTGACAATTATTCCTTTACTCCACTCTGTTGATGTTGTGTCAGTTTCCCAGACTTGTGCAAATAGTGGTTCTAATAGTTCTGCTGCTAGTTCAGGGTCTGCCTTGAATAACTCGGCATTTAGATTGTCGTGGCCAGGCGCTTTTCCAGTTTTTTAACTCTTTGATAGCTGTGATGATTTCTTCTTTTCGTGGAATGTCTGTATTTACGTCTAAGTCGCTTTCAGCCTCAGGAACATTCAGCTGAGTCTCTGGTGGTTCCTTATTCAGTGTTTCTCTGAAGTGCTCTGCCCATCTTGTTTCCTGTCCCTCTACTGTTGTGATGATATTTCCTTGCTTATCTCTTACTAATGTAATATTGTTTGCACCTCGTTTTCCATTGATGATTTTAGTTATTTTGTATACTGTGCTTTGTTCATTTCTCAGTGCTGCCTCTTCTGTCTGTCTTGCAAGGTCATCCAGAAATGTCCTTTTGTTAGCAAGGGTTTGACGTTTTACTTCCTTGTCCAGCTGACTGTACTGTTCACTATATATTGCCTTTAATCTGGGAGATTTAGCTTCTTTTTCTTTTTATTTCATTTCCTTTCTCTTCGCTATGGTGTTTAGCGTTTCTGGTGTTATCCAGTCTTGGCTCTTTCTTTCCTGGAATCCCAAGCATGACTTGCTGCTTTCCTTGTATATTGTTGAGATGGTGTTGAATTTCTGGTCGACATCATCGGTCTCTGTTCTTTCCTGGCTTTTGGTAATCTGATATCGTCTCTTTACGTCGACCACGAAAGCTTTTCTGGTGAGGGGGTCCTTAAGTTTCGTGATGTTATATCTTTTCTGTTTGACTGCAACTGGTCCAGCAGCTCTGAGTTTCACCTTCATTCTTGCTACTACTAGGTGATGATCACTTCCCACATCTGCGCCTCTTCTTACTTTCACGTCTTGTAGTGCATGTCTCCATCTGCCATTGATCATTATGTGATCTATCTGGTTTCTGTCCCGTCCGTTTGGTGATTCCCACGTTAACTTGTGCACTTCTTTGTGTGGAAAAAGTGTTCCTCCAATGACCAGGTTGTTAATACTGCAGAAGCTTGTTAATTTGTCCCCATTCTCATTTACTGTTTCACTGCCGCATTTCCCCATTACTCTTTCGTTATAATTATTGTGTGCTCCCACTTTCGCATTATGGTCTCCCATTACTATAATAAGATCATACCTGGGTGCAGTTTCCATTTCCTTTTGTACCTGTTGATAGAACTCGTCCTTGATTTCTTCATCGCTGTCGTTTGTTGGTGCACAGCATTGTATAATTGTGGTGTTTGTGAATCTCCATCTCAGTCTTGTTCTTATCAGTCTGTTGTTGATGGATTTCCATTCCAGTAAAGACCTTTCCATTCCTTTCTTCGGGATAATGATTACACCTTCGTTGTGCTGACCATCCTCTCTACCAGAATAAAGTACTGTTTTCCCTGTAGCTGTTTTTTATTCTCCCCGTCCCAGTCCATCTGCTCTCGCTTATTCCCAGGATATGTAATTTGTAGTTCCTCATCTCTACTGTGATTTGTCTCAGCTTTCCTGCCTCATTCATAGTTCTGACGTTCCAAAATCCACTTCTGGTTTCGTGTTTTGCGGTCAGGGCATCCGTTTTCATGCCAATGGCTTCCTTTCGGCTTTCACCACTGGCAGTCCATACGAGCCTGAGACTCCGGATGTCCGTCCCGCATCAAAGTTTTTCCATTTGTTGCCGTTTCCGTAACATGTGTGATTTTTTTACATAGACAGGGGTGTCGGCCCTGTGCTAAAACCCCCAACCTGGAGGACCAGGGTACCAGCTTTTGTCTGACCCCTACCCACGCAGACCAGTCCAGCTTGGTTGAACCTACCAGGAGTAAAACTCCCACTGGCATAGCTCTGGGGATTGTCAGGGTACACAAGCTGCCATACCGCTACAAGGTATAGGTACTATTGATGGCAGAGTTCTCTTCTCTTTCTCTAAGAATTTTGTCAATAAATTTTCAGTCAGGACAAGATGTACGTCGCATCCTTCCCCAAAATCACATGCCATTAGCATGAAGTGTCCTTCCATTTATTTATTATCAAGGTCCAGTGGCGTACTAAGGGGGCGGTCCACCCCGGGTGACAGCGAGGAAAGGGTGGGGGAGGGGGGGGGTGTGCCATCGAACACTATTATGATAGTTTTTACTGTTAAAAATATTCTTGCAAGTGTGTTTCTTTGTGGGAAGGGGGTGCAAAATGTAGGATCCGCCCCAAGTGCCACATACTTTAAGGACGCCCCTGTCCAGGTCTCACATTCATAAAGTAATAAGCGGTATGCACACTTGTGCGTGTTTTCTAGGTACAGTATATGAAATGTGAGTATGAGATTAACTGAATGTTTAGTTAGTTAGAGTCCTAAGGTAGATTTAAGTAGATACATTCAATTGTGATGCCTTTAAGTTTAAAACAAAAAACACAACGAGAGTGGAACGAAAACATGACAATAACAAAGAATACAATACGTGAAGCAGATGATATATGCTTAACCAGGCCCTAGGGGAGGGGGTACCAGCAGGACCGTTTGGCTAGGGCCTCACCTTACAGGAGACCTTACTTCAGCGAAGGATGAATGATGTTCCACTTTAAACCTCCATTTCGACCATCGAAAAGGGGCTTCAAAGAATGAAATGACTTGGGCCTCATCTAAGCTTTTGGGGGGCCTATGCTTGAGAGCCAATAAAAGACATTTTGACAAAAGGAAAGAATAGAACACCGACAAGTGTATAACATAACAAAAGGTCGACCAATACATAACAGCGGTTACGGCCTGGAAAAAAAAGAATAAATTTACATATTTTACTAGGTCCATCTTTACTAGTGGGATGATCAGTTCCCTTCCTCGTTGGCCTTTGCCGTTCCTCACTCAGAGCTGAGTCATGTACCCATTTACAGTTAGGTAGAATGACGCAACCAGCTTTTGAACGGTGACTTGGCCGCGAGAGGAAAGCGATGTAACAACTCTACTTATCGGACGCTCAGCGCTTTGTTACGTCCTTAAAATCAAATGACAGGATGAATGCAGCAGCAGATCTTTGTAAACTTGAACGAACCATCACATAGCCAAGTAGAAGTAGAATTAGATGGCCAACACTTTCAGGCGGCTAAATGGAAAAATGCAAGCAAGTAACCCGCCAAAACATGACCGGGGGGAAGGGGGATAATTACCTGGTGCTCTTTCTGCTGCGTGTTCTGATGCCGGTACTAATTCTCCTGTGGCCGTTTTTACTTCTGTCCATTCCATTTTAACTTCATTAGTTCTTTGTAGCCAAACTGATCATGATCAATGCACCATGAAAAACCCGAAAAGCCTGAGTTCTCTTTTAATGAGTGTTCATTTTATCTTTCACGGTGCAAGGAATACGTCTTTTCCGTATTGTCCAGAAAAGCTGACTGGATTGCTTCATTTTTCGTTTCAAGGCGTTTCGCTTAGATAATTATAAACATAGGGGGGGGGGGGGGCACCCCTTGGAACTCGCACGGAGAGAAGATAGTGGTCAAAGAATAGATGATGACGAACACTACAGGCAGAGTACATGGGAAGTGTGAATATGTGCTGGGAAATGCTGGAAAGACATAAAGAACGGAGTACCCAGGAAGAATGTTGTAGAGACTATGAGCTCCCTCCCTTAGATAGCAAAGGGATTAAGCCAAGTAAATCTGAGAGAGAAGTTGAAACGTTGTCAGATACTAAAGATAATAAGTAAAGATAAGTAAATAATAATAAATCACGTAAAGCGAGGCGAGAAAGAGAGAGCGAAAGAAGGAGAGAGAAAAGGGGGGGGGGGGGCGGCAGCAATACCCGCTGGGAGTGTCTTATTACACATGTTCTACTTTGAAGAAGGAAGAAAAAGTGGGACCAAAGGGGAGGGGGTGGAAACACGAATTCGGATTTTATTTGACTTTCGAATACAAGATCAGTTTCGCATTCGGCAAAATAAAAAAAAATTAACATTCATACCAACATCGTTCATTAGCTTCATTATATTGTTCCGCATTTATTACCAACATGACAGTTTATAATTAATCGCTGCGAGTTATGAAAGAAGTTTGGCTTCTTGATTTTCACATTACCGCCTTAACAAAGCTTTTTGATTTGTTGCTAGCTCCGGTTTCGGTCCCGCGTACAGATTCAAGCGTGCCCTAAACACGTTAAAATCAGCAACCCGCTGGACAGAAATGTCACAATGCCTTAAACGTGGAAAGGGGAGAGGGGGGGGGGAGGTTAGGAGTACCGGAGAAGAAACGGCAGCAATTTTCTGTGCAAACTTTCCAGACTATAACAAAGTGCCAGTTTTCTTGTGCGGTGCGTCCACACGAGCAGGAAATGATCACACGTTTGTTTAAAATAAATATTTTCCTAGAGTGAAATGTCCACATTTATAACAGGCCCTCCTGGCAAGTTATCCCCCACGTTCCCCCTGGACTTTTATTTTATATTAAAAGCTATTTCCCGAACAGGGTCAAAGGTTAAAAAGCAAGAGCGGACTGCCCTCGGATTACGAAGGCCAAAATCTTCTAGGCCTGGGGAAATTTTAGATGTGACAGGTATTCTTGTCGTCCGGGGATCGTCCTGAGGTCTCTATCCTATAAAACTAGTTCTGTCAGTGAACAGCGTTCAAGACGGACAAGTTCCTATGTGGAGAAGTGAGTCGTGGATATCAAACAGCAAAATTTAAAAACAAATTATGTGGGATACAGAATGGTTTCTTCAGAAGTAAAAGAAAATCCGGTGAGTATTATGATGAAACACAGTGTATCGTTAACATCATCACAGTGTATCGTTAACATCTTCAGTTGCCGTACCTGCTAATTAATAACTATGCAACTTTTCGCCGCATATTGATTCTTCAATCACCAAGCAAGATGGCGTCAGTGATCTTGTCTCACCACAAATTTCTGCCCCTAGAAGCCTACTGTTTATCAGATCTGTTGTTGACTTCTTTCCACATCACTGGTAGACTTGTTTATTTTTTTTTATTTTTATTTTTTATCTCATTATCGGCTTCTGTCTTTTGTTTCTTCAATCTTTTCTGTTGTTACAGTATTGTTGAGCTTTTCTCTGTGGATAAACATATTGAAAGAAATTGCATTTCTTCCTTCAAATTTGAGTAGGCTAATAAACCTTCCTTTGTTCACTTGCTTTTGTTAGAACATCGTCGCTTCTCTTTTAGCAGGCCATGGTGTTCTTAACTTTTGTTGTGTCAGCTATAAAACATCTCTATGGCCTCCAGGGATAGTTTACTTGTAAACTAATTGTCCAAGACTCACTACTTTATGTCATAATTGGCTGTATATAAAACAGTATAGCCTATAACCAGAACCAAAAATTAACATGTAAGGATCAGTGATAGTATGACGGGAAAGTAAGGGGGGAGAGGGTCTCGTAATGCTTGATGATAATGGCAGATAACTTGGTGGTTAGATGTCATCCCGGACACTTGTTTTTGAGTTGTTTTTTTTTTGGTTCTTTTTGTGTGGAAAGGAGAGAGCACAGACATACACACATATTCACACAATTTTACATTTTTGATTTGCTCTATTTGGAATGAGTGCAGTGGGGAGATGATACCTTATTTTGATATCGGAAATCAGAACTTTTATCTTAAATTAACTACACCATATATCCTAAATATAACCCATCAAGGGTTGAATGGGGTACTTTTTCCACCAGATAAATGAAACACTTTTTAGGGAGCAAATAAACAGTTTGTAGACACATACAGATGCCACTACATGGCTTTGGGCCAAAGGGCAAGAGCCCAAACGCTGATGAATCAATAACAACAGCAACAAGATTCTGATTGTTGGACTTGATGTCCATATATTTTCCAGTTGTATGAAAGCTCCATGTCCATATATTTTCCAGTTGCATGAAAGCACCATGTCCATATATTTTCCATTGGCATGAAAGCACCATGTCCATATTCACCAAAGTTTTGTTAGTTGAAGTTTCGAGTAGCCAGCCCCATGTCCAACCCTCCTTAGTTGTTCCCTTTCAGGTCCTGGGGACACACATGATAGGATGTTAGCTCAGGACAGGAGGACTTGGCGAGTATTTGTTGAAGGCATGTGCTCCATGCGGAACTGAAGAGTAATAATGATGGTGATGAGAGATCCTCTTGCCTGTTCACTGAAATCACTATTTCTCCAACTTTGTCTATATTGCTGTCAAACTAAATGTATGATTCAATGTCATGTAGGTAGGTATCTCCTAATGCACCCTTGTTATCATTTGATGCATTTATTGTCATAATCTGCGTGTTTTCCCCGTGTATTGTGAGACTCAGTTGCTTTGACTTCGCATTAAGCATTTTCATTTTGTCTTGCATCTGATCACAATTATGGGACAGAAGAACGAGATGATCATCAGATTGTCAAGTTGTTTAATTAGAGTTCATGGAATTCCATTCTCGTTTTCTGATGTTGTTGTTGTATTCATAATTAAATCTGTGGCCAGTAGAAGATAAATGGTAGCACGAGGCATTCCTGCTGCACTCCAATTCTTATCTCAAACGGTCTGTAAGTTGTCCAGGACGAAGATCTCTACATGTCATGTTTTCAGATGTTTTGCTCGTTAAGTTGGGGACTGTTCATAAATTACGTAACTCAAAAAAAAAAAGGGGGGGGGGGTGTTATGGAGATGTTACGCTTTGGTACCGGGGGGGGGGGGGGGGGGGGGGGGGGGGTGTGAAATGTTATGGCTTTTTGTTACACATATGTTACGGGGGGGGGGGGGGGGGGGGAGGGGCTGAAAATGTAAAAAATTGCGTTACATAATTTGTGAATGGCCCCTTAATAATCTTCCGGAATATAATGCATAATCAATTTCCAAAGTGATTCTCTGTCTAAACTGTCAAAAGGTTTTTTATAATTCAAAAATCCATTTTAAAGTGGTAAGGTCAGTTCTGAGCTTTGTTCAGCTATAATGTGCAGTGTGGCCATACTGGATCTGTTTTGTTGGCCATACTGGATCTGCTTTGTTTCTCCATATTGGATCTGTTTTGTTGGCCATACTGGATCTGTTTTGTTGGCCATACTGGATCTGTTTTGTTGGCCATACTGGATCTGTTTTGTTGGCCATACTGGATCTGTTTTGTTGGCCATATTGGATCTGCTTTGTTTCTCCATATTGGATCTGCTTTGTTTCTCCATATTGGATCTGTTTTGTTGGCCATATTGGATCTGCTTTGTTTCTCCATATTGGATCTGCTTTGTTTCTCCATATTGGATCTGCTTTGTTTCTCCATATTGGATCTGTTTTGTTGGCCATATTGGATCTGCTTTGTTTCTCCATATTGGATCTGTTTTTTTGGCCATACTGGATCTGTTTTGTTGGCCATACTGGATCTGTTTTGTTGGCCATACTGGATCTGTTTTGTTGGCCATACTGGATCTGTTTTGTTGGCCATACTGGATCTGCTTTGTTTCTCCATATTGGATCTGTTTTTTTGACCATACTGGATCTGTTTTGTTGGCCATACTGGATCTGTTTTGTTGGCCATACTGGATCTGTTTTGTTGGCCATACTGGATCTGCTTTGTTTCTCCATATTGGATCTGTTTTTTTGGCCATACTGGATCTGGTTTTTTTTTGGCCATACTGGATCTGTTTTGTTTCTCCATATTGGATCTGTTTTGTTTGCCACACTGGATCTGTTTTTTTGGCCATGCTGAATCTGTTTTGTTGGCCATGCTGGATCTGTTTTTTTGGGGCCATACTGGATCTGGGTTTTTTTTGCCATACTGGATCTGTTTTGTTTCTCCATATTGGATCTGTTTTGTTGGCCATTCTGGATCTGTTTTGTTGGACATGCTGGATCTGTTTTTTTTGGCCATACTGGATCTGGTTTTTTTGCCATACTGGATCTGTTTTTCTCCATATTGGATATGTTTTGTTGGCCATACTGGATCTGTTTTGTTGGCCATACTGGATCTGTTTTGTTGGCCATACTGGATCTGTTTTGTTGGCCATATTGGATCTGCTTTGTTGGCCATACTGGATCTGTTTTGTTGGCCATATTGGATCTGCTTTGTTTCTCCATATTGGATCTGCTTTGTTTCTCCATATTGGATCTGTTTTGTTGGCCATATTGGATCTGCTTTGTTTCTCCATATTGGATCTGTTTTGTTGGCCATATTGGATCTGCTTTGTTTCTCCATATTGGATCTGTTTTTTTTGGCCATACTGGATCTGGTTTTTTTTGGCCATACTGGATCTGTTTTGTTGGCCATACTGGATCTGTTTTGTTGGCCATATTGGATCTGCTTTGTTGGCCATACTGGATCTGTTTTGTTGGCCATATTGGATCTGCTTTGTTTCTCCATATTGGATCTGCTTTGTTTCTCCATATTGGATCTGTTTTGTTGGCCATATTGGATCTGCTTTGTTTCTCCATATTGGATCTGTTTTGTTGGCCATATTGGATCTGCTTTGTTTCTCCATATTGGATCTGTTTTTTTGGCCATACTGGATCTGTTTTGTTGGCCATACTGGATCTGTTTTGTTGGCCATACTGGATCTGTTTTGTTGGCCATACTGGATCTGTTTTGTTGGCCATACTGGATCTGTTTTGTTGGCCATACTGGATCTGTTTTGTTGGCCATACTGGATCTGTTTTGTTGGCCATATTGGATCTGCTTTGTTGGCCATACTGGATCTGTTTTGTTGGCCATATTGGATCTGCTTTGTTTCTCCATATTGGATCTGCTTTGTTTCTCCATACTGGATCTGTTTTGTTGGCCATACTGGATCTGTTTTGTTGGCCATACTGGATCTGCTTTGTTTCTCCATATTGGATCTGTTTTTTTGGCCATACTGGATCTGGTTTTTTTTGGCCATACTGGATCTGTTTTGTTGGCCATATTGGATCTGCTTTGTTTCTCCATATTGGATCTGCTTTGTTTCTCCATATTGGATCTGTTTTGTTGGCCATATTGGATCTGCTTTGTTTCTCCATATTGGATCTGTTTTGTTGGCCATATTGGATCTGCTTTGTTTCTCCATATTGGATCTGTTTTTTTGGCCATACTGGATCTGTTTTGTTGGCCATACTGGATCTGTTTTGTTGGCCATACTGGATCTGTTTTGTTGGCCATACTGGATCTGTTTTGTTGGCCATACTGGATCTGCTTTGTTTCTCCATATTGGATCTGTTTTTTTGGCCATACTGGATCTGTTTTGTTGGCCATACTGGATCTGTTTTGTTGGCCATACTGGATCTGTTTTGTTGGCCATACTGGATCTGCTTTGTTTCTCCATATTGGATCTGTTTTTTTGGCCATACTGGATCTGGTTTTTTTTGGCCATACTGGATCTGTTTTGTTTCTCCATATTGGATCTGTTTTGTTTGCCACACTGGATCTGTTTTTTTTGGCCATGCTGAATCTGTTTTGTTGGCCATGCTGGATCTGTTTTTTTGGGGCCATACTGGATCTGGGTTTTTTTTGCCATACTGGATCTGTTTTGTTTCTCCATATTGGATCTGTTTTGTTGGCCATTCTGGATCTGTTTTGTTGGACATGCTGGATCTGTTTTTTTTGGCCATACTGGATCTGGTTTTTTTGCCATACTGGATCTGTTTTTCTCCATATTGGATATGTTTTGTTGGCCATACTGGATCTGTTTTGTTGGCCATACT
Source organism: Oreohelix idahoensis (assembly GCA_024509875.1). Taxonomy (NCBI): domain Eukaryota; kingdom Metazoa; phylum Mollusca; class Gastropoda; order Stylommatophora; family Oreohelicidae; genus Oreohelix; species Oreohelix idahoensis. The sequence goes on from JAMPIV010018317.1 coordinate 24,478, forward strand.
TGATCTGTTATGTTGGCCATATAGGATCTGTTTATGTTGAGCACCTGCTTGTTCTTTTCTCAGTTGTCTGTGTATGGCCTCTTTTAGTGTGTCAAAGATGATCCTGTTTAATATTTTCCCTGGCATTGATAACCACATTATTCCTGTGTTATTTGTGCACACTTCTTTATTACTTCCATTAGGTTGGTATTTCCTCTCTCTCTCAGAATTAACTATGTAGTTTGTGTAATATCTCTGTAGAGGCATCATTGTCTGATTTGATGGCATCTGCTGGAATTCCATCTGGGTCAGTAGTTTTTCCATCAGTGAGAAGCTTTATGATTTTCTTTGTTGTAACTTCTTTTCTGTTGGCTGCATGTCTGGGGATCTTGTGTAGCAGGTCTAGTTAGGAGTTCCTTCAAATGTTTCATCCATCTCCTAATTTGCTTTTTTATTTTTGTATTGTTAAGAATTTTCATTTATTATCCTTGGTGAGGCCATTTGATTGGTTGTAATTACCTGTTAGCTTCTTCACACTTGTACAGATCCCTCACATTATGCTTCTTCACACTTGTACAGATCCCTCACATTATGCTTCTTCACACTTGTACAGATCCCTCACATTACACTTCTTCACACTTGTACAGATCCCTCACATTATGCTTCTTCACACTTGTACAGATCCCTCACACTACACTTCTTCACACTTGTACAGATCCCTCACACTACGCTTCTTCACACTTGTACAGATCCCTCACATTACACTTCTTCACACTTGTACAGATCCCTCACATTATGCTTCTTCACACTTGGACAGATCCCTCACACTACATTTCATTTGACTCTCTTGCCAAGTCATCAATATATTGCCTTTTGTTTCTTGTGTTGCTTCTTCTTACTTCTTTATTTCATAAACTTTGGCTCTGAAACATCTGATTGGTTTTGCTTCTGTTTAAATCTTCTATTTTTAATTATTCATTTCTTTATCTTTGTAATAGTTTCTGTTGTTATCCTTGCTTTTTGCTAGAATTGTCTATCTTTTTAGTTTAATCTTTATTTTGGCTAATAGAAGATAGTATTTGACCACATTTGCTTCGCTGTATACTCTTACACCATGTAATGATGATCCAAACTTCTTGTTTATGCCTATGTGATCAATCTGATTTTCTGTTTTGTGGTCTGGTGATATTCATGTTGCTTTGCATATTCATTTATGTGGAAAAATGCTTGGTCTCTATCTACCCCTCTTACCCTGGGGATTTCGGAACAGGGATTGTCTTGTAAGGCTATCAACAGGTTTTCTCAATATGTGTTCTATCCATCTCCAGCGTCTTCTTCTCATTTCTTGTTCCACTGGCGCTTGTTTCATATCATAACCCTCCACTCCCAAAGGAGCATAGGCCTTCAACAAACACAGGCCAAGTCCTCCTGTCACGTGCCATCATCTCAAGTTCTTTCCACGTTCTCCTCACCATTCTCACCCCTGCCTCCAGCTCTCCTCTCCATGTGCCTCCTGGTCTACCTCTGCCTCTCCCGCCCTGGGGGCTCCAGAACAAGGACCGCCCTGCAATGCTATCAACAGGTTTCTTCAGTGTGTGTCCCATCCATCGCCATCGTCCTCCTCTCATCTCCCGTTCCACCGGCACCTGTCTAGCTCCTGTCATCGGTTCCACGTTGGTAACCCTGTCATACCATTCCAATCCCCCCACTCTACGCAAGCACCCATCCATGAAAGTCCGTAGCCCTTTGGCTGCCGTCTCTGCCGTTCTCCATGTCTCAGAGCCACACAACAGGACCGACTTCACACCTGAGCCGAAGATTCCTATTTTCGTGTTGGATCCGATCTCTCTCGATCTCCATACACCTCCCAATGCAATGAAAGCTCCCCTTGCCCCCTGCACTCCCACCTTGATATCGCTGTCCGTCCCTCCAACTCTGTCCATATCACTGCCAAGACATGTGTACGACTCCACATCTTGTATTGGTGTTTCCCCAAGTGCAACCCCGCCATCATTACCTGCATCCACTCTCATTATTCCTGTCCTCTCCCTGTGTATCCTCAGACCCAGCTGCCGTGACCTCTCATCGAGTGTTCTCAATCTGCCCCGCATCTGATTACGGTTATGGGACAGAAGAGCCAAGTCATCAGCAAAATCCAGATCATCCAACTGCTTAGTCAGAGTCCACTGGATTCCATTTCTGTTGTGTGTTGTCGATGATCTCACAACCCAGTCCACTGCTAGTAAGAAAAGAAATGGAGACAAGAGGCATCCCTGTCGCACTCCTGTTCTTATCCCAAACGGTTCTGTAAGCTGTCCCCCGCGAAGAACTCCGCATGTCATGTCTTCATATGTTTTCTTTATTAAATTAATGACCCCCAGGGGAACTCATAATGCCTCATCAATCTCCAAAGTGACTTTCTGTCCACACTGTCAAATGCCCTTTCGCAGTCCACAAATCCGATGTAGCGGTGAACTCCATTCCAGACCTTGTTCAACCACTATTCTCAAAGCGGCCATCTGGTCTGTACATGACCTGTCCCGTCGAAAACCCGCCCGTTCATCTCTCAGTTTCTTGTCCATGGACTCCTTTAACCTCCCAAGGATAATCATGTTTAATACCTTTCCTGGCACTGACAGCAACACCATTCCTCTACAATTTGTGCACTCCCGTAAACTTCCCCTCCCAGGCAACCCAACCAGATATCCCTCCCTCCACTCTGCCGGCATCTCTTCCTTTTCCCAGACTTTACCAAGTAATTTATATACCATCTCTGTAGCCGTGTCCATATCTGCTTTTATGGCCTCTGCTGGAATGCCATCAGGTCCAGCCGCTTTTCCATCTCTTAGAAGCTTTATGGCTTTCTTTATTTCTTCCTTCGTTGGTCTTTCACCGTTAATTTGTAGCTCTTCTTCCGCTGGCCGGACGTCCGGAGGGTTTTGTGGAGCTGGTCTATTGAGAAGGTCACCAAAACACTGTGTCCACCTCCTCATCCGCTCCTGTATATTGCCGAGCAGCTTCCCATTCTTGCCTTCTATGAGGCAACCTGTTTGCCTGCATTTCCCTGCCAGCTTCTTTGTGCTGCTACACAGTTCTCTCACATTTCCCCCGGCTGCAGCATCCTCTGCCCCCCTTGCCAACTCCTCAATACACCCCTCCCGTCTCTCCCGATACCTCTTCCTACCTCTTTGTTTGCCCCTGTGTACACCTCCCGAGCCCCGGCCCCGGAACCTCTGGTTTTGCCTGTGTTTAAATCCGCTCTCTTGTCTTTTCTGTCTTGTATCTTATTGATGGTTTCTGTTGCTATCCATGCTTTTTGTTGTCTTTCCCCTTTCCCCAGTATCTCCTCACATGTCTCATTCCATACAGTTTTGACCTGCTGCCAATAGTCTTCTGTATTCTCTACATCTTCCAGCTGTTGGAGCAGTTGGAATTTGTTGTATACTGTGACCGCAAATTTGTCTCTTGTTTCTTGATTTTTTAGATGTCCTACATTAAATTGTTGTCTATAATTTTGCATTGTTGCATATCTCTTGAGTTTCATTTTTACTTTGGCTATCAGAAGGTGGTGATCTGATGCCACATCTGCTCCTCTATATACCTTTTCATCCTGCAATGATGATCTAAACTTCTTGTTTATGCATACATGATCAATCTGATTTTCTGTTCTATGGTCTGGTGATATCCATGTTGCCTTGTGTATTCTCTTATGTGGAAACATGCTTCCTCCTATAGCCAGTTGATTTGAAGCACAGAAGTTTGAGAATAGTTCCCCATTTTCATTCATTATTCCTAGCCCATGTTTTCCCATGACTTCTTCAAATCCGGTATTGACTGCATTCATGTCACCCATCAAAATTGTGATGTCTCTTCTTTTTACTTTATCCATAATTTCCTGTAGTTTAGTATAAAATGCTTCTTTCACAGACTCTTCTTTTTGTTAGTTGGTGCATAACATTGGATGACATTTACATGAATTTTCTTTTTAGCTGTTTTAAAAGTGGCTGTTATTATTCTGGGTCCAACAGCTTCCCATTCAATTAGTGCTTTCTGTGCTTCTTTAGATAATATAAGAGCTACCCCTTCACTGTGGTGTGAACTTTCGTCTTCATGTCCTGAGGACAGCACCAATTCACCTGTGATGAGTTTCTTCCTGTCTACCCCTTTCCACTTTGTTTCACACAGTCCCAGAACCTCGATTTTATATACCCTCATTTCTGCTGCTACTTGTGCCACTTTCCCTTGTTCGTTTAATGTCCGAACATTCCAGGTGCCAAATCTGGAAGTTCTAGAAGAAAGAAGGTTAGTCAGCAACACAGACTCCTTTCGGCTTTCTCTGTGTTGCATCATACGCCTCCCTGCAAGAGGACCTTCCCCTGTCTTGGATGGCTGTGTTTTATTTTCCTTAATTGACTTGTCCATATTTGTTGAAGTTTTTTTGTGGTTTAAATTTTTTACAGGATGGGGTAACCAGCCCCATGCTCAACCCTCCTTAGTCGCTTTCTACGACATGCATGGAAGGGAACAGTGTTACTATTCTTTACTCCCCTTTCGGGCCCCGGTAACACACGGGTGAGCGCTAGTTTAGTTCTTGTCATTAGTTCCACAGTAGCAATCTTGTAATACCACTCCAAATCCTTCTTTTCTACGCAAGCATCCTTATATGAAAGTCTGTAGCTTTTTGATTGTTGTTTTTGTTGTTCTCCATGTTTCAGAGCCATACAATAGGACTGACTTTACATTTGAATTGAAAATTCTGATTTTTGTGTTGTATCCGATTTCTTTTGATCTCCATATATTTACCAATGCAATGAAAGCTTCCCTAGCCGTTTGTATTCTTGTTATAATATCAGTGTCTGCCCCTCCAATTGTTTCTGTATTGCTGCTAAAGTATATGTATTTTTCTACATCTTTTAGGTACGTATCTTCCATTTCAATATTGTTATTCGTTTCCTGTAGTTATTCTTATTATCTTAGTTTTCTTCCTGTGTATTTTCAGACCCGCTTGCTGTGGTCTCTCATCGAGCATTTTAATTTAGTCTTGCGTCTGATTACGGTTGTGGGACAGAAGTGCAATATCATCGGAAAATCTAGATCGTCAAACTGTTTAGTCAGAGTCTACTGGATTCGATTTCTGTTGCCTGAAGTCGATGTTTTAATAACCCAATTAGTAGCCAATAGGAAGAGAAATCGTGACAAGAGAACTCCCTATCGCAATCCAGTTCATATCTCGAACGGTTCTGTACGTTTTCGTTGAAGAAGAACGTATATATGCGCATAATTTGTTAAAACTTCCCCATTGTCTTCATTCATCAAATCACTAACTACCTCACACATCACATTCACATGATACAGGCGCACAAATTTGGTAATTTTTCTCTTCCTTTCGGTTTCGACCTTCATTAAAATATGAAAAGATCGATCAATATTTCCCGTTTTGATATGCATCGTCGTGAGTGACACTGCACACCAGACCAGGCCACGCCAACAGTAACGTATGATAATGGCGGCTCGAAGTTATTGTGGCTATTGTTTATTCATGTTGGATTTTGTTGTTTGTCTCTTTTAGCCTGATGGAAATTGTTTCACTAAACAACAGGGCTCGATGGTTTCTTGAGTTTGTTCTTGTTGAATGCGTGTTCATCCATGGTTCTCAGAATTTTCATGAACGTCTGTCTGTCTGTTGATCTGCTTGTCTGTTTATCAATCAATCAACCAATACCCTTTAGCTCACCAAGGAGCATAGGCCTTTCCAAAACACATGCTAAGTCCTCCCTTTACGTGCCATCAACCTAAGCTCTCTCCACGCCCTCCTTATCATTTTCACTTCTGTCTCCAAATCTCCTTTCCATGTGCCTCCCTTTTTACCTTCGCCCGTCCCGCCCCGCTGGGCCTCAGAACAAGGACTGCCCTGCAACGCTATCCACAGGTTTCCACAATGCATGTCCTATCCATCGTCAGCGCCCTCCACCCACCTCCCGTTCCACCGGCTCCTGTCATTATCCCCACATCGGTGACCCTGTCATACCATTTAAATCTTTCTGTTCTTCACAAGTTCCCATTTATGAAAGTCTGTAGCTTTTTGGTTGTTGCTTTTGCTTTTCTCCATGTTTCAGAGCCATACAATAGGACTGACTTGACATTTGAGTTGAAGATTCTTTTTTTAGTGTTGAACTTGATTTGTCTTGATCTCCATATAATTCCCAATGCAATGAAAGCTCCTGTAGCTTTTTATGTACTTACTAGCAACAACCCGTCAAAATTGGCAGGTTTTTAATTGCAGCCATCTTATCATTTTGATCCGTAATACTTTAAATTAAAATTTTGTCTTGAAGAAACAATCAGAAACTTACATTTTAAGGTCATTTTTAAGAAAATGATGAGATAAATCCGTTTCCTGAATGAAACTATATCTTGATTGTCTGTTGATTTAATCTACATCTCCGCACCTTCCTGTCTTCAGTTCATGTACTGTTTATCAATTGTGTTGTTGGCTTCTTTCCATAATCAGACTGTTCATGCACATCGTCATTTGCGCACTTTTCTATTTTCGGGAGAGTACATATAAGGGAAACAATACAATTATTGTCTAACTTTCAACCACAGTTGTACCCCTTAGCTGTGGTTGAAAGTTAATGTACTCTCTCGAAAATAGAAAAGTGCGCAAATGACGGTGTGCATGATGTGACCGACCGACGTACTTACGGCGGGAATTATGGTATTGGATTTTGATATCTTTGTCTATCCCTCTATTGCTGTCAAGATTTTTGTATGATTCCACATCTATTAGTGGTGTTCCTTCAAGGTCATCCTTGTTATTATTTCCTGCATTTATTCTCATTATTTGTCTTTTCCCTGTGTATTTTCAGATACACTTGCTGTGACCTCTCATCGAATATTTTCATTTTGTCTTGCATCTGATTATGGTTATGGAACAAGAGAGCCAAAACCATCGACAAAATCTAGACCATCAAACTGTTTAGTTAGATTCCACTATGTGTTTTCGATGTTTTCGTAATTCAATCTATAGCTAGTGAAAAAAAAATGGAGACAAGAGGCATCCCTGTCGCACTCCAGTTCTTATCCCAAACGGTTCTTTAAGTTATCCTTCATGAAGAACTCTGCATATCATGTTTTCAAAAGCTTCCTTTATTAATCATCTGTATGGGAACTTCATAATGTCTCTATTTAAGTCTGTTTATCAGACGGTTTATTAAAATATTCATCCGCTCGCCAGTTGATCAAATCCGTCATTTCATCCTTTTATTCGTGTATCTTCCAGTCACTGTCGCTGTAAGTCTGCCTGCCTGTCTATCTATGTATGCCTCTCTATGTTTCTTTCTGTCAGTCTGTTCAAATATCTGCTTGTCTTTTTCCCAGGGCCGTACTTAAAGTATTTGGCACCAAGTCGGATCCTACCTTTGTCACCCCTCACCGTAAAGAAATACGTGCAATCATATTTTTAACTGCCATAATAGTGTCTGAAAGCTCCTCCTGGCTATCACCCAGGGCGGGACACCCCCCTTCCCCAGCGCACCGCACCGCCTTAGTATGCCACTGCTTCTACCCGTTTTTTCCGTATCTCTGACTTTCGGTCTCTCACTCTATTCGTCAGTTTATCTGTCTATCGATTCTTACACCGGTTCTTTTCTTCAGTAAATAAAAGTCACCTACTTATTTTGCCACACCTTCGTGAAGCAAAATCGATACTTGCATACCGTTCACTTGAGCAATTTACAACATTCATCTGTAAATGCACAAAAATTGATCTGGAATCGATACATTAACAAACGTACTCACACATTCTCTATTTTTGGAATCTTTCAACACAAGCTTTCGAAATACACAACTCACACACGGCCAACGGCAAGAATACATGATGTATGTCGCAATTTTAGTAGTAGCAATCCTTTTTGAAGGGATTAAAAAATAAATGTTAAATTTAAAAAACAGATTTTAATTTATGCGAAGGGATTGACCTAGATGAGGGGTTTTCAACCTGGAGTATAATATCCCCCAGGTGGTACCAGAAATGTAAATGTTAACGATATGACGAGTTACTGATTAGTGATAACTGGGTCAACCATTTTTATTCTAAGCCAGAGGTTTTCAAACTTTTTTGGTCCGCGGCTCCCTTGACCTGTGCATAAATCACCGCGGCTCCTCTCTATACTATATATATAAGCAATTGTACCCAAAAAGATATTAATGACTTTCCCAAGCCACCGCGACGCCCTTATCCGAGGGCCGCGACGCCCCTGGGAGCCGCGACGCACAGTTTGAAAACCTCTGTTCTAAGCAATAGAGCAGCGTTTCTCAACCTTTTTGTGTTCACGGCACACTTTTCAATTTTCTAAAAAAATTGCGGCACACCTATCTGACCCCGCGCCTGAATAAAAAAATTACAGTGATATATACTAATTAAATACACTAATTTTTTGGTATTTTAGAATAAAGAAAACTCTCAATTCGACTCGCTTTTAACTGTTTAAAGTAACTTTGAAGTATATCTATTTTTGTTCAAAGAAGTTAATAGCTTCAATTATTGAATGAATTCACGCTGTAAGATCAGTTTTATATTACATGATCACTAAAAATATAATTCATGAAGTAAATTTACACAATTTTTGCTGCACACTTTGATAGGCGCGGCAGCACACTAGTGTGCCGCGGCACACCGCTTGAGTGTCGGGGGCATTTATTGTCTGTTTTCAGTGCATGTGGTAACAGAATTAAAGATGAATACCTAAAACTTGTTTTGTTTACTTTATTTATTGTATGATATCTTCTTCTTCTTCTTAACCCTTTGAAAATAAAGTTCGTTCTTCTTCTTCTTCTTCTTCTTCTTTCTGTTTCGCCTTCAGACTTCCACATTAATGACTGTAATAGAGGCAGTTGTCAGCTTAAGGTTCGTGACATCTTCAAACAGTTTTTTCGTGGAGTGACATGATTTTTTTTCACATCTTTATTCACATTCCGTTGAAATTTACAAAGATTTTTAGCATTGAAAAATTGACAATAATAGCATGAATGTAAGTATAGCAATGAAAATACAATGTGCAGCTGTTAAAAAAAAATAAATTTCTTTCACTCCTTGCACACACTCATTTACACACTCTTTCTTGTACTCTTAAGTTATACATTGCACATTTTTTTTTCGTAATCATAGTGTTGATTAAAAAGAGAAGGAAGAAGAAAAAAATAAATCTTACATTCACTTTTTTGGAAGTGGAGTGAAATTTTTTTTTTTTTTTGGTGTGGATTTTTTTTTTACCCCTTCTGGAGCTCAAAGTAAGGTTTATTAACTTTATTTTGTAAAATGTGTTTGATCTCGGCCCTGGCTTAGATCTGCACCAACACAATTGATCTTAGCCAAATTTTTTTTTTTTTCCTCGCATGAGGTCGCATATTTTTTTCCTCGCATGAGGTTGCATTGCACACGCTCAACCCGGCCCTGGTCAAGACCCATGTCCCAACACAAAAAGACCCAATGACATCATGTGTCACTGTAGTGATCCTCTGTGTTCTCACACAAAGGACCTAATGACACATGAATGTCACTGTATTGGTCCCTGTGCTTAGACACTTTGATCTTAGCCAAAAGGCCGACTTTAAAGTCATATCGGAATATTAGACATGTTTGGATTAGTGCCACTTCTTCCCGATAACATTCATATTTGAATAAACTATACTGTGAGATGTTTAAACACCTAATGTGAAGCGCACAAGAAAGGTGGTCACTACTAGAGCTGTGTTGAAAACAAAAGATTCTCTGATCTAGTTATTTGAAGAAACACATTGATTTAATCGGCTCATCACTATTCACTATCCGAAGCGCACCCCTTTAAGTTCGTAACATAGTCTACATTCCCAGTTTGTTATTTCCCTTACTTAAAAAATCGTTACTTTAATTGAGTTATGTCTACATTATTTTACATTATTATGTAAAACCAGCTGGGTCATTGCCAGTTAAGATAGATTAAAATGTACAAAGAAAGAAAGGTGCTTCGTTCAAAGTTTCAGCTGTCTAAGCTGAGTAGGACATAAATTTTGAACGTCAAAAATTTGAAAGGGGACAAATAAGCATTGCAATTTTGATCTTAAATAAAAGTGGTTAGAAATAAATGATTTTCCATGCACGAGTTTTTAGCGAATCTTGTATGACCTGCAATTCTCTCTTTGTGTTCTCTGTTCGTGCAGTTCATATTTTTCTTGTGCGGACAGTATATTTATATACATAATTGCTGTTACGGTTGATTTTTAGATCAAAAGTTGCGTGTACCACGTTTATTATCACAGTGTCTTTCTTGCAGTGTCGTTGGCATATCGAGTGTTAACACTTTGTGTAAAATAAGCTGCGTGTATGAGCAAAAAAGTTATGGATAATTAGCATGTCAGGGTGAAGGTCCGCAGCCGGTTTATGAAAGTATCGATGTCGAGTGTCAAGGATGAAGTCTTGGGGAAAGTCGACAAATGATTTATAATCAAGTTAATCGATACTGTAGCTATGAATAATAAGAAAGTCGGGAGCCGCGCTGGTGTAATGGTTACCAAACTGCGCTGGCGACCGGGTGACCCAGGATCAAATCCGGGCGAGGACATTTGAAGATTTTTTTTTGTCGACCGGGATTTGGACTGGATTAACTCGAGCCCTGGCGAGACATTTGAAGGAGTGTCGTCGACCAGGGACTGGCGGCTCCTGAGCCGACCCAGCTCTAATGGGTACCTCCGAAATCGGCGAGTATCTGCCTGAATGGCGAGGGACACCTGTCTCTGTACAAGAAAAAAAGGGATACTCACGTAAAATCAGTCTCAGGTTAGACATACTAACCTGAGATTTCCCCTCGAGTAATAGCGGGAGTACGAAAAAAAAAATAATAAGAAGACAGTTAAGCCCAAGATTTATGAAATAAGAGAACAGCTGCGGTTAAATAGTAAATTTCTACCAGCGCAGTTAATTTGTGATAGGACATATTACTTTGTTCTTTATTGTAAATGCTTGCTTACTTCACTTTTTCGTTCTGTTGTTGCTGTAGTGAGGTCTGGATCATATCTCGGTGATCATTCAAAAATTATCACCGCGCAACCCCCGTGGAAATAACTGACCAATGAAACGCCAGCTTGGTACACGTAGTGTCGGAGTATTACGCTAGGCTATTCAACATGGAGACAACGAAAGTGTAGATGTTGGTAATATTTCGGAAGGCAGTGTGCATATATACATGGAGTACCTAGTTAAGGAAGGACCCGATTCGATAATAGGGATCATTAGCCTTAGGCAGATAGCAATAGTTTCACTGGATGTGGTGTAGAGCCGAAGTTATTGTTAATAGAAGACAGTGGAGCATGAACCATGTTGTGTTTTTCCCTAATTCGGATGCTCCAGTGAAAAGTCGGATAAACTATAGTATAAGTTGGATATCCACAGTAATAGAGCTCATTCATATCAGTAAAATAAGCATAAGAGGGAGGAAATCGGTGCCGAAATAAGGACTCCAGAATTATTTTAGATTTGTCCTCTAAGCACACATTGCCCTACCTACACGATTTTGGGTGAATGAAAAAAATACTTTGGCCTAGTTGTTATCTCGTACATCCAGAAGCCCACTGTGTAAAGGGGAGGAACGGAAGGCGCAAACACTTGCCGCCTAATTCAAACTACAGACACGGAGACCAGCATCTGTATCAACTCCTTTGCCATCTGCATAAGTGTGAGCAGACTGTGTAACCATTAAAAGCCTGTCTGTGATTGAGGGTTGTAAATATATATATATATATATATATATATATATATATATATATATATATATATATATATATATATATATATATATATATATATATATATATATATATATATATATATAATCAGTGTGTGCTTATGGTAATATTGGTTTGTGTAGAATCATTGTGCTATTTCTGGAGGAAAACCCGAAGTGTGTTGGTTTAGTTTAAGTGTGTATTAAATTAGTAGAACGAATGGATTGAGCTAGTTGGTTATGGAAAGCGTTTTAAAGATATTATGCTTGCTGGAAAGGACTATCCAAACTGGAAGAAGGAATGATTGTAACAGATTGATTTTCTGTATTGGTTGATATATGACACAATGATTACCATAAGGCCTATATGATTTTAAAGAGGCAAATCGTGGACAGAACTGTAACAAGTGAGTTACTGAATTATTGTGCGAGAACTTTAACGAATTGTGTTATTCATGACTTACTATGTCTCTTATGATTAACCACAGCTTGTCTGAGCTGTCTCATTATACCTCCTGACTGGGTAGGGAGACAATGAACGATACCACGTAGGTTGTATATTATATTTCAGTATTTATATTTTATATACTACAAAAGTAGTCCACTAATGGTCACAACGCAAGCGTATCTAAAAGTAGGTCGTCCAAGGTATCTATCTTCGCGCAAGATTACTCTTGGCAAAGGTGTAGATAGAAGATGAATGGCGCTTCTACCTTATAGGAGCCTTCACAAGATATTCCCAGAAGTCAAGAACACACGCTGCTTAAGGGCTGAGCAAATTTGTTAAGTTATTATCTGGCCCATCGCCTTTTGTGAAGGGTTTATGCAATGGTTCTGGCCCGTCAAACCTCCAGTTAGAGTAATCAAACGAATGTCCTCTTATAAGTAATGGCTCACTCTCTCTCTCTGTTTCTCTCTGTTTCTCTCTCTCTCTCTATATATATATAAATATATAAATATATAAATATATAAATAAATATAAATATATATATATATATATATATATATATAAATATATATATATATATATATATATATATATATATATATATATATATATATATATATATATATATATATATATATATATATATATATATATATATATATATATATATATATGTGTGTGTGTGTGTGTGTGTGTGCGCGCGTGCGTGCGTGCGTGCGTGCGTGCGCGCGCGCGTGCATGCATGTATGTATGTATGTCAAGAAAGACTGGCTCACACGTTTGCTTACTGAATCAACTATTATTGTTTAATGTAAAATAACATACAACAAATTTAATAGTCAATTAGTTCAACAAGTTAAAATAAGGATTAAATGGGGTGAAAGTTATATTAAATTTTTCCTCATTGTGGTTTTGGTAGGGCGTTAATAATGTCCGTATTTTTGCTGTAGCCTGTTACATAAAACTTAACTCCAGATGAGTCCTGCAGCTGTGGTTTCCGTCACTTCGTGGTGATGAGGGCACTTCTTCACTCAATTTGTCCGATTTCGGCGGTGGGTGGTGATGCTCTTCTCTCACACTAGCGGCGTTATTACCACAGTCGTCTAGTGGCTTGTAACCACAAACTGTGACAGATAGAAACAAATGCCTTCTGTTTAGTACATTTGTTCTCCGCAAACTAACAGGCCCATGGTCATGCGCTCCACCCACTAATGTTAACCTCTCAGAAGAATTAAATTCCCGAGCACCCAATGTAACTCAGGGAATATGATGAAAATTCACCAATATCCTTCTGGGTGTCAGCTAGGAAATTGCGTCTGGAGTGCATGAATAATGATTTGCCTGAATTACAATTAAAAAAGGTACATCATTCTCACAAGAAAATAATGTTACACTTTAGGCACATGTGATTTAATCATCACTCATCACTGCTCCGGTCGAAGTCTGGGGTCGCTCTGCTGTCGGGTCTCCCGCACGACTAATCAGAAACAATAACCAGCTCTTGCTGTAGTGGTTCATGAAAATACTATGTTCATATGTTGAGATTGCCAGCCTCATATATAGCCACTTAGTAAGAAACCTGTAAAATTTACATTAGTAAATAATTTGTTTACACTTACCCCAAAATTTTGGGAATACACCCTTCTCCTGGCACAGATTTAGAATGGACACACAGCCCTTTAGTTAGATGCTGTTCGAATCACTTAGGTCTGGAAATATAAGTTAATTCCTCTGACGGCTGGGGTTCTGTAAATTCCTGGCCTGGGAAAACTGTTTGTATAATTTCTCTTATGACTTGGTCTGGGAAATATGAGTTAATTCCTCCGACGGCTGGTGTTCTTTGAATCCTGCCTGGGAAAACCTTTGTATAATTCCTCTTATGACTCCTTGTGATAAAATTCCCAAGTTTCCAGTCTTGTATTAAAATTAAGGGTTTACTTGTGAATTCCAGTTGCCCAATACTCGATCTGGTACTTATACATCCTCTTTCCTCTGGCTTGTAGGAGGTGTTTAGTTGACGCTGCAATGCAGTCTGTCAGCGTGTCTCTGATTTCTACAGTATATCCCACAATCCGGAGTTTCAAATCCCAGCTGTGTTTCCTGCTGAATGTTCCAATCAATTCATTGTAGCTTCTGGCGAACCAATCAAATCTATCTAGCACTGTTTGGGTAGGGAAGTTTATCATTACTCATCCCACGCGTATTTAAAATATTAATTTTAATATACACGCGTGGCCTCTTACAACAGTGATGTCAAATCGTTACATCAGACTTCCGGAGCACCTCTGTCTATCACAATATTGTGACCATATATTTCTGACGTAATGACTTCCGCCCAGATGTCTGCCCTGACAGATTATCTATTATCCCCTTTATCTGCGTGCCTCCGCCAGACAGATGTCTGGTCAGACAGTGTTGTCTTCTTTCATCGTACGCACAATACAAGCTTGTGTCAACATGATCAACAGCTGTCCAATGGGGTCAAATGTTTGCCCGACACGTTTCCACAGGTGGTCAGACGGATTATGCGATAAGCGGGTGACTGGTCTGACGACTGGGTATTGTTACGATAATACTACAGTTCAGCTGGCGGAACGTTAAAATGAAGAAAAAGAAAGGATACTGCCGGAGGGCTGAAGGTGTGAGAGATCACACAAAAGAGCATGTTCAGACGTTTTGTCACACAACTGCCTTTATTAGAACCATTAATGTCGAAGTCTGAAGGCTAACGAAGAAGAAGAAGAAACAATCAAATAACCACATCTATCTCTCTTATAAAGCTTCTCTCGTCGCCAACAGTTTCTCCCTCATCTGGGGGTGGAGAAGACAGTGCTGCAGTTGTGGTCCTCTCATGGAGCTTGCCGTCTTGGAGAACATGTTCCCCTGTTTGTCCTCCCCACAAGGTCACATATCTGTCTGTCCGATTTTCAATTTGTTGAACAGAGATTCCAGGCTGCAGTAGCAGGTTCTCAGTCTGGTAATTATCATTTAATCTCTTGTTTCCCTCCTCACACTAAGTAGAATGGCACTGCTGTAGAAGTCGCTGGATGTTCCTTATGCCATTTTTTCCTCCTGACACTAAGTAAAATGGCACTGCTGTAGAAGTCGCTGGATGTTCCTTATGCCATTTTTTCCTATAAAGTTCTTCTTCAAGTACCACGCCTAGTGGCGTAGAAGATCATGTATGTGCGCAACTTCCTGTCTCCAGTACAATTTATAAATTCTGCTGTTGACTTCTTTCCATGCCACGATGTCAAATTTTCCAGTATTCGCTCCCCATAAGTTACATTTAATTATTGCTTTTATCTATTCATATGTAGCCATATCCTCAGTTTTAACCTCACCTACCTTCTTTTCGAAGTCTTATCTCCCTTCTCATTTCCATATATCTTGCAGTGGGCACTGGGCAGAGATCAACTGTACTTTTACTGTTTTAAATTTATAGCTGGTTTCAGTGGCATAATAAGGAGGGTGCAAGGGGGGCGGTCCGCCCCAGGTGACTGCCAGGACGGGTGTGCCATCGGACACTAAATAATTTAGGGACGCCTCTGACTGGTTTCCATATGACTAGTGCGCCTTGAGTCCAGATCTTCAGATATCCTCCATGCCGACTTCTATAAAAGTAACCTTCTTTTATAGTCGTGAAAAACAGTGTGAATTTAACGTGACACACAATTCCATCTGGGCTATTACCAGGATTATCAATTGGATTCAATCTAAATCTTGCTTATGTCAGAAACTTGGACACGCCCAGATGTCCAGGTGTTATCAGAGTCCGGCGGTAAACGCTATCTCTCCGGACCCTTCGAGCTCACAACCAATTAAACTCTCATTTACGTCCGCCAGGAAAGTGAAGATAGTCCTGGTCACCAATTCACCTGAGGTCAGATGTTATACGTGCTAGTACCTCTCATCCTGGTTAATAATACCGTCCTAATTTACTATCACTTAATCGCTTGACGGTATCTCCTGTTTTCCCACGGATAAGACCTTATCTGTCAGGAATGCCAGAGCTACTGATCTCGAAAATCTCTGCGGTAGGCATAGCTACCCTAACAACGCCATCTCAGTGTTAAAGCGCCTATCACCTGGTAGGGATATGGGCAGTTAGTTTACTCAGCGGTAGTCCTAAATTTGCCCGTAGTACGCTCCCGCGGTAGAGGAACAAGTGTGTATAAATATTTTGACATTTTACGACTACCATTTAGGACAGCAATTTTTGAAATTTTTTTCCGGAACCCTTAAATCGAGTCGCGCGTTAAAACATTGTGACACAGTTAATATCTCAGTTTACGACATTATCGCGTCGTTTACGACAGATACTTTCCGAATCTATACCAAATCTAAAATCCCTGGGACAGAGTTTATTTATGTTGGCGATGATGTGTGCTAAGTCGATATATAATTTACTGGAGCGCACAGGCGGTGAATGCATATATTAAACCATAAAATTACACTTAAGCTGTTGCCAATCCCGTAATAGTGTGTTTTCCACTTTCGTGGCTCTATTGTCCGAATGCTTACAAGTGTGAAGGGAAAGAAAAAGTAGTATTCAGTGAAGGCGCGTATTGTTATTGTATAGAGAATTGTTAACATTTTTGGAAAGTTGCACATGCGGTGACAAAGAAAAGGCATTATATATACTCACTGAGCGCATTGTATAATACCTGCATGTGTTATATTTCTCGAAGTAATGCTATGGTGTGGGCTCAATAAGCTGGCCAGTATTAGTTTTTGAAGCTGCACTTTTTCCGAGCCAAAGAAACATTAATTAATTATGTGCTGAGTGTACTGAAAAAAAGGCATTTAATTAATTCATTCAATACCTTCGGTAGCCGGTCGATCTTGGTCTACTGGTAGACCACAGTAAGTCAGTCATTCCACAGACCTCTATGTGAAGGAAAGGGGAAAATAATTTTTTTTAACCTAGGTAAATAACGGACTGGAGCGTCCGATTGACAGAGTGGTTAGAGCGATGGTCTCTCGCGGCGAAGGTACTGGTTTCGAAACACAGTGGCATCACGCTCCAGTCTACCCAGCTGTAAATGGGTACCTGACTCTACTCGTGAATTAGGGACGGAAAAATCAGCGGGGCGGGGAGCTGTGCACCCCCACCTATCGAAGCTGGAACGAGTATAGTGAAGGTTCTAACACTTCACTCCCTTAAGTTAGTATCTGATATGGGACTACCTCAAGTCTTTTATAAGCCTGCAGCTAAATGTATGCCCACGGCGAGCGGAGTGCCGAAAATTGACGCACCTATTATTGCATCGGTCGTGTCTGGTAAGAGTTCATTAGTGGAACATCTTCTGGCAGCTTAGTGGGCAACTGAGCCATATTTGGTTTCCAATTGGCTCATGAGTTGGCATATTGTGCGGGTTCAGAAAACCGGGACATGACGTGTCTACAACAAGAAGAAGTGCGGTAACGGAAATAGAAATAATGGCAGAAACCTTAGCTGAAGTGCCTTGGAAGGGGGCTCTCTCTCTCTCTCTCTCTCTCTCTCTCTCTCTCTCTGTATGTCTGTCTTACACTCACGAACACTCATTCACTCGCACACACTCACTCAACTCACTCAACACTCACTCACACATACGTACTCACAGACACTCACAGACACTCGCTCAACACACACTTACACATACACACTCCACACACTCTCACTCACACACACACTCACACCCAATATCTGTAAGTTACCGGGGATCTGTGAAGAGAGAAAGAAAACACAGGGCACTGCTCCCACTGACGTGTGGTAAGAAGTAACTAACATAAGGTTGTGCAGGGGGGCTGGCAGCTTCATCAAATACAATAAATCGCCATAGAAACCATCACCACAAGACCACGTGATTAATTTAGCGCAGGCTTCCTGCAAGTGCACCAGCTGTAGTGGTGGTTCCAGCTACATAAAGACAACAAAAAAGGAACTGGTAATGATGACAGTATAAGCCTTTAACGAATTAGGTCCACATTTTTATTTTCTTCTTCCTTCTTCCTCGTTCGTCCTGAAAAGGACGTTGGTTTCGTTATGTCCGTTTACAGCGCGGCTGCGATATTTGCGCCTTTCGGCCGACACATCCGACTTCAGCACGACATTTTTGGGACCGGGTTTGCCGTCCCTCTTCGATCCCCACTCTTTCTGCCAAACTGCAGTGATGCAGCCTGTTTCCAGGACCACCGCTTGGAGGTGGAGTAGGGTCTTGGTCAGCTCTGGTTCACTGACCCTGACGCAAGCAGTCAAGCTATGAGTCGCTGACTGCATTCCTCACAGTTGCTGCGTCTTCGTTCCCTGTCCACCTTTTTAATGAGGTGGGGTTACCAGTTCCAGTTTTAGCTGCATTTGCCTTCTATAACAATAGAACATTATATATAACTATATAACATTTGCCTTCTATAACAATAGAACATTATATATAACTATATAACATTTGCCTTCTATAACAATAGAACATTATATATAACTATATAACATTTGCCTTCTATAAGAATAGAACATTATATATAACTATATAACATTTGCCTTCTATAACAATAGAACATTATATATAACTATATAACATTTGCCTTCTATAACAATAGAACATTATATATAACAATATAACATTTGCCTTCTACAAGAATAGAACATTATATATAACTATATAACATTTGCCTTCTATAACAATAGAACATTATATATAACTATATAACATTTGCCTTCTATAACAATAGAACATTATATATAACTATATAACATTTGCCTTCTATAACAATAGAACATTATATATAACTATAGAACATTTGCCTTCTATAACAATAGAACATTATATATAACAATAGAACATTATATATAACTATAACATTTGCCTTCTATAACAATAGAACATTATATATAACTATAGAACATTTGCCTTCTATAACAATAGAACATTATATATAACTATATAACATTTGCCTTCTATAACAATAGAACATATATAACTATATAACATTTGCCTTCTATAAGAATAGAACATTATATATAACTATATAACATTTGCCTTCTATAGCAATAGAACATTATATATAACTATATAACATTTGCCTTCTATATCAATAGAACATTATATATAACTATATAACATTTGCCTTCTATAAAAATAGAACATTATATATAACTATATAACATTTGCCTCCTATAACAATAGAACATTATATATAACTATATAACACTTGCCTTCTATAACAATAGAACATTATATATAACTATATAACACTTGCCTTCTATAACAATAGAACGTTATATATAACTATATAACATTTGCCTTCTACAACAATAGAACATTATATATAACTATATAACATTTGCCTTCTATAACAATAGAACATTATATATAACTATATATTATTTGCCTTCTATAACAATAGAACATTATATATTCTTCTTCTTCTTCCTCGTTCGCCCTGAAAAGGACGGTGGTTGCGTTGTGTCTGTTTACGCCTAAGCTGTGATATCTGCACCTTTCGGTCGACACATCCGACTTCAGCACGGCATTTTTTAGGGACCGGGTTTGCCTTCCCATTGCGATCCGCACTCGCTCAGCCAGACTGCACTGCTGCAGACTGTTTCCAGGACCACCACGTGGAGGTGGAGTGCGGTCTTGACCAGCTCTGGTTCGCTGGTCCTGATGCAAGCAGTACAGCTATGGGTCGCTGACTGCATTCACTATTGCTGCATCTTGGGGAACATTATATATAACTATATAACATTTGCCTTCTATAACAATAGAACATTATATATAACTATATAACATTTGCCTTCTATAACAATAGAAGTTTATATATATCTATATAACACTTGCCTTCTATAACAATAGAACATTATATATAACTATATAACACTTGCCTTCTATAACAATAGAACATTATATATAACTATATAACACTTGCCTTCTATAACAATAGAACATTATATATAACTATATAACATTTGCCTCCTATAACAATAGAACATTATATATAACTATATAACATTTGCCTCCTATAACAATAGAACATTATATATAACTATATAACATTTGTCTTCTATAACAATAGAACATTATATATAACTATATAACATTTGCCTTTATAACAATAGAACATTATATATAACTATATAACACTTGCCTTCTATAACAATAGAACATTATATATAACTATATAACATTTGCCTTCTATATCAATAGAACATTATATATAACTATATAACATTTGCCTTCTATAACAATAGAACATTATATATAACTATATAACATTTGCCTCCTATAACAATAGAACATTATATGTAACTATATAACATTTGCCTTCTATAACAATAGAACATTATATATAACTATATAACATTTGCCTTCTATAACAATAGAACATTATATATAACTATATACCATTTGCCTTCTATAACAATAGAACATTATATATAACTATATAACATTTGCCTTCTATAACTATAGAACATTATATATAACTATATAACATTTGCCTTCTATAACAATAGAACATTATATATAACTATAACATTTGCCTTCTATAACTATAGAACATTATATATAACTATATAACATTTGCCTTCTATAACTATAGAACATTATATATAACTATATAACATTTGCCTTCTATAACAATATAACATTATATATATAACTATATAACATTTGCCTTCTATAACAATATAACATTATATATAACTATATAACATTTGCCTTCTATGACAATAGAACCTTATATATATATATATATATATATATATATACATATATATATATATATATATATATATAACTATCTATATATATATATATATATATATATATATATATATATATATATATATATATATATATATAACTATATAACATTTGCCTTCTATGACAATAGAACCGTATATATATAACTATATAACATTTGCCTTCTATAAGAATAGAACATTATATATAACTATATAACATTTGCCTTCCATAACAATAGAACATTATATATAACTATATAACATTTGCCTTCCATAACAATAGAACATTATATATAACTATATAACATTTGCCTTCTATAACAATAGAACATTATATATAACTATATAACATTTGCCTTCTATAACTATAGAACATTAAATATAACTATATAACATTTGCCTTCTATAACAATAGTACATTATATATAACTATATAACATTTGCCTTCTATAACAATAGTACATTATATATAACTATATAACATTTGCCTTCTATAACAATAGAACATTATATATAACTATATAACATTTGCCTTCTATAACAATAGAACATTACATATAACTATATAACATATGCCTTCTATAACAATAGAACATTATATATAACTATATAACATTTACCTTCTATAACAATAGAGCATTATATATAACTATATAACATTTGCCTTCTATAACTATACAACATTCTCATCTCATCTCAACCCATAACCCGTCATGAGTCGTAGGGGTGCCTGGTGGAAGCATCAGCAGACAGGGTCCTCCACTGCTCTCTATTCTCAGCAATGCGTACAAGTGTGGAGAAACCGTGTCCTGCCCATTCTTTGATGTTATCAGCCCAGGATTTTCTTTGCCTTCCTCTTCTCCGTTTACCTTCGACTGTTCCCTGGAGGATCGTTTTCGAAAGGGAGTCATGACGAGTTACATGCCCAAACCAGGCAAGCTTTCGACGTTTCACTATTGACAAAAGTGGTTCTTGGTGGCCTGCATAGGTGTTTATCTTCTCTCTAACATAGACATTTGTTTTGTGCTCTTTATAGCAAATGCGCAAAATTCTTCTATAACATTTATGCTCGAAAGCCTGAATCCTTCGCTCCGTATCTGCAGTGAGTGTCCAGCCCTCACACCCATACAAGAGAATAGATAATACAAGTGATTTGTATAATTTGATCTTCACAGGAAAACTGATGTTACTTTTTCAGATCACATTCAACCTTGTCATGGCAGCTGAGGCCATCTCAAGTCTTGTCTTGATTTCTTTATTTGATCTTCCATCACTACATATAGTGGACCCGAGATATTTAAAGGTGTTAACTTCTTCTAACGTTTGCCCATTTAACGTAATGTTGGTCGGAACATGTTTCTTATGGCTATTCACCAATATCTTGCTTTTTTCTATATTAATTTCCATCCCATATGTTCTTGTTACTTTCTCCAGTCTAGAGGTAAGGTCTTGAAGTTCTGATTCTGTTCCAGCTATCAGATCAATATCATCAGCAAAACGTAGATTACACAGTGGTCGGCCTCCAATCGATATGGTTGATTTATAATCGTAGAGAGCCTCCTGCATAATATGTTCTAGATATATATTAAAGAGCACTGGTGACAGGATACATCCCTGGCGAACTCCTACAGTTGTTTTGAAAAATTCTCCAATGTCGTTGCTTGCAAAAACAGCACTGCTTGCGTCCTTGTATAGTACTTCAATGATATCTATGATGTTGGTATCAAAATTGAATTTTCTCATTATTTGCCATAAGCCTTCATGCCAGACTCGATCGAAGGCTTTTGTGAAATCGATGAAGTTATGGTATAAATCATGTTGATGCTGAATCATGTTGATGCTGGAGATGTTTTTCGATCAGTAATCTAATATTGAAGATTTGTTCTGAGGTACTTCTTTTTGGTCTAAAGCCAGCCTGTTCCTCTGACAAGATTTCTTCTGATTTCTGTTTTATTCTGTTCAAAAGTATCCTTAACATCACCTTACTTGGATGACTAATAAGGCTAATGGTTCTGTAGTTCTTGCACATTTTTAGATTTCCTTTCTTTGGAAGCGGTATTACTAATGACTGCGTCCATTCTTTTGGCCATTTTTTTGTACTCCATATCTTCTGGCAAATTGTTGTCATGATTTTTACTATATCTGGTCCTCCATATTTCAAGAGCTCTGCTGGTATATTATCCACACCCGGTGATTTCCCTACTTTCATCGAACATATAGCCTCTTCCACTTCTTCCCGTAGTATTGCTGCATTTCCGAGTTCTCTGTTTTCGCACTTAATGTTGTTTAATATGCTTAAGTCAGTGTCAAGTTTACAGTTATATAATTCTTTACAATATTCTGTCCACCTTCTCATTACAGCTGTTTTTTCATTGAGCACAGCCCCATTGCTATCTTCTATGACAGTTACCCTGGGCTGTTGGGGTTTTGATAGTCTTCTTAATGTGTCAAAAGCTGCCTTGCTGTTACCTTTTATTAGCCCCGTATTAATGGACTCACATTGATCAGCTACCCATTTTTCTTTGGCCTGTTTCATTTTCTTTCTAATATTTTTATTCACCATACTGTATTGCCATGCTGCTTCAGGAACCTCTTTCTTAACCTTTTTCATTTCCCGCCGTGTATCACATAACTTCAGAATGTCATCTGTAACCCATGGTTTGTTTATTTTCTTTCTTTTACCAAGTATTTCTGTTGCTGATTCAATGAGCACGTCTTTCATGTTCTCTGTGATTGAGTTGATATCATCCTCCAAAAAGTTGAGAGCTGCGAATTTTCCTCCAACAGTTGCCTCAAAGATTCCCGCGATTTCTGGATCTTTCAATTTGTCTAAATTGAATCTTAACTGAGAACATCTGTTTTGATTATAGTTCTTTTTGAGTTTAAGCTTGAGCGTCATCAATACCATGTCGTGATCACTACCAATGTCGGCGCCAGGAAAAGTCCTAGTCTTGGCTTTATTAATGCTGGACTTGAATCTTTTGGATACAAGAATAAAATCAATTTGGCCATGTATCTCAGTTTTTGGGGCATGCCACGTTGTTCTTCTTGATAACTTATGAGGAAATAGTGTATTTGCAAGGGTTAGTTTATAGTTGCTGGCAAATTCTAGTAGCCTTAGTCCTCGATCGTTGGTTTCTCCTGTCCCAAATTTCCCCACTGTGCCAGCCCAGTGACCGTATGCATCTGGCCCTATTTTAGCATTCCAATCACCTAGCACGATGAGAAGATCTTTCTTTGGAATTTTCTTAATTGCTTCATCCAGATTGTCATAAAATGTATCAATTGCCTCATCCTCATAGTCAGTAAGGTAAAGGAGGTAAAGGAACCCGTTACACGCCCATTGAGGCATATTGGGAATATGGTGTTAGGCCCATATTATCTTGACCGTCGGCACACGAGGGGTGATGTGGTCGGCATCACGCCGGCCGCCTTAACCTTCCCAGAGTAGCTCTGGTACCCATTTGGGGCTGGGTCGACCCAGGAGCCGTTTGTGGCCTTAAAATTTTCCGCCTCATCTGGGGATCGAACCATAGACCACTGCGCTAGGAAGCCAGTGCACTAACCACTATGCTACCGCGGCTCCATCTCATAGTCAGTAGTGGGGGCATATACCTGTATGATGGAGATGTTCTTTGGATGTGCTGCAATACGAATGGTGATAAGCCTGCTATTTATTGGGGTGCAGCTGATGACAGAGTTAAATCTATCTTTATGTACGATAAAACCTACTCCATGCTGATGTTTAGACTCATCTCCACTAAACCAAATTTTGTGACCATCATCCGTTATTGATTCACCTAATCCTGTCCATCTGACTTCTGCTAGGCCCAGGATGTCCCACGAGTATCTAACAAGTTCATGTGTTAGTTCTTTCACTTTTCCACACGCATATAGCGTGCGTACATTCCAAGTTCCAACAACAAAATTTTCTCTTGGAAGTTTCAAAACAGGTGTTTGTACCCCATTCGCTGACTTATCACTCTCAAGGGGCAATGAGAGCGCGGTCGTTGTTAATCCGGGCATCGGCCGATCCGGCAAATTATTACTGAGTTGACTTTCCATCATAGCATTTCAGTGGGCAAGAGGTTTGCTTGGCGGTGCCCATCTCCTCTCCAAGTATCCTTGCAGGTATACAACATTATATATAACTATATATAATGTTATATAGTTATATATAATGTTGTATTATATAATGTTATATAGTTATATATAATACAACATTATATATAACTATATAACATTTGCCTTCTATAACAATAGAACATTATATTTATAACTATATAACAGTTGCCTTCTATAACAATAGAACATTATATTTATAACTATATAACATTTGCCTTCTATAACAATAGAACATTATATATAACTATATAACATTTGCCTTCTATAACTATAGAACAGTATATATAACTATATAACATTTGCCTTCTATAACTATAGAACATTATATATAACTATATAACATTTGCCTTCTATAACTATAGAACATTATATATAACTATATAACATTTGCCTTCTATAACTATACAACATTATATATAACTATATAACATTTGCCTTCTATAACTATACAACATTATATATAACTATATAACATTTACGCCACTAGGCGTAATGGCCACTGCTGACTGCTTTGCCGGTCGTTGGCTAAGGACGGAAGAAGAAGAAGAAGAAGATATAACATTTGCCTTCTATAACTATGGAACATTATATATAACTATATAACATTTGCCTTCTCTAAATCAAAAGCAGAGTCAGGTACTCTTTTACAGCCTGGTTAGACTGGAGCATGACGCAACCAGGTTTCAGTCCCGTCAAAAAGCCAGTGTCACAAGCATAGTTAATTTAAAAGGGAAGGATCCATTGAGGCATATTGGGAATATGGTGTTAGGATAGGAGTGATGTGGTCAGCATCACGCCGGCCGCCTTAACCTTTCCAGCGTTGCTCTGGTTCCCATATCATGAGGCTTGGTCGACCCCGGAGCCGTTTGCGGTGTAAAAGATCCCACCTCAACTGGGGATTGAACCATGGACCACCGAGCTAGGAAGCCATGCACTAACTACTTCACTACCGCGGCTCCAGTTAATTTAAAGGAGTGCTGAAATAATGAAACTTTGCAAGCTTTTCTAGGTTCAGCATTTGTGAAAGGAAAAATAATAAGTACTGTGAAACTAATAAATTGAAATTATTTTTTAGATAGTTTGTTTGAAAAACAACAATGTTATAAACAAATCCCCTGAAAGTGATGCAAGCGTGTCTACTTGTGTTTTTTTAAATGATTTTTTAAGTAAGGGAGAGAGGAGGGAAAGGAACACTGTAATCTGCCTGTCAACGCGGAGACGAAACACTGCTTCTTTTTTCTCCTCAGTTAAATCCAAGTTGCTTAAAGTTTTTTCCACAGCTTAACTCAGGGATTCTTAACCGTGGGTATCTATACCCCTGGGGGGTATAATAACCAAATGATGGGGGTATGGGACTCGATCTCTGAACAGCTTGTGTATTTGTGATTTGCCGTTTTTTAAATAAATCTGGCGAAGGGGGTATAAGGACATATTTGGCAATCCATTGGAGTATGTAATCGTAAAAAGGTTAAAAATCCCTGGCTAAACTCAAGTCTGCTTTGTTCCTACCGCTGTGTCCGGTTCCAAGAAAATTCGTCACCACTTCACCGAGAACTTAGACGCATTACCCACGGCTGTTTGCCAGCGATCTTTTAGTTTTCCCTGACCGCGCTATTTATAGCTATCGTGACAGAGGTCACGTGGTCAACTTCATAACGGGAAAAAAATGTGGCGGTGTTTACTTTTGATAGGGCTTAATTAATGCTTTTAGGCTACTTTAGTATTATAAATACCGGCTTTAATTTTGCGTACAGCTAGACTAGAAATGTTAGAGTAAATTTTAGAACAAGAACAAACATTTTATCACAATTAGAACAGAAGATATAATAGTCTGAAAAAGTGTAAAATTTACGTTTTTTTAAATATTTTGTTATGGTTTGTTTCTAATGCAATTTACTCTAAAACGGTCACAATCAACATGCATAACAAATTACAGAAATCAAAAGTAGAAAACCTGCAGAAAATGGATATCAAAGTTTTGTTTTGGTTTCTTGCGTCAAACATTAATTATTGAAACATTAAATTGCAAGTCCACATTTATTACCTTAAAATAACACACCCAATTGTCCCCAACACATGAGAGCTAACAATTATCTCAATCATATATCACGATGGTCATGTAAACATGAGTATGGTCATGAGTAAAACGAAATGTTCAATTTAATAGATAAATAGGTGTATTTAATAAATACATCTATTAAATGATTTCCACACCCTGTTAATTCTGTCACTCTCACGCAACAACTGCCATAATTTGCTCTAGCCCCAAAATTTCGCTCAATTATCATTCACACTTCCTTTTTTTATAGGACTAATCTGTACATTCACAGATGGAGAAATTTGTAACAAATGAGTTTCCATTATAAATTTTAATTGTGAAGTTATATGTTTAATACCGCTGGCGCGCCTTTCAATTTTGGAAATAGTGGAATGTACAAATTCTCCTCCTTGCTCTCCATGCATGCCCATTCCAAAGCCATGAGTTCTGATCCAGTCTGCGCAATGTTTTTCTAATATGTGCTGTTTAGGAATTGTCTTACTGGGGAATAGCTTTCTGAACAAAGACATATAAGTCTCTATTAATGCTGTTATTGATTCTTTACTAATTGGTTTACTGTGTGATATTTTGTTGTGTACTTTCTCAAATGCTTCTTTCAGTGAGTTGAATTGTTCTTGGGCAATAAAAGCTATGTTAGTTATATCTTGTCTGTAATTTTCATTGTTTGTGTAATGATTGCTCTTGTAAGATCTTTATAAACTTTTTGTGTGAGATATCTGTGGCAGTGATTCCCATGAATGCTCTGCTATGATAAGCCTGTGGTATGATTTTGTGTTTGCCTAGTACCTTGTCCAAGTGTGAGCAAACTGGACCAGACCTAGCACACAGATCTTGAAACTGAAGTTTGGCCAGCGCATCTTGTGCATTTTCAAGTTTAACTTTAAAACTATCTGTCTTCTCCTTATCCTCACAAAGTTCAATACCTGCCTGAAAAAAATTCAATTTTAGCTTCTAATTCTTCTGCCTGTTTCCAGTTCCAACCAAATCTCTTCAAATTCTTAATAGTACTAATGTTTGCATGTATCTCTTGCGGATTCTCAAATATCTTTGCGTCTGTTGTATCGGCTACCTGTTCTAGAAGTCTGTGGTGTTTCAAAACAATGCTTAATAAAATATGAAGGTAAGGAGGAGCTACATTTTCAATTTCAATCTCTAACATTGGTTTGTGTAAACAATTATGGTAAGGGCCACTTGCCTTTTATTCCCTTTCCCATATTTCATATATCTATTGTAATCTCTTATCAACATTGCCAAACTTCTTGGTTTGCAAGTTGTATGCTCTCTGGATGTCTTTATTTCCTTGTTTTGCTGGAGACACCACAGACATGGGTATATTCCATGAGCTCCAGACAAACCAAAGATTTTCATCAAAAAGTCATAATCCCCGAATAAGAAAACAACAACTTTTTTACCATCCCACTCTAAATCTTTTAGTGACTCTATCTGAGCTTTCATGCCATTCATAAATATTTCTAAATTATCATATGTATCTCTGACTCTAGCCATTGATAAAAGGATGGTATTAGATTTAGAATTTGGTTTCTCTAAATTTACTACCTGCATTGTAACTTTGAATGAAAGAAGATATACAAACAGTTACTTAGAATTCTTTGGCAGCCGTCGTGTGCACAGGATTGTCTACTAAAGAACACTAATGGAACAGTCCTTATCTCACACACAATAAAAAAAAGACATTCATATTATAAATACAAGATTAACAAGACTTGAAAGATATATCAAAGTATGTGGAAGTAATCTATCTATAGCTTTACAAGTTTTCTGACGCTTATATACGCAGCTAAATATCATTATAAATGAATGAAAATGCAAAAACAGATGGTAAAGTTATTTTTTTACAACCTTATTTAAGAATTATAGCGCTTTGATTATATTTTGTGTCATCTCTCGGTTAAAATAGGTCTCCAAATAAATGCCTCTAAAACTAAAGCTATGAACTTTTCTAACGAGACCTTTGATATCATCTTGAACGGGGAAAAACTACAGAAAGTTGAAAGTTTCAATTATTTAGGCAGTAAAAATGACTCAGGATGGTGACACAACAAGAGAAAATCCATACTAGAATTGCTTTGGCAGCTAGCGCCTTCAATAGATTATCTAACATTTGGAAATTACGATCATTTGAATATACATACCAAGCTTCGTCTGTTTAATTCAAATGTTATTATCTCAGTGTTAACATACGGCTGTGAGAGTTGGAAAATAACAAAATCATTGGAGAACAAGCTGAATACATTCGAGAACAAATGTCTTAGAAAAACTCATGAACATCAGTTGGAAAGAATTCAAGACTAATCGACAAATAAGAGAAGACTCTAGGCAGAAAATATGTCTCCGACTATATAAGGAAAAGACGATGGTCATATATCGGTCATGTCCTACGAATGCAAAACAACAGAATACCACTACAGGCGCTCACTTGGGTTCCTGAGGGTAAGAGGAAAAAAGGAAGACCAAAAGAAACACTCAGAAGAACAATAATAAGAGAAGGAAGAACGTTGGGCCTAAATAATGTGCAAGAGCTAAGAGGAGTGGCGTCACAACGAACAACCTGGAGAGCACTGGTTTCTGCCTTATGCGCCGTGTTTGGTGCTTAAAGAATTTATTATTATTATTATTATTTAAGAATTGCGAGCATCAGGAATGCGTTTACAGTGATTTAAATGTTATAAAATCTGGTGACAATATGCTTGTTCTTGTAATGCCAAACTCACAAAACTGACTACCACACATTCTCAAGATATGAAACCAAAAAAAAAAAGTATGTGGAAATAATCTTTAGCTTCCCTTCGAGAAGTCTTTATAATTATAAACTCACACGAATGGGCCGATTTTTAGATATTAAATTACTAAAAAGATTACTTATTTTATGAATTTCCTCAAATGATGACGCTGTTTTGAAAAGTCTGTAACTCCGTCAAAACTAATTTCAAACAAATAAAAATGCAATCAAAAATAGAACACAGAACAAAGTTATAGTACATAAAAGAATTTTAGCGCTGTGTTTATCCAGAACGAGTGTGTAATGATTTATATTTTACTGATTTTACACACACATCAGCTGATTTTCCCCGCCAAAACCCTCACTAACTCTTAACAAGAGATCTCTAAAATATTATTTTACCTCATTGTCATCACCATCATCATCATCATCATTTTCATGTTCGCTCCTTACGGAGCATCGGACCACCACTGTAGCTGGTCCCCTTGCAGAGAACCTGCACCAAACATTGACAGGCTCTTGCCGTGTTGGTTTCTGTGGTAATTGGTTTTACATGATCAGGTTGCCAGCCCAATTCATAGCCTCTTTTATTAGCCTTGTACGACATGCTTGAGGGTGCAGTAGTCCTATTTCTTTCTTTGTCTCTTCAGAGACCCCCGGGAACTACACGGGGGTTGTTAATATTCTCGCGCAGTCTAAAATAGTGAAATCGTTTGAATATAAAGCTGTTGTTTAAAGTCTCAGTACGCCCCCTCCCCACCGTTTCAGCCATGCTGACGACTCAAGTGACTGCCATTGCACACCGGTCCTTTGTTGTTGCTTCAATCGAGCCGCCTTTCCAATATACAGTATGTCGGACTTAACTCTCACGTAACCGAAAACCGTCAGTGTTATTCTACCCAGCGTTGCCACTCGTAGGTGGATTAACCTAGATCTAGATTTTTTTTTGGTGCCGTTAATGTGTCATTTTCCTTCATTAGTTGAAGAAAGCCCCCTAGATGTCGCCCAAAATTGCCCAAACATCGCTCAGAGTAGCAAAAAAATCGCCCAAAATAGCCCGTCGCCGATATCTAGTTTTTTTTTTCCCTTCAAAATTTAGAGTGGTAACGCAGATACTACCCACTTACGTTGTAGAAAGATTACGTTACACGGCGTATTTGATCTTCGTGTGTGGGATGTGTAAAACAAAAACAGCATTTGTTAGTGAAGATTTGAGACTGATGATCTGAGAGTTGACAACATCACTGCCACTCCGGGAACTTGTGTATATATATAAGTGAGTGTTATTTGCGTTTATGTAATCCTGTTATTGAATCGCCATCATCAGGGCCAGATTATCCATTAGGCTAAGTAGGCGAAAGTCTAGGGGACCGGAGCGTAAATCACGTGCACAAGTTTAAAAATTTTTTTTTTTTAATGTATAGATCCATGTACAAAAATAAAATGTTTGCAATCGCATTCAAAACGTTCTAAAAAAAAAAAAAAAACAGTAAAATCAAAAATTGCAAAAGACGTGATGTACCCCGGCAAAATTAAAACGGCGCATGAACTATTTCCTATACTAACAAGGAAATGTAGTTCCATATCAGATACTGTCGTAGGGGTGTCAGGTACCCATTTACAGCTGGGTAGACTGGAGCTTGTCGATACCGTGAATCGAACCCGGCACCTTTGCCGCTATAGACCAGCGCTCGAACCACTTCTGTCAATCGGACGCCCTATTTGCTATACTAATAAACATTAATACAAAATAATTACTAATAAAAGAGGTAAGCAGTGCTAACAAACTAAAATACCAGTCTATTAATAATACTATTATATACCACCACCATGCTTAAGGGGTTTAAAAAAAATATATTACAATTATTACCTGTTGGGTGAAGGGGGCCCCAAACACCAACAAGCCTAGAGGCCTTTCTTGACTTAATCCGGACCTGACCATCATCATCATCCATGGTAGCTAATGTTAAGCGAATAATTTGAATAGGAACTTGAGTTTTATAAGATGAATTAGAACGAGGCTATAAGTTACGGAATGTGGGGATGCTAAACGAGGCACTTTTTTTTAATAGTGAGCCTGTATGAAATCATGTATGTGATCTTGTTGTGGTTTCTGTAGTAGTTTATTTTACATGATGAAGTTGCTAGGCGCCCCCCCCCCCCCAACATCAAATTAGTGGACCATTACGTCATGCCTGAGGAGGCAGCAGTATTGTTCTTTCTTTATCACGTGACAGATCCCCCAGGAAGAGGTAAGTCACTACTAAATAAAGCTTAGTTGTCATTTAGTTTTGCCATTCTGCTCCATTCTTGCAGAATAATAAAGTTCCAAACTCAGTGAATGGGTACTTGCGTAGATTAGAAGGGTCGAAGTGGTATGACAATATCACTGATGTGGAACTAATGACAAGAACTAGACAAGCGCCAGTGAAACAAGAGATTACAAGAAGATGCTGGAAGTGCACAGGACACATATTGAGAAAACCTGTTGATAGCATTACCAGACAGTCACTTCTGAAATGTCCAGCGGTAAGAGAGGTAGAGGAACTAACGAACGAACGAACTTTATTTTCAAAGGGTTGAGAATTGGGCACACAGGCCCGTCTAACATTCTGCCCTTCCTTTCGCTCACCTTTCATACTGAATTCATGTCAGCATGACCAAAGAACACATGGAAAAGAGAACTGGAGACACACAAGAACGGAATGATGTAGACATGGAAAGACCTTGATGGCGCGGGACAGGAAGACTTGGCAGACGTTTGTTTAATGCTCTTTTGTGAGTTGAAAGTTGAAAGGTGAAAGAAGAAGAAGAATATGCGTTATAAGCATCCCACAATTCCCACCCTCATTTCTTTTGTGAACGGGTTGAATTGAAAATTTCAGTCTCTGTACCATACGCCCATGGGTATGGCGACAAGGACCGACAGTGATAAACAAGGGGCAGGCAGGATTGATAGATGTAACCCCACAAAAATCACGTGCTAGTATCTCGTAATTCCATCGCTTATTAGTACGAGACCTAGATGTCCGCGCGCTCATTTCTACAGAAGACGTAGATTAAACAAACAGCCGAACCATTTCCGTATTGATTTGTGTTCTGTAGCCCCGTTTTCAGCACAGTATTACCATAAATTAGTATTTCTGTCCAAAAGCCTAGCATGTTTATTGTGTGCGTGTGTCTGTGTGTGTGTGTGTGTGCGCGCGCGCGCTTTTTTTAAAGCCCCGACAGTAATTCTTCAGCTCACTCGAAATTCCCGGGCACGCGAAATGATAATAGCAGCGCTTCAGTATTTTCTGTCTGGGTTCTTCAGATTGTAATTTAGATATCATCATCATCATTAATGGCATCATCATCATCATCATCAAGTGCTGTCCTTGTTAGAATAAACAAGAGTCCCGTAGCATATACTACCGTAACGGCTTGGAGTGTTAAAGACTTGAATATACGAGGTCGAGCTTTATGAGGTGGAGTGGCGCTGCCTTAGCTGCCCCTAACTCAAGAACAGAGTCAGGTACCCATTAATTTTCACCTACCCAGCTGTAAATGAGTACCTGACTCTATTTAGGGCAGGCTAAAGCAGCGAGGAATGAAATTTGTATCCCCAGCCTTATAAAGGTTGACCTAATGTAGCGAAGTTTCAAACATGTCACTCCTCTACTGCTGTATCTGCTTTGTGGGACCCAAAGATGCAGCAATAGAGAATGCAGTCAGCGACCCATAGCTTGACTGCTTGCATCAGGGTCAGCGAACCAGAGCTGACCAAGACTGTACTCCACCTCCGCGTGATGGTCATGGAAACAGTCTGCAGCAGTGCAGTCTGGCTGAGCGAGTACGGATCGAAGAGGGAAGGCAAACCCGGTCCCAAAAAATGCCGTGCTGAAGTCGGATGTGTCGACCGAAAGGTGCAGATATCACAGCTACGGCGTAAACAGACACAACGCAACCACCGTCCTTTTCAGGGCGAACGAGGAAGAAGGAAGAAAAAAGAAGGATCTGCTATGTGACTCCTTAAAAAAAAAATTTTTTTTTAAAACTTGCTTGTTGCAACCCTTCTGGCACAGCGTGTGGATGTCTGGTGGTCAGCCGGTCAGAAAACCACAATTCTAAGAGACACACCTGAAGAAGCTTTTGTGATCTGTTTACTTAAGTTACACAAACATCAAAAGGAACCAACAAGCCTTAACTGGTTGATTGAAACTCTGCCTGCATATTTTTGTCTCAGCCAAAGCGGCCGTGTATTATCGAAATTCAATAGACCTCACTCTGGACCTAGTTAACCTAAAGTAAAATAATTCATTCATTAAAAAAAAAAAAAAAACAGATTGATTACTGTACAATCTTAAACAGAAGCGCAGGTCACAGATTCAATCGATCAGTACGGGTCCCCTGTAGCCAACATATTTGCAGCATTTGTTGCCAAAACAGGTAAGATGGATCTACCGCATAAATAACTCATTGTCTGTATATTCTCTATTTCAGATTAATGCAGGACGTAATTGATCACTGCCTTCAGCATAAAGCAACGTGTTAATTACAGCTTTTCCATAAGGGTAAATGTTTTTAATGTTTATGTTTCATCGGTGGGAAGAGCTTTTCTGGTGATGGAAGGAGTGTTATTTTTAAAAGGAATTTTAATTTCCATAATTTAGAACCCGCTTTCTCTGTCAAGGCGCTGGATTGTTGCATACTGTTTTAAGTAATTTATAAATATGTTTTCCAGTGATAAATTGTTATAACAATAGCAGTGTTGTAAGTAGTGAAGCAACAGTCTAAATCAGTCTTAAAGGTCTTTTATATTTGGACATGCGCCCTAATATAACCAACTAGGTTGAACGGGACGAGCTTCGCAAAAACGAGGCAAAATTGTATTTAAAAAAAAAAATAAGCAGTGAAGTAAACTGCTGTCAAGTAAGGGAAAGCAGTTAGTGTATTATTATCACGTGCTAAAAAAATAAATAAATAGAATATAATAAAAGGTACCAGCGAGAAGTCATCGCAACGAAACTAAATACTTCACGAAAACACACAAACTCACGCACGCACGCACACACACACGCACGCACACACACGCGCACGAGTAAAGTAAACATTGAGTCCAAGTTCAAGAACTCACTAAGCTTAGAACTTTAGTGCATAGTTATCCCTGCTTAAAACAAAAATACAATAATAAAAAAAAAAAAAACACGTGCGAGAAGTCATCACTGCGAAAGAACAAACACTTCACAGAACACAACAAAGGAACCGTTGAGCGTAGGGCAAGTGTGAGAATTTCGATCGTGTGATAGAGAATAGTTTTAAGTTTATTACTAACATTTTTGTATGTGGACAGCTAAATTCCGCAGTTTCTGCTACCCTCAAATACGGTTATATATTTACAAATAGGTTCAATAAGGAACATATGTATTATAAATAGCTTAAAACAGGGTAATGTTCACCCTGAGCGCCGTCTAAGACTTTCGTTTACTTTGTACTTGGTGTCGGAGTTTACAAGAAAGTAGGTATGACCATTTGATGCAAAAACGACCTCGACCGGCGATGGACACCTATTCTGATGCAGTCGGCT
Organism: Oreohelix idahoensis; assembly: GCA_024509875.1. NCBI lineage: Eukaryota > Metazoa > Mollusca > Gastropoda > Stylommatophora > Oreohelicidae > Oreohelix > Oreohelix idahoensis. Next base: position 59,879 of record JAMPIV010018317.1, read on the forward strand.
TGGAATTATGTGCTCGATCGGCGTATCCAATAACGTTAAAACACTCCGGCACGGAACATTAAACTCCGATACCAAGTACAAAGTAAACGAAAGTTACGATATGATCTAGACGGCGCTCAGGGTGAACATAACCTAAAAGAGTAATACAGAAACCTCAAGCAGCTGGTCTTCGTTGTATTAGTATTGCTTGATACCATCTGCACTTCACGGACTTCAGCTTGTTTTGACAAAAACGCGTTCAAAGTTTATGGGTTACTAATTGAATTATCACATTAAAGTGAAATTTTGCATAGTGATCCAAACTGTTCAATCAATACCCTTTAGCTCCCCAGAGCTGACCACATCACCCCTAGTGTGCCAATGGTCAAGAAAATATGGGCCTAACAC